>JAYESA010000002.1:54866449-55136449 GCA_036927795.1 Iris macrosiphon
CTAACATTTGTTAATCATCTTAAGGTTCTCATCTGTACATTAGTATCACAATAACTACACAATTACCTTCTAGCCATTATATTACCATGATATCTCATAGGTATTCTTATACCCCTCGAACTATTCTCTGATACATACAACTTCTATAATCAAATTTTAGCAAGGTAGTATACTTACTTACTTCTATATATTGTCTCCCTCCTCTACTGCTTAGATTATTTGTACTATTACCCCTAAATATCTTTCTATCCATATTAACTGATATACCAATCCAATATCATTACACAAGGTACTTACTATTACCAGCAAATTACTCAACTAATCTCTGATATAGAAATACTAGCACTCTTGATATAGTAACACTAGCTTCCTAACTACACAATTACTATTACCAGCAAATTACTCAACTAATCCCTGATATAGAAACACTAGCACTCTTGATATAGTAACACTAGCTTTCTAACTACACAACATATGTCCTTAAGGTTCTAGGACACTAGCTTCATCATTAGATTACCTCATCATACTCACTAGAAATCATGATCACTTGTATCTAATGCACTAGTTATTAACTTCTATAATACACATATTTTACTACACTCTCAAAGGCAGACATATGGTTCCATCTCTCTATTGATGTATATGTACCTCTCCTTAAACCTTATAATTGGATATACAAATCAGTGATGCACTACATATCTTCCATGACCAATCTTGATATTTCTCAACCCATGACATAATATTAACACTCCAGCTTCCACTTTCTGATACTCGTGAACTCACACTGACATCATCACCTATTGTGCATCATGCACACAATTTTTAGACACTCTTCCACTTATTACTTCCAATACATCACTAGCCTCAATATCAGGTAATTTACCCATTACTAGTCATATACTGGTACACTCCTATTGTCACAACCCGTACCTGCTGGAGGGGTACGAGTACGTGGGTACGTCCAGCCTACGCTGTAGCATCGACGGTAGAACGCTATCTAGGTCACAATACTAGCTAATCAATCTCACATGAATATCCAACTCCATAAGGAGACACAGATATTACTATATAATATGAAAAGTCTCAATCACAAAAACTAAAGTATGATGAGATATCGAAGAAAATAAACAAAATATAACACAAGTCTAAACAACAAAATAATCTAACCTGCAAACAATAACATCCAAATCTCCAAGTATGCCGGAAATAAGTCCTCTATGTCGCAGTCTGGAAAAATATTTCCAGTCAGGATGGAGCGAAGTACAAGCACTAACAGCAGTTCCATATATATTGACAAAAACTATAATACAGTGTAAAGAAATACAAGATGGATATAATACTAGAATAAGAGATACTGGTGAGTATGAAATACCGAAAATAGGAATACTGGAGCATATATCATCATCAATGGTACATCTAGAAATGAACAGAAATATAAGTGCATGCTAGAACAATGAACTGGAATATAAGTGAATACTAGAACTATAAACTGGAAATACATGTCTAGAATATCTAGCTAAGTGTGTGAAACATCAGCATATCATGTGATCGGCTTGGGACTAATCAGGCTTGCTATGTATAACTAGCTATGATTCATGTAAGGTCAGGCTAACCATCCAGTTAGCTATAATGCAAGCAATAGTCAAGCTAATCATACATAACAGGCTATGAGGCATGTAATGGTCAGGCTGCACCAACATGAGGTTTGGGGAGCTATGGTTCATGTAGAGTTGGGTATGATCATATAATCTACTAATATTTTTTCGTCCCCAGCTAGCACGATGGATTCCAATCATGACTCCTCGTGACAGGTCTCGATAATGCTAACTCGTGTATCCACAGTATAAGAATCATGTACGCTATACAACTAGAATCATAAAGATAATCAACATAATGAAAACTGTCAGAGAATGTACTCGCCTGGGATCCTCTGCTGGCAATACCAATGTTCTATTTCCGATGTCTTGCCTGAATAATCCAACAGTCCTATAGACATAATATAATACAATATCATAGCATCAGTCGTTACACTGGCACACATACAAACATAATTATACTGAACTCATAACTGCGCTAGGGGTGATACTGGTCATCTAGCAGTGTCAAGTGTATGTCTAAATGCACGGGCATCACGTCTTCAAATGCTGTACAAAATCAGACAGTCAACTTACTAACACATGTCTAAGCCAGTACGCTAGTGTACACAAGGCAGTCAACTCACAAATTCTCAGGGTCATACAGTCAAATGTAAATACGGGATATCCATAATTAACACTTATGGTCACACACACACACACACACACACACACACATATATATATATATATATGTATATATATATATATATATATATATATATATATATATTACAGTCATACCTAGTACTAGCATTTAATTTTCTATGAAATATATATCTATATATATTAAACTAATTATTATACACATGCACGCACGCACACGCATACTAGTCTTCAGGTTTACCAACAATGGTCTCAAATCAACCAAACTTATCATGAAATAACACGCTAGCCTTAATTACTATTCACACATGCACATACACATAATTTGAAAGAAGAGGGGACAGGTTCGAACCTCGGGGTGTGCATGATCGAAGAGGGTTGTCTCCGGGGAGGGTGGTGATGATGATGATGACGATGATGATGATGATGATGATGATGAAGGTGATGATGATGGTGATGGTGATGATGATAATGACTGCCGGAGGTTGCCGGAGTCGGTGCTCAGGCGATGGAGGTGAAGGCTGCGTTCAGGCGGGCTGTGGAAGAGGAGGAGATAAATTCGAAGGGGGTGGTCGACTAGTGATGACCAGTGGTGGAGGAGATGAGGTCGTCGCTGCTTGATGGGGGTATTCAGGCGAAATAGGGGTCGTGTGGCCGGGGCTGGTGATGGGGATGTCGACTGTGGGGAAGTTGGAAAGGCTGAGAATGGTGGTGCAGGCGAGGTCCGAAGGTGTCTGCAGAGGCAGGGCCCGGTGGTCGTCCGGGAAAGATGAGGAGATATCGAGGGAGGTCCGGCAGTCTAAGAACTATGCTCAATCGGGGTAGATCAACGTTGGATGTGGCAGAGGGAAGATGGTTGCTCGAAAAGTCGAGAGAGAAGACGATTGCGGGTGATGGGGATGGTGGTGTTGGTGGTGTTCAGATGGTCGGGGTCGGGTCGTTCGAGAGGGTGTCGAAGGGAGAGGCGGCTCGGGGTTGGACTGATAGTGCAGTCGGCGGAGGAGGGAAGGCCGTGGAGTGGTGGTGGTGAACGGCTGTTGTGGGTGTCTCAGGCGGGGTCATCCGCGGTGGGGCGGCTAGTGATGGTCGTTGGGTTATACTCAGGCGGGGGAAGGTGAAGATGATATAAATTAATGGAGAGGTAGAGTTTGCATGAGGAAGGAAAAATGAGATAATGATATCCTAGGGATTAGGGCCGGCCATGTTCCTCATTGGGATAGGGTTGGCAGTGGAAAAGGGGTTAGGATGAGGGATTATATATATGATGGTGTATGTCGTGAGGATGGTGTTACATTTGAATGAGGGGCCAAGATTAAACATGAAAGGAAATGTGCATCCAAAGGGGAGAGAGGAAGAGAGTAGATCGGTCAATGAGGGAGGGGTTGTTTTCTTTATGTGCCTTGACAAATAGGATGGTGACACCTCATTGCACTTTTGCATAAAAGTCTCCAACAATTGAAAATTTTCACAAAAAGTGGAAATTGGGATTGGATGAGAGAAAAAATCATTTTTGGTATGATGTAGTAGCTAGAAAGGGTGTGTGATATTTAGTATGAGTCTTAAGGGTATGAATAGGGGTTTGGTGTAGTGTTGGGTCAAGTTTTGGGTTAAGTTGGGTCCTTACACCAATTTAATCAAAATTAATATAAATGGTGTTCTAAAATAAATTGCAAATACATAGGGTTAAAATTGGATGGGACACAAGTGTCATGGACGTAGAAGATTCAGAATAGAATATTGTCATAATATGGGTTGCACAAAACGGGTCAAGATTGTGTCTCCAATTTCGATTGGAACGCACAAGGATGCAAAGTTAGATTTATTTAGAATTAAAAATAAACGTCCATGACGAATATTATGCGACTAAAATAAAGCACAAAAGGGCATAGTTATGAGTTACACAAAGGTCAGAATAGAAGACGGGCACGTCTAGGACAAGGGTGTGAAATTTGTTGGAAGGCAAAAGCTAGTGTAGCGCTCCAAATATCGAAGCAACGGTAAGGTACAACAATCAAATAAAATCACAATAATAAATTATATACCCAATATTTAATCCCAAAAATATACTAATTAAAATCCATAATCCTATAATTTGGTCAAGGGTTCATCTAGTGGGTCTCTAGGTCTAGGGTCTAGTCCACTAACTTATGCATTAGAGAACACTATATATATATATATATATATATATATATATATATATATATATATATATATATATATATATTATGCAATTATTTAAAATAAATACACACAATACTTATAATAAATAAAATGATAAAATTACCCCTATTTTAGAATGTGGTAGTGACACCTATCTACTCACATTAACCTATATCACAAGTCCTACTACTTTAACACAATGTATTCTGATTCTCTCACACTCTCCTATACACTTATGGGTACCCTTCTACTATGGCACACTCACTAATACCCTTGATGCATATACATTTCTTTACTCTTGACACACCCAAGTATCAACCACCCAATTGAATATCATGCTCTATTGATTTCTAACACAATTTTCTTGATACTTAAATGTTTACATGGCTCACCCAACTACATGAATTCATGACTATCCAGAACTGGTATGCTGACTCTGATACTAACTCATGGGACCACTACAGATACTCTCTACTCTGCCTTCTGTCTATAGTACCAATACTAACTTATAATGACACCTATCATAGAAATATTGCTACAAGGTATTATATTATGGGTTATCTCTAGATTTATGCCTATTGCTCACATGCCTAACTAAGAACCACTTACAGACTCACAAGTCACACTCTCAATAGTCAATATTCATACTCAAAACAAAGACCTAATTGCAATTCACCAATTATCATACTAACAAGGAACCCTAATGGAAAGAAGCACTATAAGGACTGGACTAAAGAACTGAATGTATCTCTATTATTAAGCTAAAGAATGATGGAACAAGGTCCTGAAATAACAGAAGTGGAAAGTATTGAGATGATAATTTTAAGAACCAATTTAAGATACAATCTGATAATCATACACGTCTATCCGAAATCATGACACTCAGAATCCTCGCCACGCCACTAAGCATAGCTGCGATAAACGATAGATTCCATAACTAGGGTATGCAATTCTATAATTATGTCATCTAGAATACTTATTACGCCAACCGGTATGGCTGTGAGAAACTCTAAATTTCATAACTAAGATATGTATATCCGAAGTCAGGTCCCTACGTTTCCTCTACGTCGGCTAATATGGCTGCGATAAACTCTATGCTCCATAACCAAAACAGACGTTTCACCTTTCCCACTATCCTCATCAACATATGTCATCAAATGATACCGTAACTTAGTCCGTAAAATTTCTCTCAATATAAAATTAAACATAATAATGAACACCAAGAATTTAAATCAACCGATCACCAAGAATCAAATTCAACGATCGATCACAAAGAATCAAATTCAACAATAATAAGTGAGAGCAGACAAAAACAAGGCAAAAGATTTGAATTGGAATTCATAATAAGATTCTCAAGGGTCATCCCAGGAATCTCTCAAGAATTTTGTGATAGAGTATCCTCTCTCATCCTAATATCTTATATCCTATAGCCTATATCTCATATCCTATCGCATGCTCGCAGTAGTATAACTAAGTCATCGCACTACCATGATATCGTACAACTTATGAAGCCTGACCTGCATAGGCCACCACTAAAAATGTATCATGACCCGCACCCGGTGTAGGAATGCAAGTCTGGAATAACGACCAGCCTACGCCGCAGCATCGACGGTAGAACGCTGTCTTGGTCAACTATACTATCTAAACATCTCACAGTAATATAAAATCTGCCAATAATATCTCAACACAAAAGTCAATCACATTCTAAAGCACGAGAAGATATCAAGGAAGTCTAACATAACTATCCATTCAATATATATATAAAGAATAGAAATAATATCCAATCTCATACTATATGCCGGAAACAAATCCGGTACCAAAATGCTAAAGAGACTAACTATGAAAAATAGTGATCTGGATAAACCTTTCGACAATCACTCCAGAACTAGTGAGTCTAAGTCTGACCATCTATAAGTGGAAGTCCATAGTATGTCGGACACCAATCTTTCAGATCCTCTGAAAAATATTTTTCAGTCAGGAATGGAGTAAAGTACATCTCTAACAGCAGTTCTAATCAATGATAAAAATTATGTAACAGTAAATATATGTGAATATATAAGATGCCATATACATGTACAAGAGATACTCAATAAATAAAATACTGGAAATAAATACAAGAATGAACAATATGACAATGAACAAGAATACTAATGACTAAGTATATGAGTACTAGCTTTAACATATGATTGACTTGGGAACATGATACAAGATTTATGGCCTGGCTAATCATACGTGCGGTGCATGATTAACGCTATTCAAGAGCAAGACTTGATATAAGGAGGGTATGATCACATATCTACACTAAAATATTTTCCAACCCCGACTGGTATAATAGATCCAACCATGGTATGCTATGGCACGAGATTCCCCAAGAAGATAGCTAGTCTTCCCGAGAATCAGTGTCTGTACATGTACAAGATAATCAATAAAACAAGGCTTGCACAAGATAAATAATATACCAAGGAATAATATCTCATGACAAGATCCGAATATACCAATCCGTGTAACCATCGTGTCAAGAGAACAAGGATATCTATACTAGATACAATGAACATAGAGGATATCATAAATGAGAAACTATCAGAGAATGTAATCGCCTGCAGTCCAATAAAATAGTCTCACAGATGTCTAATACGGTGCCTCGAAGACCTAGATATGGAATACAACATCAATGCAAGGTTTCGAAATGAAAATAAGTTAAACTAGTCAACAAATAGGTCAGCAAGTCAATTCTAAGCCAAAAGTTAAACTAGGCCAACTCTAAGTCAAATCGGTCAAACTTAGTCAAACTATGGTCAAATATGTCAAAATACTTATTTTTAGGTTGCATGAGTCTATATCAAAGATGTTGGGTTCATACACTATGAATCTAGGTCATACAAGATAAATTTTAGGATACTAAGATATCGTATCTCAGGATACGCAAACAATAGATAAATATCACATATCTATAATAAAGCAATATTTAATATATAAATCCTAATTACAAATGCTAAATGGATACCTTGGTTTCGAACCAACTTGGTATAGCAACACTAAACCTCTATCTTGATTCACAAACCCAATACCTTGGGTATCCTCAATACCTTGGCATTTACCTTGGTATCTCAAGGTAATGCCACTCTAGTATATATATATTAACTACCCAACTATAACTATAAACTACCATGCATTTAATACTTATAAAATACTATATACCTTATTTTAGTCACCTTAGTATCAATCCATAATTAGTTTACATCTATCATATTACTATGCCAATACTTACTACTAATACCTTAGTACATCTCAAGGTAATCCAAAATGCTAACATATAATAATACATATATATAAACCCAACTAATACTAAATATAACTAACTAATAATAAAATGTTTCTAACTACTATATATATATATCACTACATATATCTAACTAACTACTAACCATAAGATATCAAATACCTTAACTACTCAAACTATATATATCAATCTAATACAACTACTAACTAATCACTAACTACTAATATATATATATATATATATATATATATATATATATATATATATATATATATATATATATATATATATATATATATATATATATATATATATATATATATATATATATATACATATATAACACTTAACTAGAGATACTAATATATATATATATATATATATATATATATATATATATAGATCTAAACAATTAACTAGATAAATATTAAGCTACTCATAAATATTAGTTAACTATTACTAGTAAACTAACCAACTAACCATTAAAATTGTAAACCCTCTCAACCAATTTAGGGATTATTTTGAATTAAAACTAGAGACTAGGGATAATCGGATTTAATTAGGATTAATATGCGACAACTATATGTCTTATTACACCGCGCCGTTGCTACGAGGATGGAAAGCCACACTAACATTTACCTTCAACCCATTGTCACGAATATTTTTTAGACAAGCCAGACTACCCCTTTGACCATTGTGCAGCAATAGATACTCGTTATTGCGTTTCGACTTAGCTACGCAATATCCCTTAGAGGACACTTTGTATTTACTAAATTAATTAAACTCGAGGTCTTCATCTCAAACAAGCCTGACCAAGCCCATATGCACTCTTCCACGTGGACCAGCCCACCCCAACAAGGTAAGACAGGCCCGAATCCCGAGGCCAACCCACAAACTCCATCACCATATAAATATACATGATTCTCTAAAGAAACCCTAAAAACCCTTTCTCTTCATTGCCTTGAGCAAACCCTAGCCGACATATTCAAACTCGAGCCCCTTCCTCCGACTTCGCAAACCACCCCGCCGCCACCTCAGTCGCCACTCCGGCAGACTGACTGCCCGGCCACCCTCTCCAGCTCCTTCCATCGCCATTGGCCGACCGACCGCTGCCTGCATCCCACGACCTGACCTCGGACTCTCCAACCGACTACCCACCGAATCTAACCGCTCGGCCACCCTCTCCAGCTCCTCCCATCTCCATTGGCCGACCGACCGTCGCCTGCATCCCACGACCTGACCCCGGACTCTCCAACCGACCACCTACTGAATCTAACTGCCCGGCCACCCCATCCAGCTCCTCCCATCACCCTTGGCCAGCCGACCACGACGCTCCCCCGACCTGACCGACCTTTCAGAGCTGCCCTAGGCCGTTGTCGCCTCCACCAGACTATGGTTGCCGCTGCCGCATCCGCTGCGGGCTGCCACTATCCGCTGCCGACCAATCCGCCGGTCGACGTCGGAACTCCGCCGCGAGGAAGACGACCAGGACGAGCAGACTCTCGTCCAATCAGTCAGGTACTCGACCCTAGCTAGCTTCTCGCTTTATATCATCATATAGTTGCTTTATCAAACATCGTGTCGGTGTGTCCTGTGTCGACACAAACCAGTATGAATGAGATAATCCAGAGATATATGCGTGCTGATAATTAAATAAGATGATAACAAACTAAATCAACCCTAATTATATGCATGCTAGTATGATGATTAATAAGAGGTAGAATTTGTTTAATAACTAGCAACCACATAAATTATGAGACCTGTCACTAAGGTTAGTAATTCACCAGAACGCCTTGACACAAACCGAGTACGTTTGGGCATGGGAACCAAAGATATGTATTCGTATAAATCAAATTAGTGGTAACCCCCTTAACTTTAGTAATTATTGTCTCAAGACACACGCTGACAAGGACAGAACACGCGTACATCCTAGCTACGTGCACCCGTGAAGCCGTCCTCGATCAGTCGTGAACTTGTGACAATTCCTAAGAGCAACGTAGAGTCTGTTTATTGTCTTAGTGTCTGATATAAGATTGTTATATTATATTGTGTGTTTAGGACCATTGGACCAGCTAGGAGATACTGCAGGAACCGGCTTCTGGCATTAACAGCCTGAGGACTCAGGCAAGATACCTTGCCATATTTACTGTTTGATTTAAATGATGCATATGTTGTATGATTCTTGTTGCTGTATTTCATATAACTGTGTACGTTCGAGATTGACTCGGGTGCAGTCGACGTATACGTCGATGATTAATGTACTTGACCTAGTCATTAGCAGACTCACCCCATTGGAGGATACTCTGATATCTTTCGTGACCTGATACATCATACGTTTCACGGTGACATATTCATATTTGAATGCGGGTCCACGTACTCGACTAGCTATCAGTGCGTGTAACATGCATCACGGTTAGTACGTAACTCAGGATTATTTTATTTATAGAGACTGGCATATAGAAACATGGTATGTACGTCGAGTATTCGACTAGTATATCTACATTGGGCGGGGAAGACAGCTAGTAGGCATATGGGATACACACATTGGACTCCGTAGTATCCGAAGGAGCCACGGATCTAATGACTTCCTTTATTGCAGACACCGCACTCTTCAGAGTGATATGGACGTATATATATATATATTGCAGATACCTCATTCTTCGGAATGATGGATATTACAGATACGATGCTCTTCGGAGTATTGAATATTATGTCTACGCCTACCCATACGTACCAAAGTTGTCTTCACATTGCATTCACTTAGATGGTTAGCACACCCTTTTACTTTATTGCATTTATCTTATTCAGTATTTATATATATGGCATGCTTCTATGTATCTTATTTCTAGATTTGGACAAGATATATTACCCCACAGTGTATGGCCCAGGACAGGAGACAAGATACGCTACAGCTGAGGAGTTAGAGGTGCTACCGTTAGAGTTTCCGTGATCATTTGGTAGGCTTTCTGCGTCTTTATCTCTTATTTTAGTACTTTATTTTGTCATAGTAGTGGGTTTGTCCCCACCAGACATTATTGGTTGTACTATGATATCTTGAGACTGGTGTTTATCTTTCAGTAGTTTACTTTGTACTTCTTGCTCTTTATATTGTGGATAAGATTAGATTGCCTGTTATTGACTGATATTGGACATGTTAGTATTTTAGGACAGCGTAGCACTCTTCGCTAGAATCCATTAAATTGGGATATCCTCGAAGACGTAACAGTTGGCTATTGCCACGTGGCCTGATTCCTTGTATTTTGGGACTGGGGCGTGACATGGTTTTAGTGGTGGCCCATGCAGGTCAACATATTCGCTTGTGGTATGGTAACGTACCCAGCGAGCCTGCAATAGGATATAGTTACTAGGTCTCATCCACTTTGATTTGTCTTTGAACTTCCTTCATACCGCTTCTAAATGTCTACATCCAGTTTGTTTGTTTTTGTACTCTTCTAATGAGGTCCTATCTCTTGTAGCAAGATGAACTTGTGCAGTGGACGAGGAGCACCTAGTGCCGTGGTGCCAGACAATACCACCCAAAGAGAGGAGGTACCCCAGGGACTACCTGGAGGGCAACCACCGTTACAGGCCCCGCTGATACATTGGCACGAGACTTCTCAGGGCGATCTTACCCAGCCGCCCGAGGGACAGACTTCACAGATGATCCCCACATAGCATTTTGAGGGTCAGACTTCAGGAGCTACGCCGATACCGCAGACCGAGAGGCCGACATCTGAGGAGACCCCTACCGCACAGCCAGAGGTTCCACTACCACTATCTCCACCTTATCCACCCCAGATGCCACAGCTAGATGGACAGCCCCATATGCTACAGTTCTTCCGACCATGATGTAGGCACAGTGGCATCAAACAGAGACGTTGAGACAGAGTCTGATGGCAGTACTAGAGAGGATACCTATCCCAGGACCCGTACCAGCACCACCACCAGCCCAGACTGGTGGCACTATTAGATGGTTCTGACAGATGGGACCAGATACTTTCTCAGGAAATGAGACTACAGAATAGATCTTCGATTGGGTCTTCAACACGGAGATGCTATTAGAGGCTTCACAACTGCACCCAGACCTTTGGATGACTGCAGTAAGGACCCAACTAAAAGGCAACGCCCATCACTGGTGGGATTCTATCGAGCACAGTGTAGGTAAGAACGAGACTTGGGAATAGTTCTTAGAGTACTTCAATGCAAAGTATTTTCCAACTATAGTCAAAAATGCCCTGTACTCCCAGTTTCTACATCTAGAGCAGAGAAATATGACTATTGACGCCTATGACGCGGAGTTCAGCTGCCTTAGCAGATTTGGTGCCGTCCTGATATCCAACGAGCTAGTGAAGGCTCAGAGATTCTATCACGGCCTTACTTTTGAGCTGCAGAGGTATACCACCACACAGGCGAGGATCTCGTATGAGGAGGTTCTTGCAGAGGCAAGAATCCAGGAGGCCATCGTCAGAGGTGCCAGACGTTCCAGCACGACTATACCAGCCAGAGCACAGCCCAGAGAAGAAGGACCGATCCGTCATTCCGGAGCACAGACACAGCAGACGGCAGCGCCATACCCACAACAGGAGCTTCCGACTTGTCACCATTATGGCAAGAAGGGACACGTTATCAGAGATTATCGAAAGAAGCTGGGATTATTCATGATATATGGAGCAAGTCAGCACCTTGCTCGAGACTGCCCACAGTGCAGAGACGCAGCACCCCAGACAGGACCAAGGCCAGCAGTACAAGTCCCGAGGATACTACCCCCTCTAGGAGGTCAACATACACCAGCACCCGGAGGATTCCAGAGGAGACCACCCTTGGCCCCACAGGAGGCACAGTTCGATCGAGCTCGACAGCAGACCGGAGGACAGAGGCACGGACAGGCCTTTGCATTAGCAGCTACTGAGGAAGAAATAGAAGAAGAAGCTATCACAGGTACTATCTTAGTTACAGCATTACCTATAACTGCATTATTTGATTCTAGAGCTACATTATCATTTATATCTAGTAGATTCGTAGCAATGCATAGAGTAGCGACTTCTCCCTTACCTAAGAGTTGGAAGATTCTTATCGGAGGAGGTATCGTGCCGGTTACCAGCACTATCAGAACGTGCTCGGTAGTCGTATGTGGTAGAGATATGAGAGCACAATTCTTGGTGTTGCCTATGCCGTACTTTGATGTTGTGTTAGGCATGGACTGGTTAAGCCAGTATAACGTCGTACTGAATTGCCGGAAGGGTAGCGTCACTTTTAGACCGTCAGATCAACCGGAGTTTGAGTACATGCGAGGAACTGTCGAGCGAGGAGTAGGACAGATAGCCGGAACTTACATGGCTATGGAGATGGTATCCCCACCAATAGTTGCAGAATTCGAGGATGTTTTCCCTGAAGAACTGCCAGGCTTATCGCCAGATAGGGACGTGGAGTTCACCATTGATCTAGTACCCGGAGCAGCGCTTGTATCTTCTAATGTATACCGATTAGCGAAGAAGGAGTTAGATGAGCTAAAGCTGCAATTGGAGGAGTTGCAGAGCAAGGGATTTATCCTTCCTAATGCATCACCCTGGGGAGCACCAGTGCTGTTTGTACCTAAGAAGGATGGAACAGTACGCATGTGCATTGATTACATAGCCCTTAATACTTTGACTATCAAGAACAAGTACCCTCTGCCGCGGATTGACGATTTATTCGACCAGTTGACAGGAGCAGTAATGTTTACTAAGATCGACTTGAGATCGGGTTATCATTAAATGAGTGCGAAGAGAAAACATTCAAAAGACAGCATTCAGGACTCGTTATGGTCATTATGAGTTCTTAGTGATGCCTTTTAGACTGACGAATGCGCCATCTGTATTTATGAACTTGATGAACAGAGTATTCCACCAATACTTAGACCAGTTCGTGGTAGTCTTCATCGATAACATTTTAGTGTATTCGAAGAGCCACGAGGAGCACGAAGAGCACTTGAGACTAGTATTAAAAACACTGAGGAGAGAGAGGCTTTGTGCAAAACTGAGCAAGTGCGAGTTTCTCCTAGATCGTATCGCTTTTCTTGGACACGTCATCTTAGGAGATGGTATTTCAGTGGATCCGGCAAAGATTTTATCATTAGAGACATGGCCAACCCCTACCAATGTCTCAGAGGTGAGAAGTTTTCTAGGACTTGCCGGATATTATCGGAGGTTCATAGAGAACTTCGCAAAGATTACAGAACCGATAACCCGCTTGACCCGTAAGGAGCAGGAGTTTACTTGGACAGCGGAGTGTCAGAAGGTATTCGATGAGCTGAAGAAGCGTTTGACTATAGCACCTATCTTGACCATACCGTCTGGACTCGGGGGATTCGTGATCTATAGCGATGCATCCGGGAAAGGATTAGGATGTGTCTCGATGCAGCATGGAAAGGTTGTGGCTTATGCCTCTAGGCAGTTGAGGACCCATGAGAAGAACTACCCCACCCACGACTTGGAGCTTGCCGCAGTAATCTTTGCTTTGAAGCTTTGGAGGTACTACCTATATGGAGAAAGAGTAAAGATATTTACTGATCACAGAAGTCTAAAGTACGTCTATACGCAGAAGGACCTGAACCAGAGACAGAGACGTTGGCTCGAGGTGATGACAGACTTCGAGATTGAGCGACTGTACCATCCGAAAAAGGCCAACGTAGTAGCTGACGCATTGAGCAGAAGACCCATGGCATTCTTCCTGACTACCCAACAACATCTGTTGAGAGATCTAGAGCAGATGGGTATAGAGGTCGTTATGCCCGGAGTAGATGGACAGTTGTCGAGTTTTCAGTTGTAATCAACATTAGTATAGAGGATCAAGGCTGCTTTGCCGACAGATGCCAGATTTCAGAGGCTAAGACAGAGGACAACGGCTGGATTACAGACAGGACTGCGTATACATGAAGATGGAACCTTGAGATGTGGAAATCATCTCTATGTTCCAAATAGAGAACTTCGGCAAGAGTTGATAACAGACGCACACAGTTTGACCTACTATATTCATCCAGGAGGTACGAAGATGTACAGAGACCTGAGGCAGTACTACTGGTGGCATAGAATAAAGAGAGAAATAGCATGCTTTGTGGCCAAGTTCCTGGTATGTCAACAAGTCAAGGCTGAGCATCAGAGATCTGCAGGATTACTTTAACCGCTTCCGATACCGGAATAGAAATGGGAGCACATCACTATGGACTTTGTTGTGGGCTTTCCGAGGAGTCCTAGTGGTCGTAACGCAGTATGCGTAATCATGGATAGACTCACCAAGTTCGCACACTTTTTACCCTTCAGAGTTGGGCAATCGACAGAGGTCTTAGTAGATATATACATGAGGAAGATTGTGCGACTGCATGGAGTGCCAATTAGTATCATGTCTGACAGGGATACGAGATTTACATCATACTTTTGGCGGAGTATGCAAGAGAGTCTCGGTACCCGCCTGAAGTTTAGCACAGCGTATCATCCACAGACAGATGGCCAATCGGAGCACACCATTCAGACGTTGGAGGACATGTTAAGAGCGTGCATGCTTGATTTCGGAGGATCATGGGAGGACCATTTGCACTTGGTCAAATTTTTCTACAACAACAGCTATCAGGCGAGCATCCAGATGGCTCCCTATGAAGCATTGTATGGAAGAAAATATTGTTCCCCCATGTATTAGAGCGATATAGGCGAAAAGTAGATTCTCGAACCAGAGTTGGTTGTTCGTACAGTAGAGAAGGTGAAGAAGATCCAAGGGCATCTATGAGCGACACAGGACAGGCAGAAGCATTGGGCAAATATACATTGATGACCCCTAGAGTTCCAGGTTGGAGATCATGTATTTCTAAAGATCTCGCTTACTCGAGGGACTATTAGATTCGGAGGCAGAGGAAAGCTGAGTCCGAGGTACATCGGACCATTCGACATGTTAGAACGCGTCGGAGAGGTTGCTTACAGGTTAGCCTTGTCGCAGACTTTGGAAGGAGTCCATGACGTCTTCCATGTATCTCAGCTGAGTAGGTACATACCAGATCCGAGTCACGTAATAGACCATTCAAAAATTATAGTCGGCCCAAGTTTATCATACCAAGAGGAGCCTGGTGAGATTCTAGACAGGAGCGAGAAGGTACTGCGAGGTCAGACTATTCCCCTAGTTTGCGTCATATGGAGACATCATGCACCAGGCGAGTCAACTTGGAAACGCGAGGAGGATATTATACAGCGCTATCCCCACCTCTTCGAAGGAATAGGTACGTATTAGCATTTTATTTATTCAGTCAGAGAATTCTTGCCATATGTATGTTTTAATTTCGAGGACGAAATGCTCTAAGGAGGGTAGATTGTAAACCCCTTCAACCAATTTAGGGATTATTTTGAATTAAAACTAGAGACTAGGGATAATCAGATTTAATTAGAATTAATGTGCGACAACTACATGTCTTATTACACCGCGTCGTTGCTACGAGGATGGAAAGCCACACTAACATTTACTTTCAACCCAATGTCACGAATATTTTTTAAACAAGCCAGACTACCCCTTTGACCATTGTGTAGCAATAGATACTCGTTATTGCATTTCGACTTAGCTACGCAATATCCCTTAGAGGACACCTTGTATTTACTAAATTAATTAAACTCGAGGTCAAGTTCACCTCAAACAAGCCTGACAAAGCCAACATGCACTCTTCTACGTGGACCAGCCCTACCCCAACAAGGCAAGACAGGCGCGAATCCCGAGGCCATCCCATAAACTCTATTACCATATAAATATACATGATTCTCTTTAGAAACCCTAAAAACCCTTTCTCTTCATTGCCTTGAGCAAATCCTAGCCGACCTATTCAAACCCGAGCCCCCTCCTCCGACTTCGCAAACCACCCTGCCGCCACCTTAGTCGCCACTCCGGTAGACTGACCACCCGGCCACCCTCTCCAGCTCCTCCCATCGCCATTGGCCGACCGACCGCCGCCTGCATCCCACGACCTGACCCCGGACTCTCCAACCGACCACCCACCGAATCTAACCACCCGACCACCCTCTCCAGCTCCTCCCATCACCATTGGCCGACCGACCGCCCCCTGCATCCCACGACCTGACCCTGACTCTCCAACCGACCACCCACCGAATCTAACCGCCCGGCCATCGCATCCAGCTCCTTCCATCACCCTTGGCCGGCCGACCACGACGCTCCCCCGACCTGACTGACCTTCCAGAGCCGTCCAAGGCCGCTGCCGCCTCCACCAGACCGTGGTTGCCGCTGCTGTATCCGCTGCTGGCTGCCACTGACCGCTGCTGACCAATCCGCCGATCGACGCCGGAACTCTATCGCGACGAAGACGACCAGGACGAGCACTCTCATCCAATCAGTCAGGTACTCGACCCTAGCTCGCTTCTCGCTTTATATCGTCGTATGGTTGCTTTATCAAATTGTCGTGTTGGTGTGTCCTGTGTCGACACAAACCAGTATGAATGAGATAATCCAGAGATGTATGCATGCTGATAATTAAATGAGATGATAACAAACTGAATCAACCCTAATTATATGCATGCTAGTATGATGATTAACAAGAGGTAGAATTTGTTTAATAACTAGCAACCACATAAATTATGAGACCTGTCACCAAGGTTAGTAATTCACCTGAACGCCTTGACATAAACCGAGTACGTTTGGGCATGGGAACCAAAGATATGTATTCGTATAAATCAAATTAGTGGTAACCCCCTTAACTTTAGTAATTATTGTCTCAAGACACACGCTGACAAGGACAGAACATGCGTACATCCTAGCTACGTGCACCCGTGAAGCCATCCTCGATCAGTCCTTGTGACAATTCCTAAGAGCAACGTAGAGTCTGTTTATTGTCTTAGTGTCTGATATAAGATTGTTATATTATATTGTGTGTTTAGGACCATTGGACCAGCCAGGAAATACTGTAGGAACCGGCTTCTGGCATTCACAGCTTGAGGACTCAGGCAAGATACCTTGCCATATTTATTGTTTAATTTAAATGATGCATATGTTGTATGATTCTTGTTGCTGTATTTCATATGACTGTGTGCGTCCAAGATTGACTCGGGTGTAGTCGACGGATACGTCGATGATTAGTGTACTTGACCTAGTCATTAGCAGACTCACCCCATTGGAGGATACTCTGATATCTTTCGTGACCTAACACCTCACACATTTTACGGTGATATATTCATATTGGGATGCGGGTTCGCGTACTCGACTAGCTATCGGTGCGTGTGACATGCATCACGGTTAGTACGTAACTCAGGATTATTTTATTTGTAGAGACTGGCATATAGAAACGTGGTATGCACGTCAAGTATTCGACTAGTGTATCTACATTGGGCGGGGAGGACAGCTAGTAGGCGTATGGGATACACACATTGGACTCCATAGTATTCGGAGGAGCCACGGATCCAATGACTTCCTTTATTGCAGATATCGTGCTCTTCGGAGTGATATGGACGTATATATATATATTGCAGATACCTTATTCTTCGGAATAATGGACGTTACAGATACCACGCTTTTTGGAGTGTTGGACATTATGCCTACGCCTACCCATACGTAGCAAAGTTGTCTTCATATTGCATTCACTTAGAGGGTTAGCACACCCTTTTACTTTATTGTATTTATCTTATTCAGTATTTCTATATATGGCATGCTTCTATGTATCTTGTTATATCCCTCTGAGGACCTGGTACCTTTCTAGATTTGGACGAGGCATATTACCCCAAAGTGTATGGCCTAGGACAGGAGACGAGATACGCTACAGCTGAGGAGTTAGAGGTGCTACCGTCAGAGTTTTCGTGATCATTTGGTAGGCTTTCTGCCTAGGATTGAGAGCATCATTATCTAGTCAACCGATGCTCTGGTCTTTATCTCTCATTTTAGTACTTTATTTTGTCATAGTAGTGGGTTTGTCCCCACCAGATATTATTGGTTGTACTATGATATCTTGAGACTGGTGTTTATCTTCCAGTAGTTTATTTTGTACTTCTTGCTCTTTATATTGTGGATGAGATTAGATTGCCTGTTATTGACTGATATTGGACATGTTAGTATTTTAGGACAGCGTAGCACTCTTCGCTAGGATCCATTAAATTGGGATATCCTCGGAGATGTGACAACTGGCTATTGCCACGTGGCATGGTTCCTTGTATTTTGGGACAGGGGCGTGACAAAAATATAGTATTCTAAAGCATAAATACCAATTAAGAAAATACATATATACTAATACTATTCATATATATATATATATAATTTATAAAATATACTTAAATATAATTATAACCGTAAAATTGTCACCTAAAGCTGCTACAGCCGTCGCTGAAAGCTTCTGATAGTGTTGCTGATACCGCATCTGTTACTGCTGCTATAGCGAAGCTTCCCTACTACTGTCGCTATAGTTGTTGTTGTTGCTGTTACAATTACTGCTGCTGCTGCTGCTAAAACCGTGGCTGCTATCGCTGAAGCTGCTGATAAGGCAGCTGCCATTGCTATTTGCTGGTGCTGCTGTCCCTAATTCCACTGCTGCTGCTGTGTTGTTGCGACGCTGCTATTGCTATTGTTGTTGTCGCTAAATCTCACTCTCATATATTAACAAAATATATATATATATATATATATATATATATATATATATATATATATATATATATATATATATATACAATATATGTATATATTCTATAACTACTAATATATATATATTTGCTACATATATATATATATATATATATATATATATATATATATATATATATATATATATATATATATATATATATATAAGCTCCTCCACATACATATGTATGTATCCTCACTAATACACATATAGTAACATCATAATATTTATGTATACGTATATATATATATAATCATACCAATAATATGTATACATATGTCATATAAGTACACACACACACATATATATATATATATATATATATATATATATATATATATATATATATATATATATATATATATATACGCACATCACAATGACAAGAGAAATAGATCTAGAAATTAAATTGCACAACACATGGAGTGTATCACACCCGTATCCCACTAGATCTAGGATATACTTGCGACACGAGTCCACAACACATCCAAACGTACCCCGAAGGACACGAGCAAGTCTAATATATTATTTATGAACAATACGAAGAGTCAAACACAAATCTACGTGTCCGTGTCAAAATATGACATGCACAAAGTACTGTGTAAAAAACCTCCAAATTGTTAGGATATGACCTACACGTACCAAATTGTGGACATAAAACTAGCCCCAAATACACAAGCACATGCCAAATTGATCTATAGGACCAATTGACACACACAACAATTGTCAATCTTGGAATTTCTCACACAAAAACCACCATAACTTTCTCAATAGGCCTCCTATGAACACAAAATCAAATTCTATGGGTAGTCTATGCATATGGGTTGATTTCTCATGGTTAAATCTCAGATTTATAACCTAAATTAAGAGAAAAAATAGAATTGTACCTATTGAAAGATGGATTTCCAATAAAACCTCCAAAATTGGTGAAATTGGCCTTCAACTTGTAGATCCTTGCACCTCTTTGTAGATTCATGCTTCCTCCTTGTAGATCCTTGCTCTACTAGTCTTCAATGGTAATTTGGAAAGGAATTGAGTGAAAATTTGGTAGGAATTTGAAGAAATTTGATTGAGAGAAATTCTAGATCTAGATTTGGAATGAAAAATAAAGAGAGAAAGTTTTTATCCCCTTTATATAGGCCTCACTTTTCCCTTTCCTCAAGCTACTATGTAAAGTCTAAAATATCCCTTGGGGCCTCTCATAAAGAAATAATTAAGGAGGAAAGCTTCTAGTCTAATGGGTTTAACATAATTAATCATCCTCCTAATGATTGGGCTTCTAATTATTTGGCTCAATTCTAACTAGAATTAAATGTTGGTCCATGAGTATAAACTAACTAGTTGGTCCACTAACATAAGTCCAAAAATAAATCTAACATGTTAACAATAAATAAATAATACAATAAATAAATATTTAACATGCACAATATTTAATTAATTATCAAAAGACTAAAATATCCTTTCTTCCAAAATGTGGTAGTGACACGTAGGCTGGACGTACCCAAGTACTCGTGCCCTCACACCGGGTGCGGATTGTGACAATATGTCATGAACAAGCTCGATAAAAGAATAAGCTTGCAAAACTAGGCTATAACAGCAGCATAAGTCAAGATAGTCTAAAGTATAAGTACGTAAGATTATGATGAATATGTAAATGTATGTACAAATAGTTTTAATTTATTAAGAATATAAGCTACGTCCGGTGGAGACAAATTCACTACTAGTAGACAAAAAATAATGACGAGAATAAAACTATGTCTATATTCAAATATAATGAGTATGCTTATGTTTATTATTATTTAGATGATTATATTATTAGTTCCTTTTTTTAGCTATATAATGATTAATAAGTGGTTATAATACTTTATAAAACAAAAGTTTGCATATAATAATCTAATTATTTAACAATACCATGGGCCCATCTCCTATGGTTCCATCCTAAATATATGTTTGTTAAAAGGGTGTATTTGAATAAAAATTATTCATTTTCTATGCACGCAACAAAAGTTTCTGCATGGAATTTCCCATGCACGCGATGATACTTGGATGGGATTAGAAAAATTAGCTAACAGTATTGACAGCTACTCCATATTCCTTCTGCTTGCTTTTAAAGCTTCCTCTTTTGTGTTACTACTTCTACTATTTTTCTAATCCGACAGTGGCCGAACTTTACATGAGTCTACCTACATGAACATCTCTTCTTTCTATAATGCCTATTAACGAAAAGAAACGATAGGAAGGCTTACCAGTAGTGATTTTTGGTGACTCCGGCAACTACGGACTGTGGCTAGAGGCAACGCACGCGGTCTGCGGTGGTCAACGACGTACAGTTTCACGCCGTATCGGAAAGAAAGGTCTTGCGGGGCTCGATTGGCGTGGGCTCTGCACTTGGTCTTCCATAGTGCATTCGGATGCTTGGCGACAGAAAACTCTACGAGGTCTGCATGGTGGTGGCATCTGTTGTCAGTTGGTCGAAGAACGTGGGTGTGAAGAGAACGGGTTGACAAGACAAGATGGGAAGGTGAAACGCCGGAGATGATTAGTATTTATAGATTCTAATATATATATTAGTTTAAGAATAGTTTTAATGGGATATATGTAGATAAGTTTAATTTCCTTAAGATTTGTATTCAATATTAATATATATATTAGTTTAAGAATAGTTTTAATGGGATCGATGTAGATAAGTTTAATTTCCTTAAGATTTATATTCAATGGTACGATATACTTATCTTATATAATATACCGAACTCGAATGATGCTTGTGGTTACCGATAAGAGGTATAAGACCCCGGTTGGGTGGCAGAAGGTCAGTGGATCGAGCCACGAGGGTGTATTATACCTTTCATTTATAAATGATTGGAGTTGGGGAACAATGGACCCAAAGACATGCAATGCAGTGGGTACAAAAGTCCCATACGTTATGCCGGGAAGTCAAAAAAAATCTTATATAATATTTTACATAGCTTCTATACTAATTAAATAATAGATATATAATTTTTATATTGATTCAATTCTATCGGCATAAATATTATATCATGTCAATCCTGTTTACAATGTCTATATCAAGTTGCTAATCATTTTAGCTTACCATATAGATGTTTTTCCATATATCTATATCTTTTGGAATCTTAGGCTTTTATTTATTAGTCTATCTCTTCTAAATAACTACTTATTTGAAAACAAGAAACTTTTAACTTATTAAATGAATTGACTTGCACGTTTATTTTTATTCACTAAGGAATAGCTAACAAAGATATAAAAAAAATGTAAGATTTCAAACAGGGGTTTACATACACATTGCAGTGCTGCTTGCTAATGCACTGCACAAGGTGGAGTGCAAGTTCTCTACTGCCCAGTGCATCATACACTGCTACTCATATGCTGCTACCAAGTTTGCAGCTCCATATTTCATAATTATCAGTGCAGTCCCCTCTCCTTCAAAACTCCCTTACACACAACTATCTAACATCAACACACTCTCCACTCTAGCACAGCAATACACATTGCTCTCACATCAACCATCAACACCTAGTGTGCACCAAATCTCACTAATACTCATGATACACTCATAAATATGATACCAAACCTCAACATAGATCTAAAAGAGATTCTAAACTAAGAGATTCTAAACTATCCATATATATAATCTATATAAAACTCATATGTAACAACTCCATAGAAAACTATACAAATTAAACAATACTCATATGACACTAAGTTTGATACAAGGAGTCCCATGACACATGGACACACTTCTCCCATTCGAAATTCATATAAAATTATGACAAGTAGAAATTAAATACAAATAAACCATGAGAAACACAATTTCATATGAATTATCAAAATAAGCTAAGTGTATCCCAATGTATCATGACACAAACCTTCAATATCATAATTAGGACACATGCACTCAAGCACAATTCTAAATGAGGCTAAAAATTCTATGGAGACCATTCTACAAAATACTGTGTACACAATTCGTAGTTCCACCAAATAAACCCTATAAATTATAAATACATCATCCAAAAGCCTAGATCTAATGGATTTGAGTCCTCTAACACCTAAAACTACCATTAGAAGGCTATTTTCACCAATGAGAGGGTTCCTATTTGTTTTATTTGGGTTCCTACCATAAGAATATGGGAAAAAGATAGATTTACTTATTGAGAGTTGGATCCCAATGATTCTCCATGAATTTGGTGAAGAAGGAAAGAATAAGTGGCACCAATCCTCCTTGATGGTGCTCTTCCTTGCTCCTCCTAGTGCTTCGAAGCCTAGATCTATCCTTGGAAGAAGTTTGGAAAAGATTCTATAGTGGAATTGACTTGTAGGAGAAAATTAGGGTGTGGAGAGTGGTGGAAAGCTTTGGAGAAATAAAGTGAGAAAAAAGAAGTTGTAGAGGAAAGGAAATAAAGAAGACTTGGGGAAGGGGTTTGTCATGATGGGTTTGAGTTATTCACAAGTTTGTCATTCTCCACTAATTTAAATTAAATAAAAATGAATCAATTTAGTTATGGATGACATCTAACTAATCTAGAGGAAATATTATATCCATGGCACTAACTAATTAATTCTAATTAACTAAAGTCATAACTATCACTAATTAGCACTAACTAACACTTAACAAATTCTAATTAGCTAGTATACTAACTAGCATGATTGTAATTATACTATATAATTAACAAACAATAGTAAAATAACAAAAATATCCCTACAAGTAGAGGTGGTGGTCACAAATCCTACCTCGTTGGAAAAATTTCATCCTGGAAATTTAAGGATGGAAATAGGCACAAAAAGAATGAATAAATCCTGGTTCAAAAGATAGGGTATCACTCACACATCTCATCTCCTCTCTTCTAGATAGTCATAACCATTCATCTAATCCTCACTATATGCACATTGCATGAATATGATGTGGTTTCCATAAGTTGGTGTTACCTATCAAACATCATATAACTAAGTGAGTAACCTAAGCTACCTAACCCTTACCTAACCCTAATAGGTAACATAGCATTATCAAGTAAAATGAAAGATGAATATCTCAAGTCTATCTCTCAAGTAAAAGTAAGCATGAATATCTCAAGTATATAAACACTAAACAGTAAGCACGTACTATATATAAACACTAACACTAAACTGCATACTATATATCTCAAGTAAAATCGAGATGCCTTTTTCCTATTTATAAATACTAAACACTAAACTGCAAAATATATATCTCAAGTAAAATGAATCTCAAGTCAATAGTCAGAAGATTATTATACATATTATGCTTAGCATATCACATTATCACTAATCACATGTACGATACTATGATGTATACATATCTGAAGCATAAGACAGACTGCACACTATATATGAACTGAAGTTCTGAATACTATAATTTTTTACAGCAGCCAAATTTATCATTATTTTTTGTACAACACACTAGGACATACCATACTTTGCATGGTAGTAATTTCTCCCCCAGCAAATGCTTCTTTTTTTTTGTAAAAGCACATGTTCAAGAATAATACACAATATTCGAAGGGTCTCAAGTTGGAGTTATAGTGAGTTCGAAACATCGACAACAAACCCTAAGTAACTCGAATATAATTTTGAATCGAAGAATGCTCCCCTTCCATTATCTATGCAAGAATAAAAAACATAAATTAGAAAAATTAAACTAAAGAAATAAAAAAAGTAAAAAAATGAGAGATCTAGGTCAGAACATACCAAATTTAGGTTAGATCTCGACAAATATAGGTTATATCTCGAAAGTTCTAGGTTAGAGACTAGAGATCGAGAGACAAAAATGCACCCACAGATCTCTCTCGACTCGAGCTGGTGTTGACGAGACTAAGGGAGTCAAACTCGAGAGTTGAGAGGAGAAGGACTAAAGGAGGAGAAACGAGGAAGTAGGGTTAGGGTTTCTTAGAAAGACTAGGTTAGGTTAGGTTTTCGGTGAGCGACTGATTAATAAAGTAGAGAAGATTTTAGGATAGGTTTTTGTTTCTTAGAGAGACTAGGTTATGTTAGAAAGGATATTTTGGTAACTTTACATCCTTAGTCGATTTCTGTTTGGGTCGGTCACAACTATCCAAATCCGTCAACCGACGCGAAAACCGTTTTGATAAGAATAGAAACCGTTTTCTGACCCGATTTCTTCAAAACTGACCCGAATCTCAATTACGGGTAGGGTCGTGTCGGGTCAGGTTGGTTTTTGATTTTTTTAACCTAGTTTTGCTCTTCCCTAGTGAGTGTTATTTGGTTTTGGACTGAGAGAGATTTTATTCGGTTTAAAAAATTTTGGGTTCAGTTTCAATTTAAAAAATAAAAAAAATTATTCAGTTTAGGTCCAAATCGAATATCGAATAAGATTTATGCAGTTATTTAATATCCTCAATTTTATGCATATTTTATGATTAAAAATATATATTTATTTTTATATATCTTGAAAATTAAAGTTTTATGTATGTATTTAAAGTCAAACTTTGACAATTTAACAACTAGTCCAATTTTGACCTAATTTTGAAATACAACAAATATATGTATAAAATTATAAATTTTAATACAATTTAACCACAATTTCAACTTTGGGTCTGTTCTATTAAACAATAAAAATGTCTAACCAAACAAACCAAATTGATTATTGGTTCGGTTCTCTTTCGATTATGGTTAATTTCGATTCGATTTCGGTTTTGTATTATTAGAATTTATGTTTATTCGATTTTGACTATTTTTTGGTTGAAACCAAAAAAACTGAACACTAACCTCTAGTGAGAGAGAGTGGAGGGAGAAAAAAGATAATAGAGATAGAGAGAGAGTTAGAAGGAAGGTTGACAAAAATATATAAAATCTCACCCGAGAAAAGTAAGAATTTTTTTTTATGTTAGTTTCCTTATCCAAACATACAATAATGGTTTTTTTTAATTTTTTGTTCCTTTATTTTTTTCAAATCAAACACAAGCTAAAAATTCCTACACTTATAGTAAAATTCTAAAATATTGGTGAGGTTTCATGATTAATATTTATATCATTCCATTAGGTTTCCATAGAGTGAAAGTCAAATTTATTAATCTAGAGCTGAATTCATATAATCGTATTGTATATTGTTCTGATTCTAATCTAAAGTTTATGTGATTATACTAAAATTCAAAATAATAATAAAGATAAGAATTAATATTTATACTATTTTTATAAGTTATAGTAAAATTATTTGATATCTCCAACGATATATTATTCCAAATGTGTCATAGGTTTCAAACGTATAGAGATTCTCACATATATAGAGAGAGAAAATTCAAGGGAAAAATCATCCAAAGCAGAAAAATAAAAAGTTATTTTTAGTAAAGTTCAGCTGACAACAACATGATTGGAAGTCGAAAGAGAGAGATATTTTGCAACAAATAGTGCCAACATTTTGCTATTATTGGCCTAACACAATTTGGCGGTGCCACTGAACAAGCGAGAGGGTCGGAGTCTCTTGTATAGAAATTTTGAAGTACACGTCACTGTTTACTTTTTTCGAAGGAAATTTTCATATTCACTTGATGTTATAAAATAGAGTTATTTACAAACAAGTGATTAACATCTGTAGTTAATTGCTGAGAGATACAATGTGGTAGCAGAGTTGTTGCTTCAAAGCCTCTCTAGCCAAATTATGAGCCACCGTGTTCGAGCTCTTCCTTGAATATGATACGATCAAGTCTGTGACATCTTTCATCTGAGATATAACTTGTGAGGTAAAGTCTGAGAGTTTCCAGGGTATAAGTGATACCTCACTGTTCCATATCTTGACCGTTATAAGTAAATCTCCTTCCACAATAGAAAGTTGCATAGAGAGGTCTTTGGCAAGCTGGCAGCCCAGACTCATTGCTAGTAATTCTGATTGAAGGCTTTGTTCTGCAAAGATTGGGATAGGCGAACATTTAGTGAACGCTCTAATAAAGTTTCCTTTAGCATCTCTTGCTACAGCCGAAGCAACAATAACTGTTGATGATGTTGCCCCATCCACATTGATTTTGATGACTTTATTCTGTGGTGGGATCCAATGGCTATCTTTGGTGATCTCTCTACAAATCTGAATGATATCCTTAGTTCTTTCTTCTGAATGATCAGAGTATTTTCGGTTAAGAGCCATCGTATGAGACAAGATAACATGTATATTTGGTGGTTCTTTACGAAATATGCAGTCACAGCGTGTCTTCCAGATAGCTCATAGTAGATTAGCTCCTATTGGGAATGTCTCATGCAGATGATCATGTGTAAGCCATTTTTCGAGCAATGAATAGATATCATCATGATCAGTAGTTTTTATCCCTAGTGGACTAAGAAACCAAAGTTGTCTGAGAATATCACAACCAAGGAAGATATGGCTCCTGTCTTCAACATTATTAAGGCAGAAGGGACATGTTGGATCAGCATCTGGAAATCTTTTGTTGATTGAAGCTCGAAGAGGAAGAGCGCCTATAATAGTCGTTACAAAAATTGCTGCACACGGGGGGAGATGCTCTGGCATTGCCACAGTTTTTTCCGTATGATGTTCGAATCATTGGTAGAGGAAGTAGACGCACCTTATCATCTAATAGCTTCATAACATAATTTAGAAGTGAGTAAACCATTATTTGTGCATCTCCATATGAGGTAGTCCTGGCCATCTCCATCACTTAAATTAATATTTAATATTGCTGCCGCAACAGAGGAGGAGAATACTCCGTAACTAAGAACTGAGATCCATCTCCAAAGTCTAGGAAGGATCAATTCTCTCAACAGCCGAGGGCATGAAGGATGGAGTGCTTCTATGTCAATACATCCATCCAAGAGATTTAGAACCCAAGGTTCTTCATAGATATTAATCCACCCTCCACGTATCTTCCAGAAGCAATGAGGTCGCAGAAGATTACGTGCTTCCAACATACTACTCCATGTTGGTGATGCTCTACATGTTTTCTGCACAGTCCAAAAAAATTTATTCTGTAAATAAGTACCTCATAGTATTTTTGTCCATAGTTGATTCGGATTTGAAAGGAAGTGCCAAACAAGTTTTCCTATTACGCTCTCATTCACCCATTTTGAATTTCTGAAGCCCGATCAACCTTCCCTTTTAGGTTTCAGGAATTTATTCCAGCCAATGAAATGTTTTTTCCTCTCTGCATTGATTCTTTCCACCAAATTTTTTGTTTCATCTTGTAAGCCCCCTAAAATTTTAAATTTTATTTTAAGTATTTTTAGTAAATTATTGAATTTCTTTATAGTATTTTTATAGTTAAATAGAAAATAAAATTTTACTGATTAATTAAATTATATAAATACTCATTTAGACTTATTTCACAAAATAATTTTTATTATTATTTTAGAGTCTTGTTGAAGGGCGATAGATTTTCTAGAATTTATTCTATGTGCAAATATTCTTTTTGAATTTTTTTATATAGTATCATCTATATATGTAGATATATATGTGAATAAATATATAATAATAATACTAATAATATATATATAGTTAATAATAATAATAATAATAATATTGGTAATACTAATAATAATAATAATAATAATAATAATAGTATCAGTAATAAAAAATAAAAGAAATAAAAAATAAAAAATAAATATCTAATAACAACAACTAAACCTAATAAAAGTAATCCTAACAAAACCACCCCTAGACTACTACTAACCCGTAGAACCCCCTTATACCCACGCGGTTGTCCTATCCCTGTATATATATATATATGTATTACATTATACCTATACATAATACCTAAACCCTAACCCTAGCCTCGTCCCCGGCCGACCGTCGGCGAACCCGCGCCACAGACCGACCGCCGTGCCGCTGCAGCCGTCCGCCGCCCCTGCGCCGACAGTTTGCCGTCTGCGTGTACGTACGCGCGCGCATGTGCACAGCAGCGTCCCATCTTCAAGGTACCACATCTCCTTCATCTTTGATTCTTTTTGTGAGCGGTTTATCCGTGTACGTTCATAACCTAACCCTCTAGGATTTTCATTCAAGCGGGATGAGTTTTCGTGTCCCGGATTGATCAAAAAATTGACCAAAAAATGGCCGAAAAACTGACCAAAATAGTCTAGAAACTTCAACCCAAACCTCTATGTTCACACCCAATTTGCCATCAACCTGTTTAATGTCTTCAAAAACTAATTGAAGGGTTTTTCTTCCCAATATAACCGAAATTTTTTCTGTTATTTTAGTTTTTATTAATTCGTTCTATGTGTTAAATTATTCAACCTCCAAAACGACCAAAAAATTGTTATTTTAAAACTATAATTTTGTGATATGGAGTGCGCCCCGCCAAACAGGACCGTCTCGTCGTGTACCAATTATACTAAAAGGCGCATATGGTATATTCTGACGTGTAGGCTTTCATGGAAGTTTATTCGAACGTGTGTACGCGTTGGAATCAACCCGTATCCGCAAAAAGTTTCTGTATCGCAACTTTTACAAAATATCACCCCATTTTGTGTACACTCGTCAGAATATGATAAAACTTATGCCATTGGATTCGTGCTATCACGCTGGTCTTGTGATCCAAGTTTCACGCGATTCTGAGATAGTTGACCAAGTCACCTAATTGTGGGCCCCACGGTTGACTTAAAGGACGAATTTGTGATCGGCTCACCAGAATCCAAAATTAGACATACCGTTGAGTTCGTATCGATGTTTAGAATTTTTTTGATTTATAATTTGTCCCATTTAGAGACCTTTACCTCTGGCACGCTTTTTGGTGCAAAGTGGGCCACATATGGATCCCGCTTTGACCCGAAATTACCGTTTTGCCCCTGTGTCCAAATTGGACGAAAGGGTAGTATTTTCTAGCTATCTTGCTTATTCTGGGAATGTTGATGATATTTATTTCAGCATCCGAAGACGTTCATTCTGATGCCATAGTTTCTGATCTATTGTGCCTAACGTCTGGACGCTTACACTTTGCAGCTTTTTTGCCAGGCAAGATACCTTGCCAAATTGCTTATAGTACTTTTGTATGCTTATCATATTTTTATATATTTTTATATATGTGTTTTCTTTCATTCATAATTATATAATATATATGTTGACACACACTTGACACATAGTATCATGGGAGGGAAGGACAATCTGTAGGCGTATGGGCTATATCCACTCTAGTAAACCGTAGTAACTAGTACACACTACGATAGTTGTGTCGTGATGGTCGCTACCCTCGAGGTATGTCAATTTCTGGTATCGCGATGGTCGCTACCCTCGAGGTATGACAGCTTCTGATGTTCATGGACGTATGTATGAGTTGTGAGATTAGATAGAGTAGCCTATCCATGCCCATACGTCGAAAAGTTATCCTCATTATGAATATTTATATAGATTGTCTAGTACAGCATACTAATATATTTTTTGTCTATTATGCATGTTTTACTGTATTCAATTGGCATGCTTCTATGTATCTTGTTACGTTCCTCTGAGGACCTGGTCCCTTTCCAGGTGTAAACGATCTTGACTATTCGCAGGAGCACGGATCAGGACTTGCTACTTATCTCTTTCGAGGAGGTCTTCTCTTCGAGTCTCATTGTTCATTAGATGTACATTATGTGATTTCTCTTATATTCTAGTTTGGTAGTGGATTTGTCTCCACCCAACTACTTGTTCTTATTAAGCATTTTATACTTGATTCAGTTACATAGTTGATTGGTTATTTGATTCTGTGGATAAGATCTAGTTATGCCCTGTGACTTATGACATAAATATATACCACATGTGAGTTAATATTCATATTACAGTATACGTGTGTATTATGGTATCCATATATTGGAGTTGCCATATACATACGGCTGTCATGCTTACGTATTCCTAGTCCTACGTATTTTGGGATTAGAACGTGACATATTTTTGTAGTGGCCCATGCAGGTCGAGAGCATATTGTCTCGGTTATGTTACTGTACCGAGCAAGCCTGCGCATAGAATTAGAATATATGATCTCATCCACTTATTTAATCACCTTCCTTGATTTTATTTTGCATTCTTATTTGATTACTTGCATTGCATCTTGCTTGATCCTTTCACAACGTTAATCTTCTCTTTTCTTTCGTCCTTGATAGGGGTTAGGAATATGGCTTATACTAGGTATATACACTCTATGGTTCAATAACACTATTAGTTAAATTCTTATAAGTTTGGTAGTATGCCTCATAACCAAGTATCACATAGTCCTTTGACCCATTAATGAAGTATAATTGAATAACACCAAATATAGGCTTGCATAAGAAAATAGTGTTTATCTAGACTATAGAACTTATAGGCCCAAACCCCCATTTGGTCGACTAGAGACATAGATAAGTAGTTAGTATTGCAGCTGTAGAGGCACAACACTGATCTTCTTTGTGAACTTAAATTATTTTGTACCTTCCTCCATCATAATCAAGCGTACTTATATTTTCTGGACTACCTCCGCTTATGCTACTATTTTATAGCCTAGTTTTGTAAGCTTATTCATTTATCGATCTTGTTCATGACATATGTGTTATTGGGGACGCCTACTAATACATTGTCTAATCAGAATCAGTGTATTACGGTCTGATCAACTTTAATGCACTTGGTTCGCTCTTCACATGACTACTTTACTTGGATTGAGATATAGTTGACTCAGCATGTTAGATGAATATACTTGCCCTCTAGACATGTTCGAGCATATCTTATCGTTACATAACTGTACTGATATGAGCATGCAAATAGGAATTTACCAAAATAATATTTTAGTCTGCAACTGCCCTGCCAAGTATCTTTTTGAATTCTTTAATCGCCTTGAACCCCGTACTTGTATTCTATCACCTCCTCCTTGAATTATTTATTATTGTTTTTTGTCTTCCCCTATTTCAGAAAGACGAACGTTTGTGCTTGGTATAAGTTTAATACACGGAGACTACTAGATATACCCCATAGGCCAATCGCATTACTTTGTGACTATCTTTTCTAATTAAGGGCATACCACAATGTGATATATTTGTTGTTTTAACTAGGTGGCATACCCACGATGCTAATGGATGATACGAGTAGCAGTAGTAGTAACCTTTTTCCTATCACCATCTCGTCTCCTTGGGTTACTCATCTTCTCTTCCGTATCCATTCCTTGTCCCATGCTTAGTTCTTCCTATCGTAGTTGCATCTTTTCGTGTCATTATGAATTATTTGGTTTACTTCAACCTCGCCCTTATTTTGTTAGTTAAAACTTAAATGGGTTATTAATAATTAATAACTAAAAAGATGAGTTCATAATGATAACCCTTATGTATATGCATTATAACAATATATGTATCCTCTTATTATTTTAAACCATGAGTAACATCCTTTAGTCTAACAGAAAATTAGTTGGATTATTGAAATGGTTCATACTTCTAATAGTTTTATAAAGTTATTCAAGACCTTAATTGTTGCCCTAAAACTTAGACTAACTTAGGAAAGAGTTGAAGGCACTTGTTACGAACTGATGACTATGACGAATCATTGGCGAGGTAGCGTCAGATGTAGCTAGGCCATTATAGTAGAGTAGTCAAATTATTTGCAGACATACTGGTCAGGTGGCATGGCAGTATTAGACTACGATACTTGACGGTTACAGAAAAAATTATGGTTATGAGATTCTAGACAAGTATCCCAAAATTCTCGACAAAAAAAAAAAAAACTGCCTTACAACCTAGACAATAGCCTCAAAAGACTTTGACTACTTGTAGAATTCTTGTAAGTTGGGTAGTGTAGACGAGTTAGAGGATAAAATATTAGTGTATAGACAATAAGGGAGAAAAGTGTTAGGGTGGCAGACCATAACCTTTTAGGAAGCACTGCTAGCTAGCAATGAAGTGTTAATAGCTATAGTGATTTATTACGAATATGGGTTAGTGTTAATTTCGAGGACAAAATTATTGTAAGTTGGGTAGAATGTAAGCCCCCTAAAATTTTAAATTTTATTTAAAATATTTTTAGTAAATTATTGAATATCTTTAGAGTATTTTTATAGTTAAACAGAAAATAAATTTTTACTGATTAATTAAATTATATAAATACTCATTTAGACTTATTTCATAAAATGATTTTTATTATTATTTTAGAGTCTTGTTGAAGGGCGATAGATTTTCTAGAATTTATTCTATGTACAAATATTCTTTTTGAATATTTTATATAATACCATCTATATATGTAGATATATATGTGAATAAATATATAATAATAATAGTAATAATATATATATATTTATTAAAAAAATAATAATAATAGCAATAGCAATGGCAATAATAATAATATTGGTAATAGTAATAATAATAATAATAGTATCAGTAATAATAATAATAAAATAACAAAATAACAAAATAAAAAAAAATATATAATAACACCAACTAAGCCTAATAAAATTAATCCTAACAAGACCACCCCCTAGACTACTACTAACCCGCAGAACCCCCTTATACCCACGCGGTTGTCCTCTCCCTGTATATATATATGTATTACATTATACCTATACATAATACCTAAACCCTAACCCTAACCCTAGCCTCGACCCCGGCTGACCGCCGGCGAATCCTCGCCGCCGACCGACCGTCGCGCCGCTGCAGCTGTCCGCCGCCCCCGCGCCGATCGTCCACGGTCCGTGTGTGCGTACGCGCGTGCATGTGCACAGCAGCGTCCCATCTTCAAGGTACCACATCTCCTTCATCTTTGATTCTTTTTGTGAGCGATTTTTCCATGTACGTTCACAACCTAACCCTCTAGGATTTTCATTCAAGCGGGACAAGTTTTCGTGTCCCGGATTGGTCGAAATATTGACCGAAAAATGGCCGGAAAACTGACCAAAATAGTCCAGAAACTTCAACCCAAACCTCCATGTTCACACCCAATTTGCCATCAACCTGTTTAATATTTTCAAAAACTAATTGAAGGTTTTTTTCCAATATAAGCTAAAAAATTTCTGTCTTTTAATTTTTATTAATTTATTCTATGTGCTAAATTATTCAACCTGGAAAACGACCAAAAACTTGTTATTTTAAAACTATAATTTTGTGATACGGAGTGCGTCTCGTCAAACGGGACCGTCTTATCGTGTACCAATTGCACCAAAAGGCGCGTATGGTATATCCTGACGTGTGGGCTTTCGCGGAAGTTGATTTGGACGTGTGTGCGCTTCGGAATCAACCCGTATCCGTAAAAAGTTCCCGTATCGCAACTTTTGGAAAATACCACCCTATTTTGTGTACGCTCATCAGAATGCGACAAAACTTGCGCCATTGGATTCGTGGTATCACGCTGGTCCTGTGATCCAAGTTTTATGCAATTCCGAGACAGTTCACCAAATCGCCTATTTGCGGGCCCCACGGTTGACTTTAAGGGCGAATTTATGACCGGCTCACCGGAATTCAAAATTGGACATATCGTTGAGTTCGTATCAATGTTTAGAATTTATTTAACCTATAATTTATCTCATTTAGAGACCTATACCTCTGGTACGCTTTTCGGTGCAAAGTGGGCCACAGGTGGACCCCGCTTTGACCCGAAATTACTGTTTTGCCCATGTGTCCAAATTGGATGAAAGGGTAGTATTTTTTAGCTATCTTGCTTATTCTGGGAATATTGATGATGTTTATTTCATCATCCGGAGATGTTCATTCTGATTCCATAGTTTCTAATTTATTGTGCCTGACGTCTGGACGCTTACACTTTGCAGCTTTCTTGTCAGGCTAGATACCTTGTCAAATTGCTTATAGTACTTTTGCATGCTTATCATATTTTTATATATGCATTATATATGTATTTTCTTTCAGTCCTAATTATATAATATATATGTTGACACACACTTGACACATAGTGTCACGACCCGCACCCGGAATTGGGGCACGAGTACGCGAGTACGTCCAGCCTACGCCGCAGCACGGCGGTAGAACACTGTCAAGGTCTTGATACTATCTAGCCAATCTCACACAAGCATCCAATCTCCATAAGGAGGCACGGATGACACAACTAAAATAAATACATACTCAATCACAGGATTACAGCACGATAAGATAGCGAAACAAAATTAAATACAACACAAGTCTAAGGAAATAATCAAACTCAACAATATCCAAGTCTCAATAAAAATGCCGGAGACAAATCCGGTACCAATATTCTACTAAAAGAACTAACTAGAAGATTGGTGATTCCAACTAGACCTTCCAAAATCACAACTAACTATCAAGCCCAAGTGCAGCTACTCACCATATGGTCCATAAAGTGTCGAACAACGGTCCTCTAAGGCATAGTCTGAAAAAATATTTCCAGTCAGGAAGGAGCAAAGTACAAATCTCAAATAACAGTTTCATTAAATTGATAAGGACTATAAAACAATAAACATGTGATACTAGCTACTGAGAAGACAGTGAAATAAATGCAATGGCAATTAAAGAGAGGCAGGCAATATAAAGAGACAGGCAATAGGCAATATGATATAGTCAGTGCATATATGAAAATGAAAAGAACAAGGAACAGCATCATATACGGGTGATGTAGTATATGATTTAAAATAGGGAACTGTAATCTATTCTAAGTGTTTGAAATAGTAGTTTCAAAATGTGATCGGCTTGGGAACATGTACGATAGCTACAGGGCCTAGCTAATCATGGGTGAAGAGCATGATTAACACTTACATTGTTCTACACTACAATAAGAGGTTATGATCATATTTCTTACTAACTACTTCCCCGCCCCCAACTAGTAATGTGGATTCCAACTATGACACATCACGATACACGAGCAAGTCCAGTCTATCATGTACGATATCTAATATACATGTCATGTACAATGTTAATACGATAATCAATGTAACATCTCATGACTGCAGATCCAAGCTATACTAGTCCGTGTAGCACAGTGTCAAGGATTCAGATGTAATATTTCATGATTATTGAATTTATAGAAATTATCAAGGAATTGGAAATTATCAGAGAATGTACTTGCCTTGGGTCCTTAGCTGGTAATTATGGATGTCCTGTTCCAGAGTATCCCCTGGGTGAAGCAACAGTCCTAAAAACATATCACAATAACACTTGTATCAGGTGCTACCCTAACACACAGTCTATAAACACTGGCCTCAGGGCCATGCCAGACAGGGCACTAGTCAACTAGGGTCATCTAGTAGGGATACATTTTTAAATAACATCTCATTAACTAATATATATAATTTCCATCCATTACAATAATAGATATATGTAAAAATATATACTTTAAAATAAATAATACTTGTATATATATATACATAATAAATAATACTTGTATGTATATCTATATAAACATAGTTCATGGAAAGGAATACAATACATATATTTAACTAACATATACATTAATGCTTACAATATATATATATACACCAAATTTAGTACATATACAATATTTATATGTATCATTTAATTATATGTATAATATATATACAAGTTGAACAATATATTACTATATACATAAATTTTATATATTAAAATATACTAAGTATGTATACAAAATACATGTATATATATATATATACAAGTTATATATATGAGAATACGTAGTTATATATTAATATGTTGAAAATACATATGCCACGTTACTACAACCAATATTTGTATAAAATGAAAAAAATATATATATTGAATATCTATATAGATATATACCAAATCTTATTATATTTCCCATATACATATATATATATATATATATATATATATATATATATATATATATATATATATATATATATATATATATATATATACGCATATATATATACCAATTACCAAAATACGTATTTACATATTTATACATTTATACCAAAATACATATATATCATATATGTATATATATACTCAAAATATATTATGCTACATTCATTTATATATGTCAAATCATATTTTTATTAAGCACATACCAACTAACATATACTAATTAGAATTAAAACATACCCATAATACATACCAATATACGTATACGCATTTATATACACATACATATATCTACCCATTAATTAATATATACTAATAGATATACTATTAAACATTAATTTAAATACATATGTTAATATATACATATACGTATACATTAAATACTTACATACATACTTACATACATTACATATATACATGTATTAGTTAATACCAAAGAGGGAAGGAGAGGGGGAGAAACTCACAGGGAAGTAGATGATGGTGGTGGTAGTGATGGTTGCAGCCGGAGTGGTGACTGGGAAGTCTGCCGGACTGAACAGCAGAGGGAGGAGCAACCGTGGATGGCCGGAGTGTGGGAGTAGAGGTGGTCGGGTTGGCCGCCGGGCCGGAGGGGAAGCCGCTGGCCTGCCGGAGTTGATGGGATGGTGGTGGTGTTAGATGATGGAAGGAGGAGATGGAGGGAGGAGCAGCCGGAGTACAGGGGTGAGGCTGCGGGGAACTCGGCCGCCGGGGCTGAGCAGCGGCCGGAGCTGGCCGGTGTGCTCGCAGCAAGGAGTCGGCTGAGAAGAGGGCCGCCGGAGTAGCACCGAAGGTCGGAGCATCCAGCGTCGGAGTTCGGCCGAGGTGGATCTGAACAGTGGGGGGAAAACTGCTGGGGTCGGGGTGCAGGCCGGGGGTCGGGGTGACCTCCGGTGAACAGTAGGGATAATAGATGATTTCCCCCGCTTTTATTTCTAATTCAAAACTAAAGAAGGAGAAATGAAATGAAGAAGAAGAAGAAGAAAAGAGAAGAAGAAAGGAAAAAGAGAAGAAGAAAAGAATGGAAAAATTTAGAATGAGGCTACGGTTGGAGGCTTGAGGAGGGTGGGGTTACCTAGGTTTTCTAGGGATTAGGGTTGATGGTGACATGATATTAAATAGGGGAGAGAGGGTGTGAAATCAAGGGTGATGATTGACCCCCTTTAAATGAGTGGTCTAGATGGGTCATAAGGGATTTCCTGTGGGGATGAGGGTGAGAAGCTAATTAAATAATTATTAGGCTCCCTCATTGTTTTAAACTAATGAGGTGTTGACACAAAATACAAATGTGCAAATTAGCCCCCCTTAAATTGGGTATTTGCACAGACACATAAAATGACGAAAATTTGGCGGGCGATTCGGTGTCCGGTGTTTGTAGGGTCAGGGGGCACTGTATGTTTGGTATGGGCTCAATTTGCAGGGCACTGGAATTAAATTGGGATTTCAGAATTGGTTTAAATAGTATTCCCAATTTAATTAGAAATAAATGCAAGTTGTGTTCAAAAATTAATTAGGAGTACATGGGGCCAAAATCAGGTCAGGTCATCAATACCAATAATGAAGAAGACTCAGAACAGAATATTACCCTAATTTGGGCCGCACAAAAAATAGGTCAAGATTGCCTCCAATTTAAATTGGAACGCACAACGATATAAAATAGAGATTATTTAAATAACGTCCGCGACAATTTTTGTGCGGCTAGAAACAATGCACAGGACGCATAATTATGAGTTACAAAATAGCAGAATGGAAGGCGGGCATGTCTAGGGCAAGATTGTAAAATTTGTTGGAAGACAAAAGCTAGGGTAGCGCTCCAATTATCGAAGCAAAGGCAATGCGCAATAATTAAATAAAATACAGTAATTAATTACAATCTCCAATAATTAAATTTTAAAATAAATAATTAATCTCAAAATCCCATAATTTGGACAGGTGTTCCCCTATTGGGCTTCTAGGTCAAGTCTACCAGCTCAACCACAAATGAACACTGTATATAATATTATATTTAAATTATACATCACACATTTATTTAAAATCAAATATACTATCATGAAATTAATAAATTGTAACTAATAATATTAAATATTATGAAAAGTCGAAAATACCCCCATTTTCGGAATGTGGTAGTGACAAGTCTACCCTCCTTAAAAGAATTTCGTCCTCGAAATTCAAAATCCTCAAAGTAATGTTTAATCATACACATTATTGTTTCCCTCAAATTTTAAATTCGTCATCCATGAAATCCGGTAATAATTCACAATGTCTATTCAAAATTTTCCAAAAATTCTGGGATTATTGCATAACCTGAAAAAATCCTCGAAATAGAATCAAAGTCCATTTTTATCAAAATTTCCCAAAATTTTAGTTAATAATTCAATACTCGAAATTTAATATCCACTCCTCAAATTTGATTTTTATCAATGAACAAATATAAAAATGTAATCTCGTTCCATAAGTTTGAATTTAAACATTTATTCATCAAAAAATTTATTTCTCGATTTCCTCTTCCTCAAAATACCCACCAATGCGATACTTAAAGATTCTTAAATTGCAACATCTCATATAAAATTCTAAAATTCATAACTCGCAATTAAATAAATATATTGATAAATCTCCCAAAATTTCCAAATTTAATAACCAATTTAAATATGCCATAATCTTCCTGGAATTAATAGATCATAAATTCTGCCATGTTAAATTCTTAGCCCTTTATTTAAATCGATGCTTATCCTCGAATTTTTAATCATCTTGTTAATCATCTTGTCTCTCCTGTCAAGTCATAACTCCTTTCTGAATCTTCGTCATGGTCAAACCCCGATAATCATGGTCTAAGAAAACCTTCCTATAATTATACAACATGCAATCTAAGGGAAATATGTACGGTCATGGTGTCTTTTGTCATGGTATTGCAGTCTCTGTATCAGGGTGTACTACTAACTACATTATAACAAGAAAATCATGCATGCAAGCTATGGTACTAAGGGATCAATCAATTAATCAAGTAGAGAGGGACAGAATGAAGGAAAGAACAGAACCTGCTAACACATTACCTGTAGTATCGGTCTCCTCGACCGTCATCGCAAATGCCCCGCCCTGCTGGGGTGGTTCCCTTCGCGGTTGCTGGGCATTATACGGTTCCACAGGTAGCCTAACTGGATCTCTATAATCTGAAGCTGCGCGCTGGCCGGGGAGATAAGGGGCTAGAAGACAATCCCTTACTCGATGTCCCGTAGCGCCGCAGTGCAAACAAAGTCCTAGCCTCATTCTACAGCTCTCCCAAAGGTGACCTGGCTTCTTACAGAAATGACAAGTCTGCTGTGTCTCTCTTGGAGGCTGTTGCTGATTCTGCTGAACACGGACTGGTGCCTGGTACTGTTGTTGATACTGATACGCCCATGGATGTTGCTGGATAGGAAGTGGTGTTAGGTACTGCGGTTGTCACTACCACATTTTAGGAAAAAGGGTATTTTAGTAATTTCATATTTAAATAAATATTGTGCATGGTAAATAATTTTTGTTGTATTATTTAATTATTGTTGGATATTATTTAATTATTTTGGACTTATTTTAGTTGACCCAACTAGTATAGTTTGGACCCATGGACCAACATGAATTAAATAGTTAGATTTGGCCCATTTAGAAAGCCCATGGTTAAGGAGATGGATTAAATTAATTAAGTGATTAGACTAGAAGCTTCCTTCCTTAATTATTTCTTCATGAGAGGCCCCAAGGGGTACATTGGATATTTTACAATTGCTTGGGAGAGGGGCAAGGCCGGCCTATTAAAAGAGGGGAGAAATTTCTCTCTCCTCTCATTCTCATTCCAAATCTAGATCTAGAATTTCCCACTCCCAAATTCCCTCCATTCCCATTCCAATTCCCTACCAAATTTATCCCAAATTCTTCCCAATTCACCATTAGAAAGTTGAGAAGCAAGGATCTAGAAGGAGGAAGAAAGGATCTACAAAGAGGAGCAAGGATCTACAATTTGGAAGCAAGTTCTTCTCAATTGGAGGTTTCATTGGGAATTCATCTCCCAATAGGTATAAATTTAGATTTTTCTCATTTAAATAGCTTCTAAATCTGAGATTTAATCATGTAAAATCAACCTATATGTATGTACTACCCATAGGACTTTGTTTTGTGTTCATAGGAGACCCATGGAGAAAGTTATGGTACTTTTTGTGTTAATTTTATTGGAATTCCGAATTTACATTTTGTTGTGTGTATCAATTGATCCTATAGATCAATTGGACATGAGCTTATGTGTTTGGGGATAGTGTCGTGTCCATAATTTGGTACATGTGGTTCGTATCCCAACTATTTGGTGATACGTATCATTTTGGGGGTTTTCCCTCCGACACGGGGCTTTGAACATGTCGTATTTTGACACGGACACATAGATCTACTTTTGACACTTTGATTTATTCATAAATATTATTTGTGATTTGTTTGTATCCTTCGAGGTGCAATTGGTTGTGTGTTGGACTCGTGTCACATGCGTATCCTAGATCTAGTGGGATACGGTGTGATACTCTCCAATTATGTAGATTTTTGAATAGATCTAATTATGTATGGTTTAAATTCTTCAATTATAATTAGTAAATATATATAGATATTATATATTTATTTTGTGTATTTATTATAGTAATTATTGTAGCATATATCTATATATTTTTGTGTGTGCTAATATGATGTACAAATATAATATGTAGCTTTCTTGCATGTAATTATATATGTACTTATGTTAATAGTATAAATTATACATAAATATTTTATAAAATATATTTATGTGTTTAATTGTGTAATTATATTATTTATAATTATTATGTAATTATTTGTATATTAATGTATATATTTTAGGTGTGCTTCTAGCCATGTAAAATATGAACATTAATATGTGCATGTGTTATAACTATTGGTATTTAATTATATGTTTATATGTGCATATATATATAAGTATATAATTATTTATTTATATATATGTATTTTGATTATTATTGCATATATATATTTATATATATATATTTCTGTGTTTTAGTGACAGTGGGTTTGTGACAGTGAAACTGTCGCTAAATAGGCGGGTCAGCAGCAGCCGCTGTAGCCCACTGTGCATTAATGACAGTTCTGTCATTAATGCTGTGGGCGGGATCTTAGCAGCAGTGGCGACAGTTTTCGGTGACAGTTGATTAACTGTCACCAATGCAGCAGCAGTGGGTTTTATTACACAGTGGCTTTTGCGACATTTTCTGTGACAGTTGAGACTGTCACTATAAGCTGTTTTAATTAAATTGTATTTTTAACTCCCTGTTTTCAGTGACGCTTTGGCAGTTTTAAATTATATTTTATATATTATTATTGTATATATATATATATGTGTATATATATGTGTTTTGTGAGGTATAATATTTGTAATAATATATTATTTTATTTGTATAAATATTGGTTGTTTATATATTATATTAGAGTATGTATTATTTGTATTATTAGTATACTTTGTGTGAGTATCTTTTGGGATCTAATTTTGATTCCTAAATTGTTGTATTTTATTTCTATATTATTTATATAGATTTCTTGTGAGGTTGACCTTGGTTTGACCATGTTTGACTTTAGTTGACTTTAGAGTTGACCATACTTGACTTTTGACTTAGAATTTATTTATTGACCTAGGAGTTGACTAGTTTGACTTGTTCTCTTTCCGGGACCTTGTTTTAATGTGGTATTCCATATCTAGGTCTTCGAGGCACCGAGTCAGACATCTGTGAGACTGTTCTTTGGATTTCAGGCGAGTACATTCTCTGATAGTTTCTCATTTATGATATCCTCTATGTTCGTTGTATCTAGTGTAGATTTACATGTTTCTCTCGACACTATGGTTACACGGATTGGTATATCCGGATCTCGTCATGAGATGTTATTTCTTGGTATATGGTGTATATGGTGCAAGTATTGTTTTATTGGTTATCTTGTACATGTACAGACACCGATTCTCGGGGAGACTAGGTATCTTCTTGGGGAATCTAGTGCCATAGCATACCGTGGTTGGATCTATTATACCAGTTGGGGGTGGGGAGTATTAGTATAGATATGTGATCAAATCCCTATTGAATAAAGTATTGGTAAGCGAATAGTGTTGATCATGCACCGCACGTATGATTAGCCAGGCCGCATTGTATCTTGCCCAAGCCGATCACATGTTAAGCTAGTACTCACACACTTAGTCATTAGTATTATTGTTTCATTGGCATATTGTTCATTATTGTATTTCTTTCCAGTATTTCCTTATTGTCTATATATCTCTTGTATCTATTTTGTGCATCTTGTTTATCTACAGCTATTTACTGTTACATAGTTTTTATCATGGATTAGAACTGCTGTTAGAGATGTACTCTGCTCCTTTCCTGACTGGATATATTTTTCCAGATGACACTGAGGAGTACCCTACCTATTATGGACCCCAGGATATTGTGGGTTTAGATTCGGAGACCCTGGCTCAAGAGGGACTTATCCCAACTGAGACAGTTGACCCTGGAGTGTTGCTTGTAGTATGATAGTATTCTTTTGTACTGGATTTGTCTCCAGCTTATTTTTGTTACTCTTCAGACTCATTGATGTATTATTTTAAACTCATGAGTTGATGACTATTCTATTCTTATCTAATCCGTGTTCATTCTATCTTAGTTCTGTGATTGAGTACACTATCTTTTGGTGGTTCATTATATTAGATAGACTTTCTAGACAGCGTTCTACTGCCGATTCTGCGGCATAGGCTGGGCGTTGTTTCCGACTAGTACCCTTACTCCGGGTGCGGGTCGTGACACGTTTTTTGTGGTAGCCCATGCAGGTCTAGCTTCACAAGTATGTGATATCGTGGTAGTGCGACAACTTAGTTGTACTACTGCGAGCCTGCGATAGGATATAGGATATAGGCTGAGATACTCAATCACATCTAGGAAAATTCTTTTGATTCAACTATTCTCCTTTGACATTGATACTTGATCCCTTAAACTGTCCTTTCGTTGATGTCTTACATCTTGTGCCATATTGATTCTTTCTTTCGCTTTGTCTCAGGATGCCGCCTAAGACTAGATCACAGCAGGGGAGAGCAGCTTCTGAGAGGTCTGCGACGTCCCGAGGGCCTGCACCAGTCACTTCTTCAGTGATTGGAGTGCCAGCTGCTTTCGGAGGTCCACCACCTACTCAAAGGACTGTGCCAGCTGTATCTGAGGGGCTTTCACCTCCACCTCCTGTGCCAGCAGAGGCGTCACAGATGTTTACACTGTTTCGTGAGATGCTCGAGGCACAGAGGGCTCAGTCAGAGGCACATCAGAGGCAGACCGACGTTCTACGGCAGGGCATCGAGAGTGCTCATCAGCTTGCTCGTGCTGTAGTTGAGAGAGGAGTTCCGATCCAGCAGCAGGTTGTTCCTCAAGTTGCTCAGCTTCGGCCAGGCAACATTCAGGACTTCAAGAAACTGGAGCCTAGGATTTTCAAAGGGATGGAGGGCATCGTCTATGCTGATGATTGGCTCGAGGACATTGAGCGTCTTATGAGGGTGTCCCGTCTTTCTGAAGATCTGAAGGTTGAGGCGGTAGGACTTCAACTGTTCGACGTTGCTCGTACTTGGTTCAGGAATGAGCCGGTTCTAGTTGACGCAGGACAATCTTGGGAGGTATTCAAGGACCTTTTCAAGAAGAAGTTTTTCGCTCGGATAGACAAGCTTGACTTGGGGAGACAATTTGAGAGTCTCATTCAGGGAAGCATGTCTGTGGAGGAATACGCTGCGGAGTTCGGTAGGTTGAGCCGATTTGCAGAGTACTTGGTGAGGGAACCGAAGGTTCGAGCTATTCGTTTCCGAGAGGGTCTAAACTGGGAAGTGAAGATTCTCATTACGTCTTTTTATGAGACATACTCGGAGATACTTGCGGAGGCACGCAAGGTTGAGTGGGATCTGGGTTTAAAGACCAAGAGAGACCGTGATTCTTTTTTGGGGGCCAACGGCAGTGCAGTATCTGCCAAACATCCTCATTTCCAGTCCAGACCTTTCCAGCAGCCACAGCAGAACCAGACTCCAGCTAGAGCGCCATTTTACCAGGCACCTCAGTAGCAGAGGCAGTTACAGCAGGCCCCATGCAACTTCTGCAAGAAGCCCGGCCACATCTGGGAAGTTTGCAGGAGGAGGCTAGGAGTTTGTTTGTATTATGGTACTGAAGGACATCAATCGAGGGAGTGTCCTCATCGTACAGTTCAGGGAGCAGCTCCAGCTCCGAGGACACAGACGAGATCACCTGCAGCACAGCCGAGGGGACCGCTTCCGACACAGCAACAGCGTTTTGTCCAGCATCAACAGCAGGGAGGTGCTCGGCAGGGACGAGCGTTTGCTATGACCGTCGAAGAGGAGGAACCCACCGGAGATGTTATCGCAGGTTCTATTCTTCTTGATTCCATTCCAGCTTTAGCTTTGTTTGATAGTGGTGCTTCCCATAGTTTTGTATCTATTTTCTTTGCTCTGAAGCATGGTTTGGTAGCTGAGTCTTTGCTTAGGACTTGCAAGATCATGACCGGGGGAGGCATTATCCTGGTTAATGATATTTGCAAGGATCGGAGAGTTACTCTGGGAGGCCGGAAGTTGAGTGCATGTCTACTTGTAATGCCACTTCCAAGCTATGACATTGTACTTGGGATGGATTGGTTGAGTAGGCACCGTGCTAGCATAGACTGTAGAGGAGGTAGAGTTTTGTTTGGTCCGCCAGGAGAGCCAGAGTTCGAGTTTACTAGAGGAGCTGCGGAGCAGGACGAAGGCATTATTTGTAGAGCTATGGTAGAAGACAAGGAGTTGCCACATCCGTTGATAGCAGAATTCTTGGATGTGTTTCCTGAGGAATTGCCAGGATTGCCACCAGATCGAGATGTTGAATTTTCTATAGACTTGGTGCCAGGTGCAGAACCAATTTCGCAGCATGTCTATAGAGTAAACAACAGCGAGCTGGTCGAGTTGAAGAAGCAGGTAGACAAATTGCAGGATAAGGGGTTTATCAGATCGAGTTCTTCACCATGGGGAGCTCCGGTATTGTTTGTACGAAGAAGGATGGATCGGTGCGCATGTGCATTGATTACAGGGCTTTGAATAATCTCACTATCAAGAATAAGTATCCTTTGCCACGGATTGATGATCTGTTTGATCAGTTGAGTGGTGCGAAGGTGTTTTCTAAGATAGATTTGAGATCAGGCTACCATCAAGTGAAGGTGAAGCCGGAGGACATACCGAAGACTGCTTTTAGAACTCGGTATGGTCAGTTCGAGTTTATGGTGATGCCGTTTGGTTTGACTAATGCACCGACGGTATTTATGAACTTGATGAACAAGGTGTTCCACCAGTACCTTGACAAGTTCGTGGTGGTGTTCATCGACGACATACTCATATACTCGAGGATACCGGAGGAGCATGAGGAGCATTTGAGGATTGTGTTGGATGTGCTGAGGAAGAAGAAGCTGTATGGGAAGTTGTCCAAATGTGAGTTTTTTTTGGACAAAGTAGAATTCTTGGGGTATGTTGTGACTGGTGATGGTATTTCAGTGGATCCGAAGAAGATTTCAGCAGTGGAATCTTGGAAGACTCCGAGTTCAGTAGCAGAGATCAAGAGTTTCTTGGGATTGGCAGACTATTACAGGAAGTTTGTGAAAGATTTTTCGAGGATTGCCGAGCCGATGACCAGACTCACAAGGAAGGATGTGGAGTTTGTTTGGACGGAGGATTGCCAGGTTGCTTTTGAGGAGTTGAAGAAGAGGTTGACGTCTGCTCCTATTTTGACATTGCCATCAGGGTCCGGAGGTTTCACTATTTATAGTGATGCATCGGGGAAGGGTTTAGGTTGTGTTCTTCAGCAGCATGGAAAAGTAATTGCCTATGCATCCAGGCAATTGCGTCCTCATGAAAAGAACTATCCTACCCATGATTTGGAGTTGGCAGCTATCATATTTGCCCTGAAGTTATGGAAACATTATTTGTACGGAGAGCGTGTGAAGATCTTCACAGACCACAAAAGCTTGAAGTACGTTTTCACGCAGAAGGAGTTGAACATGAGGCAGTGTCGGTGGTTGAAATTGATGAAGGATTTTGATATCTCTTTGCAATATCATCCTGGGAAAGCCAATGTAGTTGCCGATGCTTGAGCAGGTATCCGGTAGCTATGTTCTTGACGCAGGATCGATATCTGTTGGAGGACTTGGAGAGCTTGGGCATTGAGATGATTGTTCCTGGGTGTGCTATGCAGATGTGGGGATTGCAGATACACTCAGATTTGATGGACATGATCAAGGCAGCACAGTATGATGATGTATCTTTGAGGAGTATCAGAGCTCAGGTGAGAGCAGGATTGGAGGATGATTTCACTATTGCAGATGATGGATCCTTGAGGCATGGAGTTAGATTGTGTGTGCCTAGTGGAGAGTTGAGCGAGGAGGTGTTGTAGGAAGCGCATCGCTCTCAGTATTCCATACATCCAGGTGTTAACAAGATGTATCGGGATATGCGAGAGAGTGTGTGGTGGTATGGCATGAAGAGGGAAGTGGCACAGTTTGTATCCAGATGCTTAGTGTGCCAGCAGGTGAAAGCCGAGAGGCAGAGGCCAGGAGGGTTACTTCAGCCATTACCCATTCCAGAGTGGAAGTGGGAACACATTACTATGGATTTTGTGTCCGGACTTCCACGATCTCCAGGAGGAAAAGACGCGATTTGGGTCATTGTTGATAGATTGACCAAGTCGGCCCACTTTTTGCCTTTCAAGGTGGGTTTGTCTATGGAGAAGCTGGCAGAGATGTATGTGAGGCAGATCGTTAGGATACACGGAGTTCCCGTCAGCATAGTCTCAGATCGAGATAGTCGTTTCACTTCTCATTTCTGGAGGAGTTTGCAGGAGAGTTTGGGCACTCAGCTCAAGTTCAGTACTGCATATCATCCCCAGACAGATGGGCAGTCAGAGAGGACTATCCAGACTCTCGAGGATATGTTACGCACTTGTGTACTAGATTTCTGGGGTTCTTGGGAGGACCATCTCCATTTGGTAGAGTTTTCTTACAACAACAGTTACCAAGCTAGTATAGAGATGTCACCTTTTGAAGCTCTATATGGTCGGAGGTGTCGTACTCCTTTATCTTGGGACGATGTTGGAGAGAGAATTTTGCTTGGGCCAGAGATGGTTGTGGATGCAGCGGAGAAGGTTCATTTGATCAGAGACAGACTTCGAGTGGCGCAGGACAGACATCGGCATTGGGCCGATAGCCATCGGAGACCTTTGAAGTTTGAGGTATAGTTTAGATTTTGTTTGTGCTTGTTCTTGTTTGTTATAGATTAAGTTCTTAAGATGGTATTTTGTTCTAGGTGGGTGGTTTGGTGTTTCTGAGGATTTCTCCGACACGAGGCACGATTCGCTTCGGTAGAGGCGGAAAGCTTAGTCCGCGATTCATCGGACCTTTCACTATTCTAGAGAGGGTCGGTGCAGTTGCTTATAGACTAGACTTGCCACCTGCATTGGAGGGAGTGCACAACGTGTTTCATGTGTCGCAGTTGAGACGATACGTGGCAGATCCTAGTCATGTATTGGATTACTCGGAGATAGAGGTATGCCCTACTCTTAGCTATCCAGAGCAGCCAGTTGAGATTCTGGATCGGAAAGAGAAGGTGCTGAGGAACCAGACTATTCCTTTGGTGTGCGTCGCATGGAGGCATCACTCTCCGGGGGAGTCTACCTGGGAGAGAGAGGATGACATGCGAGAGCGTTATCCATATTTGTTTGTACCTTGAGGTATGTTAATTCTCTAGTTAAGTTCTGTTCATTGTTATATTTTGTTCATTAGTCAGTTGTGATTCTTTAGTTCTGTTTTATGATTTTCTAGGGGTAGTTTTCGTCTTTGAATTTCGAGGACGAAATTATTTTAAGGAGGGTAGACTTGTCACTACCATATTTTAGGAAAAAGGGTATTTTAGTAATTTTCTATTTTAATAAATATTGTGCATGGTAAATAATTTTTGTTGTATTATTTAATTATTGTTGGATGTTATTTAATTATTTTGGACTTATTTTAGTGGACCCAACTAGTGTAGTTTGGACCCATGGACCAACATGAATTAAATAGTTAGATTTGGCCCATTTAGAAAGCCCATGGTTAAGGAGATGGATTAAATTAATTAAGTGATTAGACTAGAAGCTTCCTTCCTTAATTATTTCTTCATGAGAGGCCCCAAGGGGTACATTGGACATTTTATAATTGCTTGGGAGAGGGGCAAGGCCGGCCTATTAAAAGAGGGGGGAAATTTCTCTCTCCTCTCATTCTCATTCCAAATCTAGATCTAGAATTTCCCACTCCCAAATTCCCTCCATTCCCATTCCAATTCCCTACCAAATTTATCCCAAATTCTTTCCAATTCACCATTAGAAAGTTGAGAGGCAAGGATCTAGAAGGAGGAAGAAAGGATCTACAAAGAGGAGCAAGGATCTACAATTTGGAAGCAAGTTCTTCTCAATTGGAGGTTTCATTGGAAATCCATCTCCCAATAGGTATAATTCAGATTTTCCTATTTAAATAGCTTCTAAATCTGAGATTTAATCATGTAAAATCAACCTATATGTATATACTACCCATAGGACTTTGTTTTGTGTTCATAGGAGACCCATGGAGAAAGTTATGGTACTTTTTGTGTTAATTTTGTTGGAATTCCGAATTTACATTTTGTTGTGTGTATCAATTGATCCTATAGATCAATTGGACATGAGCTTATGTGTTTGGGGCTAGTGTCGTGTCCATAATTTGGTACATGTGGTTCGTATCCCAACTATTTGGTGATACGTGTCATTTTGGGGGTTTTCCCTCCGACACGGGGCTTTGAACATGTCGTATTTTGACACGGACACATAGATCTACTTTTGACACTTTGATTTATTCATAAATATTATTTGTGATTTGTTTGTATCCTTTGGGGTACAATTGGTTGTGTGTTGGACTCGTGTCACATGCGTATCCTAGATCTAGTGGGATACGGTGTGATACTCTCCAATTGTGTAGATTTTTGAATAGATCTAATTATGTATGGTTTAAATTCTTCAATTATAATTAGTAAATATATATAGATATTATATATTTATTTTGTGTATTTATTATAGTAATTATTGTAGCATAGATCTATATATTTTTGTGTGTGCTAATATGATGTACAAATATAATATGTAGCTTTCTTGCATGTAATTATATATGTACTTATGTTAATAGTATAAATTATACATAAATATTTTATAAAATATATTTATGTGTTTAATTGTATAATTATATTATTTATAATTATTATGTAATTATATGTATATTAATGTATATATTTTAGGTGTGCTTCTAGCCATGTAAAATATGAACATTAATATGTGCATGTGTTGTAACTATTGGTATTTAATTATAAGTTTATATGTGCATATATATATAAGTATATAATTATTTATTTATAATATGTATTGTGATTATTATTGCATATATATATTTATATATATATATATATATATATATATATATATATATATATATATATATATATATATTTTTGTGTTTTAGTGACAGTGGGTTTGTGACAGTGAAACTGTCGCTAAATAGGCGGGTCAGCAGCAGCCGTTGTAGCCCACTGTGCATTAATGACAGTTCTGTCATTAATGCTGCGGGCGGGATCTTAGCAGCAGTGGCGACAGTTTTTGGTGACAGTTGATTAACTGTCACCAATGCAGCAGTAGTGGGTTTTATTACACAGTGGCTTTTGCGACATTTTCTGTGACAGTTAAGACTGTCACTATAAGCTGTTTTAATTAAATTGTATTTTTAACTTCCTGTTTTCAGTGACGCTTTGGCAGTTTTAAATTATATTTTATATATTATTATTGTATATATATATGTGTGTATATATATGTATTTTGTGAGGTATAATATTTGTAATAATATATTATTTTATTTGTATAAATATTGGTTGTTTATATATTATATTAGAGTATGTATTATTTGTATTATTAGTATACTTTGTTTGAGTATCTTTTGGGATCTAATTTTGATTCCTAAATTGTTGTATTTTATTTCTATATTATTTATATAGATTTCTTGTGAGGTTGTCCTTGGTTTGACCATGTTTGACTTTAGTTGACTTTAGAGTTGACCATAGTTGACTTTTGACTTAGAATTTATTTATTGACCTAGGAGTTGACTAGTTTGACTTGTTCTCTTTCCGGGACCTTGTTTTAATGTGGTATTCCATATCTAGGTCTTCGAGGCACCGAGTCAGACATCTGTGAGACTGTTCTTTGGATTTCAGGCCAGTACATTCTCTGATAGTTTCTCATTTATGATATCCTCTATGTTCGTTGTATCTAGTGTAGATTTACATGTTTCTCTCGACACTATGGTTAAACGGATTGGTATATCCGGATCTCGTCATGAGATGTTATTTCTTGGTATATGGTGTATATGGTGCAAGTATTGTTTCATTGGTTATCTTGTACATGTACAGACACCGATTCTCGGGGAGACTAGCTATCTTCTTGGGGAATCTAGTACCATAGCATACCGTGGTTGGATCTATTATACCAGTTGGGGGTGGGGAGTATTAGTATAGATATGTGATCAAATCCCTATTGAATAAAGTATTGGTAAGCGAATAGTGTTGATCATGCACCGCACGTATGATTAGCCAGGCCGTATTGTATCTTGTCCAAGCCGATCACATGTTAAGCTAGTACTCACACACTTAGTCATTAGTATTATTGTTTCATTGGCATATTGTTCATTATTATAATTCTTTCCAGTATTTCCTTATTGTCTATATATCTCTTGTATCTATTTTGTGCATCTTGTTTATCCACATCTATTTACTGTTATATAATTTTTATCATGGATTAGAACTGCTGTTAGAGATGTACTCTGCTCCTTTCCTGACTGGATATATTTTTCCAGATGACACTGAGGAGTACCCTACCTATTATGGACCCCAGGATGTTGTGGGTTTAGATTCGGAGACCCTGGCTCAAGAGGGACTTATCCCAACTGAGACAGTTGACCCTGGAGTGTAGCTTGTAGTATGATAGTATTCTTTTGTACTGGATTTGTCTCCAGCTTATTTTTGTTACTCTTCAGACTCATTGATGTATTATTTTAAACTCATGAGTTGATGACTATTATATTCTTATCTGATCCGTGTTCATTCTATCTTAGTTCTGTGATTGAGTACACTATCTTTTGGTGGTTCATTATATTAGATAGACTTTCTAGACAGCGTTCTACCGCCGATTCTGCGGCGTAGGCTGGGCGTTATTTTCGACTAGTACCCTTACCCCGGGTGCGGCTCGTGACAGCGGTGGATGCTAAAATGTCCATGGTTGTTGCTGAATATGAAATGGTACTTGGTACTGCTGTTGGTGCTGAATACGAGGGTGCTTGGCCGGTCCTGCGCTACCATTCGTATCTCCAAAAGTATTGTGACTCCTCTTAGGCCTGAGATCCAGATCCTCTTCTGCAATCTGGGCATCCATCAAGATAGCCTCAAAGGTAGCGGTACGACGACCAGAAGTGCGCGACCTAATCTCTCTCGTCAGCCCTTTTCTAAATTTTCGAGCTCGATCTCCTGGGTCTCGAATCATGGATGATGCAAAACGGCTCAATCTACAGAATTCTGCAGCGTACTCGTCGACCGACATGTTTCCTTGAACCAAGTCATGAAACTGACTTTCCAAGGTTCCCAATGCCACGTCGGAAAAGAACTTCTCCTTGAAGAGCTCCTTGAAGGTCTCCCAAGTAAGTCCTTGTGCAGTAATTCTCGGCTCCGTGCGATACCACGTGAGTGCGATATCGAACATCTGACTGCCAGCGGCTTCTGCAAGTTCTCCAAAATTTGGGTCAATCGCAGGCTCCTCTCTATATCCTCTAGCCAGTCGTCAGCGTAGAGTATCCCTTCGGTGCCTTTGAACTCTCGAGGCATCATCCTTTTGAAATCCACTATGATGCCTGATCTCTGCTGCTGGCCAGGAAACTGCTGGTACTGTGCTACTCTCTCCAAAGCTTGGAGAGTCACTTGATGAGCATTCTCCATATTTTCTCTCATCAGCTCGGTTTGTGCCTGGTGCGCTTCTGCTTGCACCCTCTGAGCCTCAGCTTGAACTCGCTGAGCATCTGCTGTCACTCTCTGGGCATCTACCATGCCCTGGATTAAGGTAAACATCTGCGTCCCGTCAATGGGCGAACCTTCGGGAATCGGAGTCGGTGGAGGAGGAAGGTTGTCCGTCATAGCTGCGGCAATCTTCTGAACAGGTGGGGGAGGATCCCCGAAAAGTGCAGATACTCCTACGTGCATCAGAGATGTAGGAGGAACTACTGTTGTCTGTCCCTCAGGTGGAGAGGTGGCAGACCCCTCTAAAGCTGATGTTCCCGCTCTCATAGACCGTGTCTGCGACGACATCCTGAAGACAGATCCCAAAGAATCAATTTAGGCAAAAATGCGATATCATCAAGGAAGGACAGTAAAGTTCTAGAGAAGCAACATTCAAGATAAAAGATTGGGAATAAATATTCCTAGTTGTGATTGCACAGGTCAAAGATACAACCATGGTCTGATACCTCTATCCCCTAGGTACCACAGTTCTACTTGAAACATACTCACTGCTAGCTTCCTTACCTACTGCAATCGCTGATACTAATTATCCTTATCACTCTAATACATATCAAATACAACACACCATACTAAGTACTGCTCTCCCTAATACAACCCTAGATGAACACCTAAGCCAGTTGGCAGTAAAATCTCAATCATGCTCAAGCCAACATATCCTTACATATGCACCTCATCTATTATATACTAATATATCTCTCTCACTATAAGATTTTATCCTCCAAACAAAGTTCTCGAAACTAACTCCTCGAATAATTTAAAGTATAATGCATATACCTCCCTCAAAGTTAATTATCTAAATACTGAAGTGAAAAAACTTAATCAAAAAATCCTTACAGACTTGTCTAGGTTCATTGAATCGAATCTGAATTCCTCAAAATAAATCTTTTAATAACATCTCAACTTCTAAAAATTCAAAAATTTATAATTTTTTTTAATCTTCAATTAAAGATTTAAATCCACCTTCTGCAGTCCAATAACTCTAATGTTAATCATTTTCACTGTCCTCATCGACATGCGTTATCAGATAATACTATAACTCAGTCTGTAAATTCATCTTAATATGAAATCAAACCCTACTATGAAACCAAAATCCTAATTTAATACCTGATTAACAACAATCAAATTCAACATCAATAAGTGAGAATGGACGGAACAAGGGAATGATTTTAAATTGAAAGTTTTAACAAGATTCTCAGGGGTCATCCCAGGAATCTCTCAAGGAATTGTGATTGAGTATTCGCTCTCGTCCTAGTATCCTATGTCCTAGATCCTATCGTAGGCACGCAATAGTGTAACAAGGATGCCACACTACTACGACATCGCACAACTCACGAAGTCTGACCTGCATGGGCCACCACTAAAAATGTGTCACGACCCACACCCGGAATTGGGGCACGAGTACGCGAGTACGTCCAGCCTACGCCGCAGCATCGGCGGTAGAACACTGTCAAGGTCTTGATACTATCTAGCCAATCTCACACAAGCATCCAATCTCCATAAGGAGGCACGGATGACATAACTAAAATAAACACATACTCAATCACAGGATTACAGCACGATAAGATAGCGAAACAAAATTAAATACAACACAAGTCTAAGAAAATAATCAAACTCAATAATATCCAAGTCTCAATAAAAATGCCGGAGACAAATCCGGTACCAATATTCTACTAAAAGAACTAACTAGAAGATTGGTGATTCCGGCTAGACCTCCCAGAATCACAACTAACTATCAAGCCCAAGTGCAGCTACTCACCATATGGTCCATAAAGTGTCGGACAGCGGTCCTCTAAGGCATAGTCTGGAAAAATGTTTCCAGTCAGGAAGGAGCAAAGTACAAATCTCAAATAACAGTTCCATTAAATTGATAAGGACTATAAAGCAATAAACATGTGATGCTAGCTACTGAGAAGACAGTAAAATAAATGCAATGGCAATTAAAGAGAGGCAGGCAATATAAAGAGACAGGCAATAGGCAATATGATATAGTCAGTGCATGTATGAAAATAAAAAGAACAAGGAACAGCATCATATACAGGTGATGTAGTATATGATTTAAAATAGAGAACTGTAATATATTCTAAGTGTTTGAAATAGTAGTTTCGAAATGTGATCGGCTTGGGAACATGTACGATAGCTACAGGGCCTGGCTAATCATGGGTGAAGAGCATGATTAACACTTACAATGTTCTACACTACAATAAGAGGTTATGATCACATTTCTTACTAACTACTTCCCCGCCCCCAACTAGTAATGTGGATTCCAACCATGACACGTCACGATACACGAGCAAGTCCAGTCTATCATGTACGATGTCTAATATACATATCGTGTACAATATCAATACGATAATCAATGTAACATCTCATGACTGCAGATCCAAGCTATACTAGTCCGTGTAGCATAGTGTCAAGGATTCAGATGTAACATTTCATGATTATTAAATTTATAGAAATTATCAAAAAATTGGAAATTATCAGAGAATGTACTTGCCTTGGGTCCTTAGCTGGTAATTATGGATGTCCTGTTCCAGAGTATCCCCTGGGTGAAGCAACAGTCCTAAAAATATATCACAATAACACTTGTATCAGGTGCTACCCTAACACACAGTCTATAAACACTGGCCTCAGGGCCATGCCAGACAGGGCACTAGTCAACTAGGGTCATCTAGTAGGGATACATTTTTAAATAACATCTCATTAACTAATATATATAATTTTCATCCATTATAATAATAGATATATGTAAAAATATATACTTTAAAATAAATAATACTTGTATATATATATACATAATAAATAATACTTGTATGTATATCTATATAAACATAGTTCATGGAAAGGAATACAATACATATATTTAACTAACATATACATTAATGCTTATAATATATATATATATATACACCAAATTTAGTACATATACAATATTTATATGTATCATTTAATTATATGTATAATATATATACAGGTTGAACAATATATTACTATATACATAAATTTTATATATTAAAATATACTAAGTATGTATACAAAATACATGTATATATATATATATATATACAAGTTATATATATGAGAATACGTAGTTATATATTAATATATTGAAAATACATCTGCCACGTTACTACAACCAATATTTGTATAAAACGAAGATATATATATATATTGAATATCTATATAGATATATATATATACCAAATCTTATTATATTTCCCATATACATATATATATATATACGCATATATATATACCAATTACCAAAATACATATTTACATATTTATACATTTATACCAAAATACGTATATATCATATATGTATATATATACTCAAAATATATTATGCTACATTCATTTATATATGTCAAATCATGTTTTTATTAAGCACATACCAACTAACATATACTAATTAGAATTAAAACATACCCCTAATACATACCAATATACGTATACGCATTTATATACACATACATATATCTACCCATTAATTAATATATACTAATAGATATACTATTAAACATTAATTTAAATACATATGTTAATATATACATATACGTATACATTAAATACTTACATACATACTTACATACATTACATATATACATGTATTAGTTAATACCAAAGAGGGAAGGAGAGGGGGAGAAACTCACAGGGAAGTAGATGATGGTGGTGGTAGTGATGGTTGCAGCCGGAGTGGTGACTGGGAAGTCTGCCGGACTGAACAGCAGAGGGAGGAGCAACCGTGGATGGCCGGAGTGTGGGAGTAGAGGTGGTCGGGTTGGCCGCCGGGCCGGAGGGGAAGCCGCTGGCCTGCCGGAGTTGATGGGATGGTGGTGGTGTTAGATGATGGAAGGAGGAGATGGAGGGAGGAGCAGCCGGAGTACAGGGGTGAGGCTGCGGGGAACTCGGCCGCCGGGGCTGAGCAGCGGCCGGAGCTGGCCGGTGTGCTCGCAGCAAGGAGTCGGCTGAGAAGAGGGCCGCCGGAGTAGCACCGAAGGTCGGAGCATCCAGCGCCGGAGTTCGGCCGAGGTGGATCTGAACAGTGGGGGGAAAACTGCTGGGGTCGGGGTGCAGGCCGGGGGTCGGGGTGACCTCCGGTGAACAGTAGGGATAATAGATGATTTCCCCCTCTTTTATTTCTAATTCAAAACTAAAGAAGGAGAAATGAAATGAAGAAGAAGAAGAAAAGAGAAGAAGAAAGGAAAAAGAAAAGAAGAAAAGAATGGAAAAATTTAGAATGAGGCTACGATTGGAGGCTTGAGGAGGGTGGGGTTACCTAGGTTTTCTAGGGATTAGGGTTGATGGTGACATGATATTAAATAGGGGAGAGAGGGTGTGAAATCAAGGGTGGTGATTGACCCCCTTTAAATGAGTGGTCTAGATGGGTCATGAGGGATTTCATGTGGGGATGAGGGTGAGAAGCTAATTAAATAATTATTAGGCTCCCTCATTGTTTTAAACAAATGAGGTGTTGACACAAAATGCAAATGTGCAAATTAGCCCCCCTCAAATTGGGTATTTGCACAGACACATAAAATGACAAAAATTTGGCGGACGATTCGGTGTTCGGTGTTTGTAGGGTCAGGGGGCGCTGTATGTTTGGTATGGGCTCAATTTGTAGGGCACTGGAATTAAATTGGGATTTCAGAATTGGTTTAAATAGTATCCCCAATTTAATTAGAAATAAATACAAGTTGTGTTCAAAAATTAATTAGGAGTACATGGGACCAAAATCAGGTCAGGTCATCAATACCAATAATGAAGAAGACTTAGAACAAAATATTATCCTAATTTGGGCCACACGAAAAATAGGTCAAGATTGCCTCCAATTTAAATTGGAACGCACAAGGATATAAAATAGGGATTATTTAAATAACGTCCGTGATGATTTTTGTGCGGCTAGAAACAATGCACAAGGCGCATAATTATGAGTTGCAAAATAGCAGAATGGAAGGCGGGCATGTCTAGGGCAAGATTATAAAATTTGTTGGAAGACAAAAGCTAGGGTAGCGCTCCAATTATCGAAGCAAAGGCAATGCACAATAATTAAATAAAATACAGTAATTAATTATAATCTCCAATAATTAAATTTTAAAATAAACAATTAATCTCAAAATCCCATAATTTGGACAGCTGTTCCCCTATTGGGCTTCTAGGTCAAGTCTACCAGCTCAACCACAAATGAACGTTGTATATAATATTATATTTAAATTACATATCACACATTTATTTAAAATCAAATATACTATCATGAAATTAATAAATTGTAACTAATAATATTAAATATTATGAAAAGTCGAAAATACCCCCATTTTCGGAACGTGGTAGTGACACATAGTATCATGGGAGGAGAGGACAATCAGTAGGCGTATAGGCTATATCCACTCTAGTAAACCGTAGTAACTAGCATACACTACGGTAGTTGTGTCGCACTGGTCGCTACCCTCGAGGTATGTCAATTTCTGGTGTCGTGATGGTCGCTACCCTCGAGGTATGATGGCTTCTGATGTTCATGGACGTGTGTTGTGAGATTAGATAGAGTAGCCTACCCATGCCCATACGTCAAAAAGTTGTTCTCATTATGCATATTCATATAGATTGTCTAGTACAATGTACTTATATATTTTCTGTCTATTATGCATTTTTACTGTATTCAATTAGCATGCTTCTATGTATCTTGTTACGTCCCTCTAAGGGTCTGGTCCCTTTCCAGGTGTAGACGATCTTGACTATTCGCAGGAGCACGGATTAGGACTTGCTACTTATCTCTTTCGAGGAGGTCTTCTCTTCGAGTCTCATTGTTCATTAGATGTACATTATGTGGTTTCTCTTATATTCTATTTTGGTAGTGGATTTGTCTCCACCCAACTACTTTTTCTTATCAAGCATTTTATACTTGATTCAGTTATATAGTTGATTGGTTATTTGATTCTGTAGATGAGATCTAGTTATGCATTGTGACTTATGACATAAATATATACCACATATGAGTTAATATTCATATTACAGTGTACGTGTGTATTATGATATCCAGATATTGGAGTTGTCATATACATACGGCTAGCATGCTTACGTATTCCTAGTCCTACGTATTTTGGGACTGGGGCGTGACACATCTGGTCTATTCTGGATGTGATACTTGAAGGAATATGGTAAGCGGACATGTAGTATATAGGAATCGAGCCCAGAGTAGAGGAGATTAATATTGATCTTCCAGCATGAGATATAGTACCCGCTTTCCATCCTTATAGCCTTGAGGTGCATTTTGATATAAGATTGATGTAGGTTGATAATAAGGACTTTATTTTGAGTAAAGAATGACGCAAGTAACTATCAGACACTTCCATCAGAGGTAGCTATAGTAATGAAGACAGCCGGTTACATTTTATAGTGTCCATCGACTTACTGAAATGTATACTCGACTTCTCGAAGTTGATCTTCTGTCCTGACCATGACGAGAATGTATTCAATATGGTGTGGGCATTAAGAAGAGAATCATCAGTGGCTTTGCCAAATATCAGTAAGTCATCCGCAAAAAGGAGGTGAGTGACAGATGGAACGTACTTAATCATGATCCCATAGAACAGATCATCACGTTCAAAACAGAAGAACAAACGCAATAGAACCTCAATGCAAATAATGAAAATGAAGGAGGATAGTAGGCAACCTTGCCTGATACCGCTACCAGGTCAGAACCACACTTCATAATCAAGTTGTTAGTTCGACCTTGGATTCCAACTCCATGTAGAGCATTTTTAATGAAAGACCAAGAGAGTCGATCATAGGCTTTAGAGAGGTCAATCTTAAGGGCAAAGGATTGTTTATGCTTCGAGGAATATTTTATAGAGTGGATAAGTTCTTGCGCCACAATCACGTTGTCAGTAATGTGACGACCAGGTACAAAGGCATTTTGGGTATGAGAAATGATCTTATCAAGTAAGGGACGTAGGCGAGAAGTCAATATTTTGGATATAGCTTTATAAGAGACATTGCAAAGGGATATTGGTCTGAAATCAACAGGGGATGCTGGGGAATCCATCTTAGGGATGAGGATGATGTGAGTATGATTCATGTTGTTAGAAAGGTAATTTGATCTAAAAACTGTTGGATAGTATAGGTAAGGGAATTACCAACAGTCCCCCAACCTTGTTGGAATAATATGATTGGTAACCCATCCGGACCAGGCGCCTGGAGGGGTCCCATGTTACGGATTGTTCTTTCAACTTCTTCTGATGCTAGAATGGCACGAAAAGCAATATTTTCCTCACTAGAGATTGGGTTGTTAGATATGATAAAGCCATTGTCAATCGCAGTAACAGGTTCCTCTTTGAAAATATTTTGGAAATGGGAAACAATAGCAGTGGATATTTGAGTAGAGTCCTTAGTCCATGAACCATCCTCCATAAGTAAGCATCGAAGCCCATTCGTTCTTTTTCTGTTAGTAACATTAACATGGAAGTACTTAGTATTTTTATTCCCTGATTTGATCCACTGGCATCAACTACGTTGTTTCTAATAAGCTTCTTCAAGATAAAGAAGGTCATTGAGGTCAGCTAGAATATTTTCTTCCTCATAAAGATCCTCCCCTATTTGCCTTTGTTTCTTGATGTAAAGGAGTTTCTGTTGTAGTTGCTTTATGCAAAGTTTGATGTTACTGAATATCTTCTTGCCCATCTATATAAATTAGCAAGAGTACTGCGCAAGTTCAGATAGAAATTATTAGATCTACCCTCCTCCTTAGCCGAGATGTTCTTGAGTTGATCACCAAATTTATCATTTTGAAGCCAGAAACTTTCAAAACGTGGAATTACCCCACGCTTGGACAGATTATTGCTAGCGTTGAGTAAGATAGGGGCATGATCGCTATTAATTCTTGGCATGACTGAGATAGTTACATGTGGGTACCGGTCATACCATTCAGCATCACCAAACGCCCGATCTAACCGTTCATTGATATTAGAAGAGGAATTTAACCGATTTGACCAGGTAAAAGTTGGGCCAATAAAACCCAAGTGTACGAGACCACATGTGTCATGCCCCGATCTCCCACAGGTAATCGGCCATCCTTGCTAGCGCGAATCACCGCGCCAGCGCTCCCGCGGGATGATCATTCTCATCTGGACATGATTCTGCACGAGCGTAGGTGGTGCCCGTGCAAGGCCATTATCCGAACAGACGGTAAAATATCTAAGCCATAGAGTCGCACAGATAGTCCGAGTGTAGTAGAATAAGAAACGAACAGGCGATTGATAACAAGTTCACAGAGTCGTTAATAGTTGAAGCATTGAATAACACAAGTATAGAAGTAAAACATGCTCTTTATTGATATTGAACAAGTGTTACAAGCGGGTGTAGGCCGAGATTACAAGTCGCTCAAGCCTCTCTCTCTCTCTCTCTCTCTCTCTCTCTGAAATGATAAAAGCGTGCCAAGTGGATAAATTTATGGAATGATACATAGGTGATGTTCCAACATTATGTCTTGTATATGTGCTTCAGTTTCGGACACAACATTCCAAGGCTTCAGAGTAAACTCTACGCCTTAGCACGCATGAAGGGGGTTTCCGTACCGAACGAGGTTCTTCCGTACCTTACAAGCAATTTGGTGGGTTATCAGTACATGAATGCACTGGTGGGGAGACTTCTCGTCCACTCGACAAATCCAAATACGTTATAAAGGTTCCGTGCACCATCTATTAAGTTATATTTCTAGTCTTTCTTAGGATCAGTTTTATGGCATAATTTACAGGCCTAAATTGTATGGCAGTGCGCCTTGAGATATAAAGAAACACGGCGAGATTTACCAACTTACCATTTGCCCTTTCCTGTCCAAGGCAAACCAACTTAAATCAAACACTAGCATATATAATAAAATCCAGGGAAAATTGCATAAGAAAACAAAGTGTCATGTACGAGGTGCTATTTTCGGAGGCACGAGTTATACAGATTGTTCAGAAGTGTTGTAGAAGATGTTTAAGTATTCTATATATACAAGTATTTTATACTCATGATCGTTCAGCTATTTCCGATTTCTGGATACGATATAATAATTCGCACGCGGATTGCCGCTAAGCGAGGATGACTTATCTATATAAACAGGAGTCGCTGGCATAGCCATAAAGGATGAGTTATAGTCTTTGACGAGGATGAAATACAACGAAAGTACACAGTGCGCTATAAGCCATCCCGTCTAGAATACGAGAATATCAGCCTTTATCTTCAAGGATGGCACAACTTTAGTGGAGACTCCACCCTGCTCCAACACGAAAGGCTGCACGAGTTACATCCAGATCGGATCGACCCTGGTGCCCCGAAGACCATCCGTGGAACGAGATTCAAAAATCCATCTTGTTTCCAAGTTGTCTGCGATATGCAAGTCTTGGGTCTTCCAAATTTATAATATGACTTGATAATTCTTGATTCTTGTTCTGAACTAGTATTGTTCCACGAGCTGTGATTCTTGCTTTACTTGACATGATTATCATTCAGTATTCAACTTGACTTGATGCATTCCCTGGTATGGGGACTGCCTTGGCGACTTAATGGTCCCAGATACTTGTAGGTTCATATTGCACAGAAGAACTATTTGATAGTCTTCGGGCTAACTAGATGCATGCACGATACATATAGTGTTACTTGATTGTGGCATAATATAAGTGACAAGCATTAAAACAAGGCAACGAGTACAAACTACAAAGTAAGCAGGCAAGCATGTATTTATATGAAATATAAGCATTTACGTTGGCACGGTCTAAGGTGTAGAGTGAGGAGTAAAACCGTAAAGGAACATATCGAGCGACATAATCTATGGACGTACAGTGTAAACAAGTAAAACTGTGCACTACGGAGAGTATATATCGATCTACTTGAGGCATAGCGGGGTCTACTTGCACGAAGCAAAGTTAGCATACGAGGGTCCGATTATAAGCCAAGTTTTATTTCCATGTTCTAGCATAAGCAATATAAGATAGGATTATTCTCTTAGCTTGGTGCATTGTATTCTTTATTAGTATGCAAGGGGTGATTCACCTAGTAACTAGATGTATCGTCCATATTTTAAGTGTGATGGCTAAGCAAAGATAAGTTCATCGTAGCCACCAACTTAGCGATAATTTTCTTCGGTCGAGCAATACTCCGAGCAAGGCTTTGAAAGTCTGAACTCTTGAAGGGCCAAGTCTGGAAATCCTTTGCCTCAAACGAGTTTTCTCGCTAAGTAAAGCGGGTCGGGTCATTGCACTTGCACTGTTTGAATCGATTGTCCTCTTAAATTGAATGGGTCGTTACATTATACACCACTAAGAAAAAGTCTCATCCTCGAGACTTCATAAGCACAAGTTGTTCTATCGCACTATCGAATCCATCTCAAGCATAATCATTCGTGTCGCTAGATCTATTCGAACATAATTTCTTACTCGCTTGCATATATGCTGGGTCGTTCTCATTGAATGACTCTATCATTCAATCCAAGCTCTACTCAGTCTCTATTGCGTTTTAGCACGGAACATATATCTTACCGTGGGGTACATTAAAATCTATCTTGAATAATGATCTAAGGCTGAGGCAAACTTATCCAAATCGATATACTCGTTTATGCGAATCTAACATATTCATTTGCACTAACATTCGGGATTAGCATATCGCGAGTCTAGATCGTGCACATATTTAAAGCATCCTTCAAACATATGCATGTCAACCAACTTAGCGATAGTGAAGTCTTTGCACTTGAGTTTAACATATCACTGGATCTTGGATCGTGCACACGTTCAAGGCGTCCCTCAAATATATGCATTCAACCAAACTTAGAGATAGTAAAATCGGACAAGCTACTTTCGAAAATCTCAAAGGTTCTCATCTTATGAATCACAAGGATACTTTTGACAGGGTCAATATGTCACGCCCCAGTCCCAAAATGTATGGAACCAGGCCACGTGACAATAGCCAGCTGACCCGTCACCGAGGATATCCCAATTTAATGGATCCCCGAAGAGTGCTACGCTGTCCTAGAATACTAACATGTCCAATATCAGTCAAATACAGGTAATCTAATCTCATCCACAATATAAAGAGCAAAAAAAATACTAAATAAACTGCTGGTTGATAAATACCAGTCTCAAGATATCATAGTACAATCAGTGATGTCTGGTGGGAACAAACCCACTACTATGACGAAATAAAGTACTGAAAGAAGATATAAAAGATAATAACTAGGGCATCAGCTGAGAAGATAATGCTGCCCTCCATCTAGGCGAATGGCCTACCAACTGATCACGGGAACTCTGACGGCTGCACCTCCAACTCCTCGGCTGTAGCAAATCTCGTCTCCTGTCTTGGGCCGTATATGGTGGGGTAGTAAGCCTCGTCTAAATCTGAAAAGGTACCAGGTCCTCAGAGGGACGTAACAAGATACAAGAAAACAACATGCTATATATGAATACTGAATAAAATAAATACAATAAGGGTGTACTAGCCATCTAAGTGAATGCAATGTGAGGCAAACTCTGATGCGTATGAGTAGTCGTAGGCATAGCGTCCATACTCCGAAGAGAATGGCATCTGTACAGTATATCGTCCATATCGCTCCGAAGAACGTGGCATCAGTGTAAAGGGAAAATCATTGGACCCGAGGTTCATCCGAACTATGGTTCCAATGGGTGTATCCCATACGCCTCCTAGCTGTCCTCCCCGCCCAATGTAGATACACAAGTCGACTACTCGACGTACATACCATGCATCTATATGCCAAGTCTCTAATTTATATCCTGACTACATGCTAAACGTGATATAGGATGTATGCAACGATAGCTAGTCGAATACGCAAACCCACGTCCCAATATGAATATGTCTCAGTGAACGTGTAAGGTGTCAGGTCTCAGACAATAACAGAATATCGTCCAATGGGTTGAGTCTGCTAAGATCTAAGTCCATATATAACTAATCATCGACATACCCGTCGAATGCACCTTAGATAACTCGGACGCGCACAGTTGTATAAGTTACAAGCAACGAGAACACAATACAACAGATGTATATTTAATTTAGACAGTAAATATAGCAAGGCATCTTGCCTGTATCCGGAAGCTGTGAATGCCATAAGCCTGCTCCGACGATGTCTTCTGTCTGATCCGATGATCCTGGCACACAATATAATATAGAATTCTACATCAGACAATAAGACCCAGTGTACTGACACTACGTTGCTCTTGAGGGTCTGTCTCAAGTTCACGGTTAATCGAATACAGCACCGTGTGTACACGTAGCTAGGGTGTACACGTGTTCTGTCATCGATCGTGTGCCTCAAGACATTAGTTCTAATTTATGGTTTTATGGAAATTATATTACGTCTAGTACCATTCCTGGTCCTTACCTATCCATTTTCAGTACACCTGGTTCATCCAGGTTGTTATAGATGGTTTTACCAGTCATTTATAACAATTTCAGTTATGAGGACAATTACTGAGTTATTAATTACCATCTATTAGTCATCTAAGCATTATGATTAATCCTTCACATAACCAAAATTAGGGTTTTCAATTGTTAACTCGTATCCATGCAATGATACGACACAATGGCATAATGAGGTTAACCAATGATCGACGCTCGTTACCTGGTCGGGGTCGAGGGAGGCCTGGCTTGTCCGCGGCTATTGCTCCGGCGTGTAAGGGCTCCATCCGGCGACAACTAGCAAGGCAGCAGCGGTGGCGAAAGCAGCAGGCGCGGCAGCGGCAGCAGCGCGCGGGGTTCGGGTTGGCTCCGCGGCGGCTCGTCGCTCAGCGTACGGCTGCGTCGGCTGAAGGGACAGCGGCAGCGGTGGGATGGCAGCGGGTCGGTGAGATGGCAGCGGGTCGGCGGTGACAGCGGGTCGGTGAGATGGCAGCGGGTCGGCGGTGACAGCGGGTCGGTGAGATGGCAGCGGGTCGGCGGTGACAGCGGGTCGGGGGAGAAATATGTGGCTCCGGTGATGGTGATGGGTCGGTGATGATGATGGTTGGCGTAGGGGAGAGGGGAGTATGCGGCTAGGGTTTGGGTTTATGAGGGGTTGTTTAGTTTTGGGTTTACATGGAGGAAGTTGAGTACTTATATATAGGGAATGACATTCGGGCTTGGTCTTGGGGTTGGGCCGGCCAGGGTCCAAGGGTCTGGTTTGGTCAGGCCTAGCTGAAGTGGATTTGATTTCGAGTTTAATTAATTTAATAATTGCAAGGTGCTCTCTAAGGAATATGGCGTAGCTAAGTTGAGACGCAACAACGAGCATTTATTTCTGCACAAAGGTCTGAGGGGTAGTCCGGCATATCTAAAAGATGTTCGTGTCATTGGGTCGAAGGTATTTGCTAGTGTGGCTTTCCAACCTCGTAGCAATGGTGCGGTGTAATAAGACATATAGTTGTTTGCACAAAATCCTAATTAAATTCGATTATCCCTATTCTCTAGTTTATTATAAATTTATTTATTTCAAATAAATCCCTTAATTGGTTGAGGGGGTTTACAATCTACCCTCCTTAGAGCATTTCGTCCTCGAAATTAAAACATACGCATGACAAGAATTTCTAAATGAATAAGTAAAGTACTAATACGTACCTAGTCCTTCGAAGAGGTGGGGGTAGCGTTGTCTAATGTCCTCCTCGCGTTCCCAAGTCAATTCGCCCGGTGCATGATGCCTCCATGCAATAAGCACTAGTGGAATGGTCTGCCCTCGTAGTACTTTCTCACTTCTGTCTAGAATCTCCACAGGCTCCTCTTCATATGATAGGCTCGGGCCGACCGTGATCTCGGAATGGTCAAGAACGTGACTAGGATCCGATATGTACCTCCTCAATTGAGATACGTGGAAGACGTCGTGGACCCCTTCCAAGGTCTGCGGTAACGCTAATCTGTAAGCAACCTCTCCGACGCGTTCTAATATGTCGAAGGGTCCGATGTACCTCGGACTCAGCTTTCCTCTGCCTTCGAATCTAATAGTCCCTCGTGTAGGTGAGATCTTTAAGAATACGTGATCTCCAACCTGAAACTCTAAGGGTCGGCGATGCACATTCGCCCAATGCTTCTGTCGGTCTTGTGCTGCTCGAAGGTGTCCTTGGATCTTCTTTACCTTCTCTACCGTCCGAACCACCAACTCTGGTCCGAGAATCTGTCGTTCGCCTATATCACTCCAGCATACTGGAGAACGACATTTCCTGCCATACAACGCTTCATAGGGAGCCATCTGAATGCTAGCTTGATAGCTGTTGTTGTAGGAAAACTCGACCAAATATAAGTGGTCCTCCCACGATCCTCCGAAGTCCAGCATGCACGCTCTTAACATGTCTTCTAGCGTTTGAATGGTGCGCTCTGACTGGCCATCTGTTTGTAGGTGATACGTTGTGCTAAACTTTAGGCGAGTACCAAGACTCTCTTGTATACTCCGCCAAAAGTAAGACGTAAATCTCGTATCCCTGTCAGACACGATGCTAACTGGCACTCCATGTAGGCGCACGATATCCCTCATATACATATCTGCTAAAGCCTCTGTCGATTGTCCAACTCTAAAGGGTAGAAAGTGTGCGGACTTGGTGAGTCTATCCACGATTACCCATACTGCATTGCGCCCACTAGGACTCCTCGGAAAGCCCGTAACAAAGTCCATAGTGATATGCTCCCATTTCTACTCTGGTATAGGAAGTGGTTGAAGCAATCCTGCAGATCTCTGGTGCTCAGCCTTGACTTGCTGGCACACCAGGCACTTGGCCATGAAGCGTGCTATCTCTCTCTTCATTCCGTGCCACCAGTAGTACTGTCTTAGATCTCTGTACATCTTCGTGCCTCCTGGGTGAATAGAATAGGTGGAACTATGTGCCTCTGTCATCAATTCCTGCCGAAGTTCTCCGTTTGGCACATAGAGACGATCTCCGCATCTCAGTGTTCCGTCTTTATGTATCCGTAGTCCTGTCTGTAATCCGGCCTCTGTCCTCTGTCTGAGCCTCTGAAATCTGGCATCTGTCGGCAAAGCAGTCTTGATTCTCTCTACTAGTGTTGATTGTAATTGGAGACTCGACAACTGTCCATCTATTCCAGGTATGACAACCTCTATACCCATCTATTCTAGATCTCTCAACAGATGTTGTTGGGTAGTCAAGAAGAATGCCATAGGTCTTCTGCTCAGTGCGTCTGCTACTACGTTAGCCTTTCCCGGGTGGTACTGTAGCTCAATTTTGAAGTCTGTCATCACCTCGAGCCAACGTCTCTGCCTCTGATTAAGGTCCTTCTGAGTGTAGACATATTTCAGGCTCTTATGATCAGTAAATATCTCCACTCTTTCTCCATATAGGTAATGCCTCCAAAGCTTTAAAACAAAGATCACTGCTGCAAGCTCCAAGTCGTGGGTGGGATAGTTCTTCTCATGTGTCCTCAACTGTCTTGAAGCATAAGCTACAACCTTCCCATGCTGCATCAAGACGCATCCTAATCCTTTCCCGGACGCATCGCTGTAGATTATGAATCCTCCGGGTCCAGAAGGTATGGTCAAGATGGGTGCTGTAGTCAAGCGCTTCTTCAGCTCCTCGAATGCCTTCTGGCACTCTTCTGTCCAAGTGAACTCCTGCTCCTTACGGGTCAAACGGGTCATTGGCTCTGCAATCTTTGCGAAGTTCTCTACGAACCTCCGGTAATATCTGGCAAGTCCTAGAAAACTCCTCACTTCTGAGACATTGGTAGGGGTTGGCCATGTCTCTACCGATGAAATCTTTGCCGGATCTACTGAGATACCGTCTCCTGAGATGACGTGTCCAAGGAAGGCGACACGATCTAGGAGAAACTCACACTTGCTCAGCTTGGCATAAAGTCTCTCTCTCCTCAGTGTCTCTAACACTAGCTTCAAGTGTTCTTCATGCTCTTCGTGGCTCTTCGAATACACCAAAATATCGTCGATGAAGACTACCACGAACCGGTCTAAGTATTGGTGGAATACTCGATTTATCAAGTTCATAAATACAGCTGGCGCATTCGTCAGTCCAAACGGCATCACTAAGAACTCGTAGTGACCATAACGAGTCCTGAATGCTGTCTTCTGAATGTCTTCTCTTCGCACCTTCACTTGATGATAACCCGATCTTAAGTCGATCTTGGTGAACACCACTGCTCCTGTCAACTGGTCGAATAAATCGTCAATCCGTGGCAGGGGATACTTGTTCTTTATAGTCAAAGCATTAAGGGCTCTGTAATCAATACACATACGTACGGTTCCATCCTTTTTAGGCACAAACAATACGGGTGCTCCCCATGGTGATGCACTAGGGCGGATAAACCCTTTTTCCTGAAACTCCTCCAATTGTAGCTTCAGCTCATCTAACTCCTTCTTCGCCAATCGGTACACATTAGAAGATACCGGTGCCGCTCCTGGTACTAGCTCAATAGTGAACTCCACATCTCTATCCAAGGGTAAGCCTGGCAATTCGTCGGGGAAAACATCCTCGAATTCTGTAACTATTGACGGGGGTGCAAGCTCCATAGCCATGCAAGTTCCAGCTGCCTGTCTTACTCCTTGTTCGACGGTCCCTCGCATGTACTCGAACTTCGGTTGATCTGGTAGTCTAAAAGTGATGCTACCTTTCCGGCAGTTCAGTACGGCGTTATACTGGCCTAACCAGTCCATGCCTAACACAACATCAAAGTACGGCATAGGCAATACCAAGAATCGCGCTCTCATCTCTCTACCACATACGACTACCGAGCAAGTTCTAATAGTGCTGGTAACTGGCACGATACCTCCTTCGGTTAGTATCTTCCAACTCTTAGATAAGGGGGAAGTCGCTACTCTATGCATTGCTACGAATCTACTAGATATAAATGATAATGTAGCACCAGAATCAAATAATGCTGTAGTAGGTAAGGATGCGACTAAAATGGTACCTGTGATTGCTTCTCCTTCTGTTTCCTCCTCAGTAGCTGCTAATGCAAAGGCCTGTCCCTGTCTCTGTCCTCCTGCCTGCTGTCGGGCCCGATCAAATTGTGCCTGCTTTGGGGGCAAGGGTGGTCCTCTCTGGAATCCTCTGGGTGCTGGTGGACGCTGGCCTCCTGGTGGGGGTAGTATCCTCGGGGCTGGTGCTGCTGGTCTTTGTCCGGCCTGTGGGGCTGTCTTTTGGTGTTGTAGACAATCTCTGGCAAGGTGCTGGCTCGCTCCACAAATCATACATGTTCCAAGTCTCTTTCGGCAGTCTTTCTCGAAGTGACCTCTCTTACCACAGAAGTGGCAAGTCGGAAGTTCCTGGTGCGGATATGGTGCTGCTCTCTGTTGTATCTGTGCTCCGGGACGACGGATGGGTCCTCCTGCTCCGGGCTGGACTCTAGCTGGCGCGGTCGTACTGGAACGTCTAGATCTTCTGACAATGGCCTCCTGGATTCTCGCCTCTGCTAGGACCTCCTCGTAAAAAATCCTCGCCTGTGAGGTGGTATATCTCTGTAGCTAGAAATTGAGGCCGTGATGGAATCTCTGAGCCTTCTCTAGATCATTGGGTATTAGGACGGCTCCAAACCTGCTAAGGCGGCTAAACTCTGCGTCATAGGCATCAACAGTCATATTTCCCTGTTCTAGATGTAGGAACTGGGAGTACAGGGCATTTCTGACTGTTGCTGGAAAATACTTTGCATTGAAGTATTCCAAGAACTGTTCCCAAGTCTGGTTTTTGCCTACACTGCGCTCAATGGAATCCCACCAGTGATGGGCGTTGCCTTTTAGTTGGGCCCTCACTGCGGTCATCCAAAGGTCTGAAGGTAGTTGTGAAGCCTCTAATAGCATCTCCGTGTTGGCGATCCAATCGGAGATCTGTTCTGCAGTCTCATTACCTGTGAAGGTATATGGTCCCATCTGTCAGAACCATCTAACAGTGCCACCTGTCGGGGCTGGTGGAGGTGCTGGTACTGGTGTTGGGACAGGTGTCCTCTCTAGTACTGCCATCAGGCTCTGTCGCAATGTCTCGGTCTGCTGCCACTGTGCTTGCATCATTGCCTGGAAGAACTGAAGCATCTGTGGCTGGCCATCTAGCTGTGGCATCTGGGGTGGATAAGGTGGAGGTGGTGGTAGTGGAATCTCTGGTTGTGCAGTAGGCGTCTCCTCAGATATCGGCCTCTCCGTCTGCGGCATCGGTGTAGCTCCTGAAGTCTGGCCCTCGCAATACTGCGTGGGGATCGTCTGGGAAGTCTGTCCCTCAGGCTGCGGTGTAGGATCGCCCTGCGATGTCTCGTGCCAATATATCAGCGGGGTCTGCAGCGGGTGTTTCTCTTGGGGTACCTCATCTCCTTGAGTGGTGTTATCTGGCATCGCGGTACGGGGTGCTCCTCGTCCACTGCGCAAATTCATCTTGCTGCAAGGAATAGAGCTTTATTAAAAGAGTATGTGAACAAACAAACGGGATACAGATATTTAGAGGCAGTACAAAAAGGGAGTTCAAGGACGAATCAAAAGTGGATGAGACCTATAATTCCTATCCTATTGCAGGCTCGTTGGGCATGTTACCATACCCCAAGCGAAAAGTTGACCTGCATGGGCCACCACTAAAACCATGTCACGCCCCAGTTCCAAAATGTATAGAACCAGGCCACGTGACAATAGCCAGCTGACACGTCACCGAGGATATCCCAATTTAATGGATCCCCGAAGAGTGCTACGCTGTCCTAGAATACTAATATGTCCAATATCAGTCAAATACAGGTAATCTAATCTCATCCACAATATAAAGAGCAAAAAAAATACTAAATAAACTGCTAGTTGATAAATATCAGTCTCAAGATATCATAGTACAACCAGTGATGTCTGGTGGGAACAAACCCACTACTATGACAAAATAAAGTACTGAAAGAAGATATAAAAGATAATAACTAGGGCATCAGCTGAGAAGATAATGCTTCCCTCCATCTAGGCTAATGGCCTACCAACTGATCACGGGAACTCTGACGGCTGCACCTCCAACTCCTCGGCTGTAGCAAATCTCGTCTCCTGTCCTGGGCCGTATATGGTGGGGTAGTAAGCCTCGTCTAAATCTGGAAAGGTACCAGGTCCTCAGAGGGACGTAACAAGATACAAGAAAATAACATGCTATATATGAATACTGAATAAAATAAATACAATAAGGGTGTACTAGCCATCTAAGTGAATGCAATGTGAGGCCATCTCTGATACGTATGAGTAGGCGTAGGCATAGCGTCCATACTCCGAAGAGAATGGCATCTGTACAGTATATCATCCATATCGCTCCGAAGAACGTAGCATCAGTGTAAAGGGAAAATCATTGGACCCGAGGTTCCTCCGAACTACGGTTCCAATGGGTGTATCCCATACGCCTCCTAGCTGTCCTCCCCGCCCAATGTAGATACACAAGTCGACTACTCGACGTACATACCATGCATCTATATGCCAAGTCTCTAATTTATATCCTGACTACATGCTAACCGTGATGTAGGATGTACGCAACGATAGCTAGTCGAATACGCAAACCCACGTCCCAATATGAATATGTCTCAGTGAACGTGTAAGGTGTCAGGTCTCAGACAATAACAGAATATCGTCCAATGGGTTGAGTCTGCTAAGATCTAAGTCCATATATAACTAATCATCGACATACCCGTCGAATGCACCCGAGACAACTCGGACGCGCACAGTTGTATAAGTTACAAGCAACGAGAACACAATACAACAGATGCATATTTAATTTAGACAGTAAATATAGCAAGGTATCTTGCCTGTATCCGAAAGCTGTGAATGCCAGAAGCCTGCTCCAGCGTTGTCTCCTGTCTGATCCGATGATCCTGGCACACAATATAATATAGAATTCTACATCAGACAATAAGACCCAGTGTACTGACACTACGTTGCTCTTGAGGGTCTGTCTCAAGTTCACGGTTAATCGAATACAGTATCGTGTGTACACGTAGCTAGGGTGTACACGTGTTCTGTCATCGATCGTGTGCCTCAAGACATTAGTTCTAATTTATGGTTTTACGGAAATTATATTACATCTAGTACCATTCCTGGTCCTTACCTATCCATGTTCAGTACACCTGGTTCGTCCAGGTTGTTATAGATGGTTTTACCAGTCATTTATAACAATTTCAGTTATGAGGACAATTACTGAGTTATTAATTACCATCTATTAGTCATCTAAGCATTATGATTAATCCTTCACATAACCAAAATTAGGGTTTTTAATTGTTAACTCGTATCCATGCAATGATACGACACAATGGCATAATGAGGTTAACCAATGATCGACGCTCGTTACCAGGTCAGGGTCGAGTGAGGCCTGGCTTGTCCGCGGCTATTGCTCCGGCGTGTAAAGGCTCCGTTCGGCGACAACTAGCAAGGCAGCAGCGGTGGCGACAGCAGCAGGCGCGGCAGCGGCAGCAGCGCGCGGGGGTCGGGTTGGCTCCGCGGTGGCTCGTCACTCAGCGTGAGGCTGCGTCGGCTGAAGGGACAGCGGCAGCGGTGGGATGGCAGCGGGTCGGTGAGATGGCAGCGGGTCGGTGAGATGGCAGCGGGTCGGCGGTGACAGCGGGTCGGTGAGATGGCAGCGGGTCGGCGGTGACAGCGGGTCGGGGGAGAAATATGTGGCTCCGGTGATGGTGATGGGTCGGTGATGATGATGGTTGGCGTAAGGGAGAGGGGAGTATGCGGCTAGGGTTTGGGTTTATGAGGGGTTGTTTAGTTTTGGGTTTACATGGAGGAAGTTGAGTACTTAAATATAGGGAATGACATTCGGGCTTGGTCTTGGGGTTGGGCCGGCCAGGGTCCAAGGGTCTGGTTTGGTCAGGCCTAGCTGGAGTGGATTTAATTTCGAGTTTAATTAATTTAATAATTGCAAGGTACTCTCTAAGGAATATGGCGTAGCTAAGTTGAGACGCAACAACGAGCATTTATTTCTGCACAAAGGTCCGAGGGGTAGTCCGGCATATCTAAAAGATGTTCGTGTCATTGGGTCGAAGGTATTTGCTAGTGTGGCTTTCCAACCTCGTAGCAATGGTGCGGTGTAATAAGACATATAGTTGTTTGCACAAAATCCTAATTAAATTCGATTATCCCTATTCTCTAGTTTATTATAAATTTATTTATTTCAAATAAATCCCTAAATTGGTTGAGGGAGTTTACACAATAAAATTCTAAGTCATTTCTATTCCAACCAAAGGTCAAGAATTGCACAATCATTAAGCATGATCTATTCGATCAACTGACTAGCGTCCATCCGTTCGGGTCAAGCATAACACACGTTTATCGTTTTTGGTCTAACACTAATTCTTGTTGCCCCAGTTTTATGGCTTGTTCAAGTAATATGTAAAGTTGGTCACACAAGTTCTTTCACTCGGCCAAGGGTCGTCTGCCTAATTACTAGGTCAGCTCACAAGGTCATAGGTACAAGTTCAAGCACACGATTCATCGTATAAATTTATCGTACGATGTTGGCCATAATTTCTAAGGTCAAACCATTGTTTGTTTCTACAGGATATTCTACCCAAACTCATTTTATTTAGATTTTTAAACATCAAGCACAGATTATTCTACTCACAATAACGCATTCATTTGTACAGGGTTCGAGTCCGTTCAGTCAAATCCATGATATATCTAAGTCACATGACAAGCCTAGTGATTTGTATAGTCTATCTCCTTCAAACATGTTTGATAGAACCTATTTGTCCATTTCTATGTCTTGACCACCAAGCCAAGATTCAATTCTAAATCCTTGATCTCAATCATACCTCTAATTCATCCAACCAGATTAATGTATCCGTTCACGAAACTATCAAGCATGATTTATTTCAGGTTCTAGGCTAACTTATCCTTGAAATACTTTTGATTCACTTGTATTTCCAAATTCATCTTATCATATTGAACCATAAGTCAAGACGATTTATCAGTTGTCACACTCCGGTCTTCCGTAAGTTCGATCATTCTCGTTGGACATAAGATCACCATGCCAACGCTTCCGCTAGATAATCGTCCTAATCCGGACGTGATGCATGTACGGGTATAGAGTTACGTTCGCATAAGATAAAAATGTTAAGCGTTATGGTTATCATCGAAACGATCGAGATACCTTATCTTTTCACTTTGCCCCATCCAAGTTATATATGTTTATTCACCAAGTCATGTTCTTTCATGCCGTGATCATAATTTTTCTAGCCAAATTATCCAACTTTACTGTTACTGTTTGATAAATCCATAGTCTATTTCTGGCATTCTTCAACAACTAAGTTCAAATATTTAAGCCAAAGTCTATCAACTTTTGATACGTTCTATTTTATCGACTTCATTTGGAATAATCATCGAGCATGTTTTGGTGAGTTCGATTATCCCCAACGTTCATAAAATTACCACGCTGGCACTCCCGCAGGATAATTGTTCTTGGTTGGGACTGATTGTCGAGAGTTATATTTCAAACTAGATTCAAGATCGTTCTTCCAAACTCCAGGTCAAATCCGTTATCGCTCACCTCTTTCATCGAACCAAAATATTCATCCTTAAGTTTTAATCTATTTGATTCAATTCAAAATCGCTCGTATGATCCATCAAGTTTCTAACAAGTTTTCTTGACCAAGATATCAATTTTATTACCTTGAGTACCTATTTGATATAAGCCTTATCACTTATTCAAGACATTCTCAAATCCTTTAATCCAACTATCGCACGAGACCTATGAATTATTTGAATACTTCTAAATAACCTATACACCACTCAGGAATTGAGTCAACTAATTTAATCCTCAATCGGGTTTGCATCTATCGCTAGCATATTTACCAAGTCGTTTCTTAGAAATCCTGCATGATACCTAAGCATCGCTTGATAAATCTTAGTTTCGTATATATATCATGTTGATAGTCATCCAAGTAAACCATATTTGATTTGTATCTGCCGACACGAAATACCGTTCGAGCTATTTCTCAAAATTCAAGCACGATTCTCAATATTCGCCTTAGCGATAATCTGATAAGGTTTCTATCGAATGTCATTCTAAGTCTGACTTAACTTTTCCTGAACGATATCTCAATCTCGTTTGTAACTAGTTTTTGCTAAAAAGGGTCTTTGGCGTGCGATACTTTACACAACTTAGCAGAAATATTGTGTGCATAGCTAACCGTCCGAACAATATTCTATCTTGTACACTAACCAACTTGGTTATTCATGTATAAGTATTCAGGTTCGCACATAACTTGTAAATTCTAGCACGAGTCTTTTCCCACAAAGTCTAACACAGGTCCGCACAAAGGCCTTCATATCATAATTTTGCACAAGCAATCATATTATTTATATGCACATTTGAAATTATTTAGACTCATTGTATGGAATATCCCATCGGGTCAATGAAAGAGTGTATGCACATAACCCATGAACGAGCTTTTGAAACTGAGAAAATTGATAAGAAGTCCAAAGACGTAAAGCCATACTTTGATACCAATATGTCATACCTCGATCTCCCACAGGTAATCGACCATCCTCGCTAGCGTGAATCACCGTGCCAGCACTTCCATGGGATAATCCATCCCATTTGGACGTGATGTCGCACGAGCATAATCTGCGTTCGTGCAAGGCCATGATCCGAATAGGCGATAAAATATCTAAGCCACAGAGTCGCACAGATTGTCCGAGTGCAGCAGAATACGAAATGAATATGCGATTGGTAACAAGTTCACATAGTCGTTAAAAGCGGAAGCATTGAATAACACAATTATAGAAGTAAAATAAGCTCTTTTTTGATATTGAACAAATGTTACAAGCGGCGCTATGCCGATATTACAAGTCACCCAAGCCTCTCTCTCTCTCTCTCTCTGAAATGATAAAAGTGTGCCAAGTGACTACATTTGTGGAATGATACATAGACAATGTTCTAACATTATGTTTTGTATATGTGCTTCAGTTCCGGATGCAACGTTCGAAGGCTTCAGAGTGAACTCCACGCCTTAGCACGCACGAAGGTGATTTCCACACCAAACAAGGTTCTTCCGTATCCTGCAAGCAATTTGGTAGGTTATCAGTACATGAATGCACTGGTGGGGAGGATTATCGCCCGCTCGACAAATCCAAATGGGTTATAAAGGTTTCGTGCACCATCTTTTAAGTTATCTTTCTAGTCTTGTCTTAGGATTAGTTTTATGGCATAATGTAAAAGCCTAACTCATGTGGCAATGCACCGTGTGATATAAAGGAACACAGCGAGAATTACCAACTTACCATTCATCCTTTCCTATCCAAAGCAAACCAAGTTAAATCAAACACGAGCATATATAATTAAATCTAGGGGCAATTGCAAAAGCAAACAAAGTATCATGTGCGAGGTAATGTTTCTGGAGGCACAAGTTATGTAAACCCCTTCACCCAAAACTAGGTCTACTTGGCATAGATAGAGAAACTAGGGCTAGCTTGAATCCAAATAGAAAGAGAACACGGTATTTATTTAATTTTGTATTATTTATGACGTAGCGCACCTTAGTGTTGCTTCGATAATTGGAGCACTACACTAGCTATTGCCTTCATACAAACTTTACAACTTTGTCCTAGACGTGCCCGCCTGCCATTCTGACCTTGGTGTAACTTACAATTATGCTCTCTTGTGCTAAATTTTAGTTGCACAATATTTATCGCGAACGTTATTAATTAATTCTAAATAATTTCAACTTTGTACCCCTGTGCGTTCCAGTCGAAATTGGAGACACAATCTTGACCCGTTTTGTGCAACCTAAATTTTATTAATATTCTGTACTGAATCCTCTATGTCTATGACACTTGTGTCCCACCTAATTTTATTTCCATGTACTTCTAATTAATTCCAAAATATCTTACGCACTAATTTTTAATTAATTTAAATCCAATTTCTATCTTTGTGTAATTTTCTAATTTTTGGGCACTTTTATGCAAAAGTGCATTGAGGTGTCCACACCATTGGACAATATATGAAGAAATCCATTTTTTCCCTTCATATAAATTTTTTTGTAATTTTTTCGGAATGTGCAACGCACAAACATCGGCCCTATTTAAATATATCCTTTCATTTTAAACAATACAATTATGGCCCTCCAAACACCCTAATGTGAGCCCAAGGCCCAATCCCAAGGAGTGTTAACCAAGCCCTAATCCTAGGTCAACCCCCAAACCTAAAAATTCTACATGTAATAAATCACCTTTCCTTTAGTTTTTCCCAAAACCAAAACCCAAAGGGATCACACAGCCGACCCCCCCTTTACTATTCACCTCCCCCTACCTCCGCCTGAACTTGCCGAAGACCCGCCAACCCCAGCCGAGACTCGCTGGAGTAGCACCCGCATCCTCCGTGCCCTCGCCTGACTCCTCCACGCGATGACCAACCCGTCGCCTGAGCCCTCCTCCGCCTGCACAGCCGACCTCCTTTTTCCTTCTTCTTCGATGACCACCCGCCCGAGCCTCCCCTCGACTCGTTCCCGCAGCCGCTGCTAACCGTCCTCCATCGATGGGACAACACGCCACCACCACTGAATCTTCCCCCTCTTTCTCCTCCGCCTGAACGACCCAGATCCGCCTCGACACGACTCACCGGACCTCCACAACCCGAGCCTCCTCTTCTTCTTCTTTTCCATTCCCACTGCTCACCATTACCACCTTCTCCCTCTCTTCTTCGGCCAACTGAACGCCGCCGGACCTGACCTCCATCCTCCCTCCACCACCTGTATGACCCCATATCCGGTAATCTCCCATGTCCACCTCTTCCTTCCTTCCCGACCTCGACAGCAACTCCAACCTCCAGCAGCCCGCAGCCTCACCGGAGCACAACCCGAACTCCTCCCCCTTCCTCCATGCTCGTCCCCACCTTGGCCGGACCTCCCCTGGCCGAACTTCGGTTATCGCATCATCGCCACCATCACAATCGCATCATCATCATCATCATCGTCTCATCATCAACCTATCATCATACTCATCATCATCTTCACCATGAATATATCATCATCATCACCAACACCAACCCTAATCACTTGTTCATCATCCATATCATCATCATCCTCGTCATCGTCGTCGCCAATAATGTCGTCATCATTATCCTAGTCGTCATCATCATCGTCCTCGTCATCTCCATCACCCACATCATCTTCCTCGTCATCACCAATGTAATCATCATCGTCACCTCCCATCATCTTCACAATCATCACCATTATTATCATCATCATTACCTCCATAGTAACCCTCAACATCATCATTGACATCATCGTCATCATCACCATCGCCATCGTCGTCATCGTCGTCGTTAACTTCATCATCGTCATCCACATTGTTGCTATCATCATCGTCGTCGTCATCGTCAACCTCATCATCATCACTGTTATTCCTGTGTGCGTACCCCAAGGACTGATTGGATTATCTGTGCAACTTCAGGAGCAGATTATTGATACTATGCAGCTTCCTTGCCAGGCAAGTATACCTTACCTTGTTGTACTGTTTAAATTCTGTATTATTAGTTGCATGTTTATATTATGTAACTGTGCGCGTCCGAGAGAGACTCGGGTGCAGTCAACGAATGCGTTGACATTAGGACTTGTGTCTGACCTAGTGTCTAGTAGACCCACCTAAAGTTGTGGAGTTATTGGTATGACTCCCCAGGCCTTGACACATTTCTTACACGTGTTATGAGTCTCATGTAGGGCATGGACTAGCGTATGTGGTTGGCCACCTGTACGTGTAGGCATGTTACGGATAGGGTATAACTGCTAAAAGTGATACATGTTAGAAGACTTAGCAGTTATTAGTAGGCGGAGCACAGACTATCGTGGTACGATGGTCCAATCATTGTCCTTGTTTGGTTGTAAGGTTGGGCTATTGTTCTAACGATAGACTATGAGCCAGAGTTACGATACCTCGGCATAATAGCTAAGCGTGTTGTGGATATAACATGCATAGATCATTGGGCGGGGAGGACGACTAGTAGGCGTATGGGACACCCACTTCCTCTATGCAAATTCCACACTCGACGGAGTGATATAGACGTTATATACTATGCAGATTCCATATTCTTCGGAGCGATATGGACGTTATATACTATACAGATTCCACATTCTTCAGAGCGGTAGAATGTTATTATATTATATTGCACCCTTGTATTGGGGGCATATGTGGCATATACTAGCCAGTTGTCAAGATTGGTGAATTACGTCAGCATATGTCTAGCCTACACTTTCCCATACACTCAAAGTTGTCCTCAAATTGCATTTCACTTAGATGGTTAGCGCACCCCTTTTTATTTATTCAGTATTTACTTTATGACATATTTCTATGTATCTTGTTATGTCCCTCTGAGGACCTGGTCCCTTTCCAGGTGTAGATGTTTATGAGTATTCGCAGAAGCGCAGATCCGGACTGGCTACTTATATTGCGAGAGGTCTTCCTTTCGAGTCTCATGATTGTTAGAGGTTGTACTTATATTGTATATATCTTGTTTATTCCATAGTCTAATTCGGCAGTCGATTTGTTTCCATCCTATTGTCATCTTTAGGTACTTTACATGGAGTTCTAGTTTCATAGATACTGGTTATTTATTTATATTTGATTCTATGGATGAGATTTAAATTATACACTGTTACTTGTGATAGTGTTACCGCTTGTGGATTTGATATTCATAATACAACATATGCACGTGTTATGGTTTTCATATATTGGAGTTGACATATACATGTGGCTGACATGCTTACGTGTCCTAGTCCTACGTATCTTGGGACTGTGGCGTGACATGTTTTTAGTGGTGGCCCATGCAGGTCAAGAGCATATTATCTCGGTTATATTACTGTACCGAGCAAGCCTGCAAATAGGATTAGAGTATAGGATCTCATCCATAACTGACTATGACTCATCCTCCTTCCAAACCATTCTATTTTAATAATTGCATCCTGCTTGATTCATGTGCTTCCCTATTAGTTCCTTGAGTATAGCCCCTGCTAGAATATAGGAATCCCTGTTGATAGGATGATAATTAGGGTAACATTCCTATTAAGAATACAACTAGGATATTGACACATCACTAAGATGAGAATACCTAATGAACCCTAGCATCCCTTACCTATAGATTGATTGACCATTACCCCTTGATATAGTTATGAAGGACTTGAGAGTAGCATAGATACTACTAGAGTTTGTTAGAAGTTTGGCCACATTGTTTGACCCTAGTATTGAGGAACCAATAGAAATCCAAAGATTGAATATTAGGGCTGAACCTAATTTTCATAGTGAGATAGTATTAGAGAACTATAAATATAGATCATTGTCTTGATATTAGCAGACAATACCTTAGGAAGCCAAGAGCAATGAATATGACATTCCCCTTAATCATACCTCGAACACAGATATTAGCATACCACATTCCCCTTAGGAAACCATGATATTATCTAGAGTCCCTCTATTTTAATTGCCTATCTTGCTCCTCTGTAACCTTAGCGCTCGCTATTAGTGAGACAACTAAATTTTTTTTCTTCATCTTTCAACTCGTGCCACATAACTCTTATAATTGTAGGCCAAATGAATTCTTTATGCTAGGATATATAGTTTGCTAGGATTATAGTTGTTACTCTTAAATTTTTAATTATATGATTAGTCGTTAGAACTTGATAGTTGAGCATTCTTTTATATTATAATTTTATGGTCATACCTTAGTTTCAAATCACGTGATTGCACCCCCACCCCGATACGAGTTATATCCTCTTTCCCCTTGAAGGCCAGTAACTTTTTCATTCTTACTATTGACACATGTTCTATGAGCACTATGACTAAGACTTAGGGTGACCACTACCTATATAATGCAATAGGATACCCTAACCGATACCAAGATCTTTTCTCATATAGCCCAATAAGAGTTCCTGCTTTAATTACAAGTGCAAAGTTATTTCGTAGAATCTCCTTTAAGGCAGTTACAGTATTAGTTTATTATTTTAAGGTGGGTAGTATGCCTCACAACCTAGAAACACATAGCCCTCTTGACTCATCATTGAAGTGTAACTGAATGACATTAACTGTATACTAGCATAAGACGATAGTGTTTATTCAAACTGTAGAATTTAGAGGCCCATACCCCTATTTTGTCGACTAGCAACTTAGACAAGGAGTTAGTATGATAACTGTAGAGACTGTAGGGTCTTATCTTTTTATGAACTTGGATTACTATGTACCTTCTTTCATCATGATCCAGCGTATTTATTTTTTTGTACTACCTTGACTGATGTCGCTATTATAGCCTAGCTTTGCGAGCTTATTCTTTTATCAAGCTTGTTCACGACATATGTATTATTGGATGCATACACTAATATATTCCAGAATCAGTGTATTACGGTCTGATCAACCATAGTGCGCTTAGTTCGCCCTTCGCATAACTACTTTACTTGGATTGAGATATATAGTGATTAGTAGACGAATGTACTTGCTCTCTAGATATGTCTGAGCATATTGTGTCAGATACATAACTGTACTGATCCGAGCATGTGAATAGGAATTACCAAAATAGGATTTTAATTCACAACTGCCTTGATAATTCCCATTTAAATTCTTTAAACGCCTTGATCCCCACAATTATATTCTATTACCTCCCCCTTGAACTATTTATTATTATTTTCGTCTTCCCTTATTTCGGAAAGACGAAACCTCGTGCTTAGTATAAGTTTGATATACAGAGAGTACTAGATATACCCCATAGGCTAATCATATTACTAGATGACTGCCTTTTATAAATGATTAAGGGCATATCACATGTGATATATTGGTGTTAAAGTTTCGAGGATTGAATAACATGATTAAGTAAATTTGACGAATAATTTTTCTAAATGTAAGAGCCTTATAATAGATGGAAAAATTCTAAGTTGGGTAGCAGTTGCATTGTCAACTTGAGAGGTATTTCTTTTAGATTGTGATCGAGTAAAATAAGATTGAGAGGTTTAAGTCATTTAATCTGAGAATTTTAGAAGAATGATTAATATGATGAGGATTAATAAATTTTAAAACTGTGATATGGCGAACCAAATAATTATGCTTGAGCATATGATTTAAATTTTGAATATTGAAGGTTGAATCACCGATTTAAACTTTGAGGATAAATATAGAAATCTAGGCTTGAACAATTGGTGAATTAGATTTCAAATTTCATAATTCGAGGCCTTAAATTAAAAGTTAAAGGTTGATTGTGGGATTACCTATTTGAAATATTGAGGATGCAAATTGAATTTAAATTTGAAGAGTATGGAATTCACAAGTTGAAAATAGAAATAATATGTGGTTATAATCATTTATTTTTGAGGAGATTGTGATAATGGAAGATTGCGATAAATTTTTAATGTGGGATGTCATATAGATTTGAATTAGATTGGATGAGGATTATTTAATTTAAAAATCGAGAAGATAGTGCGAGGTGTTAATGTTTGAATTAAATAATGGTTAATTTAATTTGAAAGTGATTGCGATGGAATTGAATATGTTTAAAAAATTTGGTAAGAGATTGCAATAGACTTGCCTTACGTACGCATGTGAAAGATTTAAACCAAATTATACCTTATTTTAATTTCGAGGACGAAATTATTTTAAGTTGGATAAATTGTAAACCCCCTCACCTAAAACTAGGTCTACTTGGCATAGATAGAGAAACTAGGGCTAGTTTGAATCCAAATAGAAAGAGAACACGGTATTTATTTAATTTTGTATTGTTTATGACACGTAGCGCACCTTAGCGTTGCTTCGATAATTGGAGCACTACACTAGCTATTGCCTTCATACAAACTTTACAACTTTGTCCTAGATGTGCTCGCCTACCATTCTGACCTTGGTATAACTTATAATTATGCTCTCTTGTGCTACATTTTAGTCGCACAATATTCGTCGCGGACGTTATTAATTAATTCTAAATAATTCCAACTTTGTACCCCTGTGCGTTCCAATCAAAATTGGAGACACAATCTTGACACGTTTTGTGCAACCCAAATTTTATTAATATTCTGTACTGAATCCTCTATGTCCATGACACTTGTGTGCCACCTAATTTTATTCCCATTTACTTCTAATTAATTCCAGAACATCTTGCGCATTAATTTTTAACTAATTTAAATCCAATTTCTGTCTTTGTGCAATTTTCTAATTTTTGGGCACTTTTATGCAAAAGTGCATTGAGGTGTCCACACCATTGGACAATATATGAAGAAATCTATTTTTCCCTTCATATAAATTTTTTCGTAATTTTTTCGGAATGTGCAACGCACAAACATCGACCCTATTTAAATCTATCCTTGCATTTTAAACAATACAATTATGGCCTTCCAAACACCCTCATGTGAGCCCATGTCCCAATCCCAAGGAGTGTTGACCAAGCCCTAATCCTAGGTCAACCCGCAAACCTAAAAATTCTAAATGTATAAAATCACCTTTCCTTTTGTTTTTCCCAAAACCAAAACCCAAAGGGATCACACAGCCGACCCCCCTTTACTATTCATCTCCCCCTACCTCCGCCTGAACTTGCTAAAAACCCGCCAACCCCAGCCGAGACTCGCCGGAGTAGCACCCGCATCCCCCATGCCCTCGCCTGACTCATCCACGCGACGACCAACCCGTCGCCTGAGCCCTCCTTCGCCTGCACAGCCGACCTCCTCTTCCCTTCTTCTTCGATGACCACCCGCCCGAGCCTCCCCTATACTCGTCCCTGCAGCCGCTGCTAACCATCCTCCATCGACGGGACAACACGCCACTACTACTGAATCTTTCCCCTCTTCCTCCTCCGTCTGAACGACCCAGACCCGCCTCGACACGACTCGTCGGACCTCCACAACCCGAGCCTCCTCTTCTTCTTCCTTTACTTTCCTGCAGCTCACCATTACCACCTTCTCCCGCTCTTCTCCGGCCAACTGAACGCCGCCGGACCTAACCTCCGTCCTTCCTCCACCACCTTCATGACCCCATCTCCGGTCATCTCCCCTGTACACCTCTTCCTTCCTCCCCGGCCTCGACAGCAACTCCAACCTCCAGTAGCTCGCAGCCTCACAGGAGCACAACCCAAACTCCTTCCCCTTCCTCCCTGCTAGTCCCCACCTTGGTCGAACCTCCCTTGGCCGAACTTCGGTTATCTCATCATCGACACCATCACCATCGCATTATCGTCATCATCATCGTCTCATCATCAACCTATCATCATACTCATCATCATCTTCACCATGAATATATCATCATCATCACCAACACCAACCCTAATCACTTGTTCATTAACCACATCATCATCATACTCATCATCATCGTTTCTAACAACGTCGTCATCATCATCCTAGTCATCATCATCATCGTCCTCGTCATCTCCATCACCCACATCATCTTTCTCGTTATCACCATCATGTAATTGTCATTGTCACCTCCCATCATCTTCATAATCATCACCATTATTATCATCACCATTACCTCTATCGTAACCCTCATCGTCATCATTGACATCGTTGTCATCATCACCATCGCCATCGTCATCATCGTCGTCGTTAACTTCGTCATCGTCATCCACATTGTTGCTATCATCATCGTCGTCTTTATCGTCGACCTCATCGTCGTCACCGTTATTCCCGTGCGCATACCCCGAGGACCGATTGGATTATCTGTGCGACTTCAGGAGCAGATTATTGACACTACGCAGCTTCCGTGCCAGGCAAGTATACCTTGCCTTGTTGTACTGTTTAAATTATGTATTATTAGTTGCATGTTTATATTATGTAACTGTGCATGTTCGAGAGAGACTCGGGTACAGTCAACGAATGCGTTGACGTTAGAACTTGTGTTTGACCTAGTGTCTAGTAGACCCACCTAAAGTTGTGGAATTATTGGTATGACTCCCCAGGCCTTGATACATTTCTTACACGTATTGTGAGTCTCATGTAGGGCACGAACTTGCGTATGTAGTTGGCCACCTGTACATGTAGGCGTGCTACGGATAGGGTATAACTGCTAATAGTGATGCATGTTAGAAGACTTAGTAGTTATTAGTAGGCGGAGCACAGACTATCGTGGTACGATGGTCCAATCCTTGTCCTTGTTTGGTTGTAAGGTTGGGCTATTATTATAACGATAGACTATGAGCCAGAGTTACGATGCCTCGGCGTATTAGCTAAGCGTGTTGTGGATACAACTTGCATACATCATTGGGCGGGGAGGACGACTAGTAGGCCTATGGGACACCCACTTCCTCTATGCAGATTCCACACTCGACGGAGTGATATGGACATTATATACTATACAGATTCCACGTTCTTCAGAGAGATATGGACGTTATATACTATGTAGATTCCCCGTTCTTCGGAGTGGTAGGACTTTATTATATTATATTGCACCCTTGTATTGGGGGCATATGTGGCATATACTAGCCTGTTGTCACGATTGGTGAATTACGTCAGCATATGTCTATCCTACACTTTTCCATACACTCAAAGTTGTCCTCAAATTGCATTTCACTTAGATGGTTAGCGCACCCCTTTTTATTTATCATTATTTACTTTATGGCATGCTTCTATGTATCTTGTTATGTCCCTCTGAGGACCTGGTCCCTTTCCAGGTGTAGATATTCATGAGTATTCGCAGGAGCGCATATCCGGACTGGCTAATTATATTGCGATAGGTCTTCCCTTCGAGCCTCGTGATTGTTAGAGGTTGTACTTATATTGTATATATCTTGTTTATTCCATATTCTAATTCGGCAGTCAATTTGTTTCTATCCGATTGTCATATTTAAGTACTTTACATGGAGTTCTAGTTTCATAGATACTGGTTATTTATTTATATTTGATTCTATGGATGAGATTTAGATTATACCCTGTTACTTGTGATAATTTTACCACTTATAGATTTGATATTCATAATACAGCGTACGCACGTATTATGGTTTCCATATATTGGAGTTGCCATATACATGCGGCTGGCATGCTTACGTGTCCTAGTCCTACGTATCTTGGGACTGGGCGTGACAAGTTATACGGATTGTTCTGAAGTGTCACAGAAGATGTTCAAGTGTTCCATATGTACAAGTGTTTTTTACTCATGATCGTTCGGGTATTTTTGATTTCTGGATACGATGGAATGACTCACACGCAGATTGTCGCTAAGCGAGGATGACTTATCTATATGAACAAGAGTTACTGGCATATCCATAAAGGACGAATTATAGTCTTTAACAAGGATGGAATGCAACGAAAGTATAAGGTGTGCTACAAGCCATCCCGTCAAGTACAGGAGACTATCAGCCTTTATCTACAAGGATTGTGCGACGTTAGCGGAGATGCCACCTTACTCCAACACGAAAGGTTGCACGAGTTCCATCCGGATCGGATCGGCCCCGGTGCCCAAGAGAGCGTCCATGGAACGAGATCCAAAAATCCCTCTTGTTTCCATGTTGTCCGCGACATGCAAGTCTTGGGTCTTCCAAATTCACATGACATGATAATTCTTGATTCTTGTTCTGAACGAGTATTGCTTCACGAGATATGATTCTTGCTTTACTTGACATGATTCTCGTTCAGTGTTTGTCACTACCACATTCCAGAATAGGGGTATTTTTATCTTTTTATTTATTTAATTTAATGTGTTAATATATTGTATGATATTTATATATTATATATATTGTTCCTTAAATGCATGAGTTAGTGGACTGGACTAGAAACCAACTACATCGCCACCGCCAACACCCGCGAAACTCCACCGGAGCAGTCGACCTAACCGCCTGAGCAACGACTGAACCACCGCCGCCAGCATGTATCGACACTTCACCTCGATAGTGCCCGACTTCCCCACTCCGGACTCTTTGACACAGCAGTAGCCGGAACCGAGCCCTCTACCATGACGCAACCGAGCACCATCTCCAATCGACTACACCCTCGAACTCGTGAACATGCACGCTAACGTGCAGGTTCAACTTGCCTTCATTCATGATTATGTGGGTGTGCGTATGTGAATGATAATAAGGGTTAGCATGTTACTTCGTGGGAGTTTGTTTGTTAGATGTTCATTGCTTGCACTATGCAAGTAAACCCAAAAACTAGTTACGTGTGCGTGCGTGTGTATATAATAACGAATTAGTATATATATATATTGTGTGGAAATTGATTGCTAGTACTAAGTATGACTGTAATATATACGATGTATGACCCTAGGTATTAACTGTGGAAATCCCGTATATTTGCATATGACCATGTAACCCTGAATATTAGTGAATCAACTGTCTTGTGTACACCAACGTGCAGGCTTAGACATGTGTTAGTGAGTTGACTATCTGATTATGCACAACATTATAGACATGACACCCGTGCATTTAGATGCATACTTGACCCTGCTAGATGACCAGTATCGCCCCTAGCGTAGCTCCTGAGTTTAGTGTGATTATGTTTGTATGTGTGTGCTAGTGTAACAATTGATGTTATATTATTATTATATGATGTCTATAGGACTGTTGGACTATTCAAACAAGACTTCAAAAATAGGATATTGGTATTGCCAGCAGAGGACCACAAGCGAGTACATTCTCTGACAGTTTTTATTATGTTAATCATCTCTATGATTCTAGTTGTATAGCGTACATGATTCTGACACTATGTATACACGGGTTAGCATCATCGAGACCTGTCACGAGGAGTCGTGATTGGAATCCATCGTACTAGCTGGGGACGGAGAAATATTAGTAGATTATATGATCATACCCTACTCTACATGCATCATAGCTCACCCCACACCTCACGTCATGTACAGCCTAACCATTACATGCCTCATAGCCTATTATATATGATTAGCCTGACTATTGCTCGCATCATAGCTAACTGGATGGTTAGCCTGACCTTACATGAATCATAGCTAATCATATGTAACAAGCCTGATTTTTCCTAAGCCGATCACATGATATACTGATGTTTCACACACTTAGCTAGATGCTCTAGTCATTTATTTCCAGTTTATTGTTCTAGCATTCACTGTATTTCTAGTTCATTGTTCTAGCATGCGCTTGTATCTCTGTTCATTGCTACTTGTACCATTGATGATAATATATTCTCCAGTATTTCTTATTCCAATATTTCATACTCACCAGTATTTCTTATTGCCAGTATTATATCCATCTTATATTTCTTTACAATGTATTATAGTTTTTGTCAATATACATGGAACTTTGTTAGTGCTTGTACTTTGGTCCAATCCTGACTGGATATATTTTTCCAAAGGATCTTGATAACTTGTATCCTACACATTATGGACCAGGTGTAGATGGAGACTATATACCAGAGAGCTTAGAATAGTCAATTCCCTTAGAAGAGACACTACCAGCAGCTATTTAGACAGTTATTATTTTATGCATTGAGTTTATGTTGAGACTTATTTAAGACTTATGTTAAGGTTATGTTGAGTTTATTTTGAGACTTGTTGAGACTATATATGTTGGACACCTAGACTGTAGTTCATCTCTATTTTGAGTTATTGTGCTCGACTCATATCAGTACTTCTTATCTTTTATCTCATCGTGCCATTATTTCTTATAGCTGTGATTGAGTTTATATTGCAAACTGTTAAGCAATATTTTATGCATTTTTCTCCTTATGTAGTTAATATCATTGACAGGTTGTGAGTTATGTTTAGTATTATAGAGACCCAGACAGCGTTCTACCGCCGATGCTGCGGCGTAGGCTGGACGTACCCACGACTCATACCCAAATTTCGGGTGCGGGTTATGACACATTTTTAGTGGTGGCTCATGCAGGTCAAGATTCACATTTAGAGCGATATTGTAGTAATGCTCACTTAGATTATTTCTACGAGCCGACGATAGGATATAGGACATAGGATTAGGAGGAGAGTATGCTAAATCACAACTAGGAAATTCTGATCTTACAATGCTATTCTGGATAACTGCTTCCTGTAGAATTTTACTATCCTTCCTTGATGATATCGTATCTATTACCTTAATTGATTCTTTTTGACCTGTCTTCAGGATGCCGCCGAAGACTAGGTCCTTGAGATTGGGAGCAGCAGCTTCAGAGAGGTCTGCCACCTCTCAACCTAACGAACAGACCTCTGGAGTTCCTCCCACATCTCCTGTTCATGTGGGAGTACCTACAACTTTTGGGGTTCCTTCTCCTCCACCTGTTCAGAGGATTGCCCTAGCTGTGACGGATAATCTTCCACCACCACCGACTCCATCTCCCGGAGGTATGCCCACTGACGGGGCACTGATGTTCACACTTATCCAAGGCATGTTAGATGCTCAAAGAGTGATAGCAGAAGCTCAGCGTGTTCAAGCTGAGGCTCAAAGGGTGCAGGCAGAGGCATACCAGGCACAGACAGAGCTGATGAGAGAGAGCATGGAGAATGCTCATCAGGTGGCTCTCCAGGCTGTGGAGAGAATAGCACAACACCAGCAGCATCCTGGTCAGCAGCACCAGAGGTCGGGTACTATAGTGGACTTCAAGAGGATGATGCCTCGAGAGTTCAAAGGCACCAAGGGAATACTTTATGCTGACGAATGGCTAGAGGATATAGAGAGGAACTTGCGCTCGGCGCAGATTCCGAAGATTCTTTATATCGAGGCCGCTAGCAGTTAGATATTTGACATCGCACTGACATGGTATCGTACGGAGCTGAGACTCGCTATTGGAGGGCTTACTTGGGAGGACTTCAAGGAGCTCTTCAAGGAGAAGTTCTTTTCTGACGTAGCCTTGGGAGCATTGGAAAGTCAGTTCCATGACTTGGTCCAAGGAAGCATGTCAGTTGACAAATACGCCACAAAGTTTTGCCATTTGAGTCAATTTGCGTCATCGATGATTCGAGACCCAGGAGTCCGAGCCCAAAAATTCAGGAAGGGTTGACTAGAGAGATCAAGTCTCGTACTTCGGGATGTCGACTGCTACATTTGAGGGTATTCTGATGGATGCCCAGATTGTTGAGGATGACTTAGATCTCAGGCCTAAGAGAGGATGCAATACTTATGTAGGAACAAGTGGTAGTACAGGACCGGCCAAGTGCCCACACTTTCAGCAACAACAGAGGCCGTACCAGCAGCAACATCTGCAGCACCAGGCACCAGTTCAAGGACACATCCAGCAACAGCAGCCACAGAGGCAGACTCAGCCCGCTGCCTAGTGTGCGCATTACGGGAAGATAGGACATACTATAGACATCTGTAGACAGAGGTTGGGTACATGCTTGTCCTGTGGATCGTCAGCATATCAGTTGAGGGACTGTCCATCTATTTAGACTCGTCAGGGTGGAGCGGCCGCTCAGAGGGGACCAGTCAGAGTACCTACTATACCAGGAGGCCAGCAGAGGGGACCTCCACTTCCACCATAGTAGCAGAGGTTTGCTCAGCACCAGCAGCAGCAGAGAGGTGCACCTCAGGGACGCGCATACGCCATGACGATTGAGGAGGCTGAGCCAGCTGGAGACATGATTTCAGGTTCAGTTTCTCTCGATTCTATTCCAACACTTGCATTATTTGATTATGGTGCTTCCCATAGTTTCATATTTGTATCTTATGCTCTTAAGCATCATTTAGAAATGGAACCATTAGATAGGACTTGCAAGATCACGATTGGAGGAGGCATTATCTTAGTCCGTGATTATTGCAAGGATAAAAAAGTATTATTGGGAGGCCGACAGTTGAGCGTGAGTTTACTCGTCATGCCACTTCCGGAATATGATATTGTACTCGGAATGGACTGGTTGAGTAGACACCGTGCTACTATAGATTGTTACGGAGGCAGAGTAATATTTTGACCACCAGGAGAACCAGAGTTTGAGGTCGTCAGAGGTGCAGCGAAGCAGAGCAGAGGCACTTTTTGTGGAGCTAGGAAGGAAGAAAAGGAGTTGACACATCCTCTGATAGCGGAGTTCTTGGATGTATTTCCAAAGGAGTTGCCAGGCTTGCCGCTAGACAGAGATGTTAAATTCTCTATTGACTTGGTACTAGGTACGGAGCCTATTTCGCAACACGTCTATAGAGTCAACAACAGTGAGCTGGCAGAACTGAAGAAGCAAGTTGAGGAGCTACAGGACAAAGGCTTCATTAGATCCAGTTCATCACCATGGGGAGCTCCGGTATTATTTGTACCGAAGAAGGATGGCACGGTATGCATGTGTATGATTATAGAGCTCTGAACAACCTCACTATCAAGAATAAATATCCGCTGCCGAGGATAGATGATCTTTTCGATCAGTTGAGCGGAGCAAAGGTATTTTTAAAGATAGACTTGAGGTCAGGCTATCACCAGGTGAAGGTGAAGAGAGAAGACTTACTGAAGACAGCTTTTTGGACCATATATGGCCAGTTTGAATTCATGGTAATGCCGTTTGGTTTAACTAATGCACCAACAGTATTCATGAACTTGATTAACAAGGTGTTCCACCAGTACCTTGACAAGTTCGTAGTAGTGTTCATCGATGACATTCTTGTATATTCGAAGACCCTAGAGGAGCACGAAGAGCACCTGAGGATGGTCTTGGAGACTCTCAGGAAGGAGGAGCTGTATGGAAAGCTTTCAAAGTGTGAGTTTTTTCTTGACAAGGTTGAATTCCTTGGACATATAGTGACGGGTGACAGAATTTTAGTTAACCCAAAGAAGATCGAAGCAGTGGAGTCATGGGCTACCCCCAGTTCGGTAGCTTGGATCAGGAGTTTTCTCGGGTTAGCAGGATACTACAAAAGATTTGTACAAGACTTCTCCAAGATTGCAGAGCCAATGACTAGGCTGACAAAGGATTATCATACTGCATTTGATGAGATAAAGAAGAGATTGACGATAGCTCCAGTTTTGACGTTGCCATCAGGGACAGGTGGATTCACTATCTATAGTGTTGCTTCGTGTCACGACCCGCACCCGGTTTAGGAGCACAAGTGCGTGGGTACGTCCAGCCTACGCCGCAGCATCGGCGGTAGAACGCTGTCAAGGTCATGATACTATCTAGCCAATCTCACACACGCATCCAATCTCCATAAGGAGGCATGAATGACACAATAAATGAACACATACTCAATCACAGGATATGGCACGAGAAGATATCGAACAAATAAAATTAAATACAACACAAGTCCAAAAATACTATTCTAACTCAACAATATCCAAGTCTCATCAAAATGCCGGAGACAAATCCGGTACCAAAATATTCTGCTAAAAGAACTAACTAAAAATAGTAATTCCGGCTAGACCTCCCGGAATCACAACTAAGCTACCAAGTCTGCAGCTACTCACCATATAGTCCATAAAGTGTCGGACAGCGGTCCTCTAAGGCATAGTCTGGAAAAATATTTCCAGTCAGGAAGGAGCAAAGTACAAATCTCAAATAACAGTTTCATATAATTGACAAGGACTATAAAGTAATAAACAGATGATGCTAGATACTGAGAAGACAGTGAAATAAATGCAGTGGCAAAATAGAGAGACAGGCAATGTAAAGAGACATGCAAAATAGGCAATGTGATATAGTCAGTGCATAAAAGAAATGGAAAGAACAAGGTACAGTATCATATACGGGTGATGTAGTATATGATTTAAAATAGGGAACTGTAATCTATTCTAAGTGTTTGAAATAGTAGTTTCAAAATGTGATCGGCTTGGGAACATGTACGATAGCTATAGGGCCTGGCTAATCATGGGTGAAGAGCATGATTAACACTTATAATTGTTCTACACTGCAATAAGAGGTTATGATCATATTTCTTACTAACTACTTCCCCGCCCCCAACTAGTACTGTGGATCCAACCATGACACGTCACGATACACGAGCAAGTCCAGTCTATCATATACGATGTCTAATATACATATCGTGTACAATGTCAATACGATAATCAAGGTAACATCTCATGACTGCAGATCCAAGCTATACTAGTCCGTGTAGCACAGTGTCAAGGATTCAGATGTAACATTTCTAGATTATTGAACTTTATAGGAATTATCAAAAATTGGAAATTATCAGAGAATGTACTTGCCTTGGGTCCTTAGCTGGTATTTATGGATGTCCTGTTCCAGAGTATCCCCTGGGTAAACCAACAGTCCTATAACATATCACAAAGCAAAACCACATTTGCATCAGATGCTACACTAACACAGTCTATAAACACTGGCCTCAGGGCCATGTCAGGCAGGGCACTAGTCAACTAGGGTCATCTAGTAGGATATACATAAATAAATATACATCTCTTTACTAACATTAATACCTACCATATATATATACTTGCACCAAAATAAATACAAATACAATATATATATATATACCATTTAATTCATGTATAATATATATATACTATTAGTTGAACAATTATTTATGTACCATATATATATGTCCAAATACAATTTACTATATATATATTGTTAACATCATTATTAAAAATATATACTAATACTAATACATCACATTAATTACATATACAATATATTAATTGTATGTACAAAATATATATATATATATACATTTACTAATTATACATATTTGAAAATATATTAAGTATATATATACAAAATACATATACATATACCAACATTAGATATTTTTATACCAAATTACATACATATATATATTAAATGAAATACACATATACATATTCATTTAAATACGTATATATATATAAATCACATTAAATATATATATATATACATATACATATACAACAAAATACGTTTATATATATATACTAATAAAACATTTAATTACATAGATAATATATATGGACATATATTAAATTATATATTACTAATGTATTTATATACTATACATATTCATTTATTTAAAGCATTAATTAAATAACAATTATACATATACATATATTATGTATACTCCTACGTATATAAGTATATAGATATATATATATATATATATATATATATATATATATATATATATATATATATATATATATATATATATATATATACAGGAAGAAAGAAGAAGGAAGAAGGAGATGAGAAGGGGACTTACAGGGGGTCGAAGCTTGCTGGCCACCGGAGTACGGCAGGAGGGGCCCAGTCGCCGGAGGGTGGCTGGTGCAGGAGAGGAGCAGCAAGGTGGGCCGGGGAGGAAGGCAGCAGTGGGGAGTCGGAGTTCGGGACGGCCGCAGTCGAGGGGATCTCGGATGTAGGAGGAGATGCGGGCTGTAGCGGTTGGTCGAGGCAGCCCGATCGAGTGGGAAAGAGCAGCAAGGTGTTGTCGGAGGGCGCTGAGAAGAGCCGGGATGAGGTTGTAGCTATGGTGGTGGCGATGCTACTGACAGTGGTGCCGGTGGGGAGTTCGACCGGAGTCGAGGGAAGATCGGCTTGGGACTCGGCCGGATGAGTAGCGGTGGGGGAGTGAGGTCTACGGAGGGGAGTCGACCGAGCAGGGAGGAACTGTAGAGGCGGAGGAGGAGTACAGGAAGTCGGGGCTCGATCGGAGGGTTGGCCGGCTGTAGGGAGGAGTTGCAGCGGTCGGAGGAGTATGCTGATGATGGTGGTGGTGGATGTAGATGGAAGTGGTGGTGGTTGATGTTAATGGAGGTGGTGGTGGTGGTGTAGGATGTAGGTGGCCGGAGTAAGGCGGCTACGGCGGAGGGAGGAAGAGCACAGCAGGGAGCAAGGGCCGCCGGACTGATGGTCGCCGGAGTCGGTGCGGGCAGCAGCAGAGCAGCAGTAGCCGGCGGCAGCAGTCGAGCGGCAGGCCGAAGGTCGGGTTAGAGTCGGGCTTGTTGGGTCGGGTGACGTGGGAGGCCGGAGGGAGAGGCTCGGGGAACTCGGCCACCGGAGTTGGCCGGAATACAGGAGATGGGCGGGAATGGTAACAGAGGTGAAGGTATTCCCCCCCCCCCCCCCCCTTTTCTTCTATTTGAATTTTTAAAAATAAAGAAAGAAGAAGGGAAGAAGAAGAAAGGAAGGAGAAGAAGAAGAATTACATACGTAGGAGAGAGGGAGGTGGAGGCTTGCTTTGGGATTAGGGTTTTCTAGGGAAAAGTGTTGATGTGACAAGACATTATATAGGGAGAGAGGGTGTATGGAATCAAGGGTGGTGATTGACCCCCTCTAAATGAGGGGTCCAGATTTAACATGGAGAAAATAATTCATGTGGGGATGAGGGTGAGAGGCTAAATAAAATTATTAGGGATTCCTCATTGCTTAAACAATTGGGTGTTGACATAAAAATGCAAATTTGCAATTTAGCCCCCTTAAATTTGGGTATTTGCACAAACGCATGAAATGACGAAAATTTGGCGGGCGATTCGGTGTCCGGTGTTTTGTAGGGTCAGGGGGCGCTGTAAGATCGGTATTGGCTCAATTAGCAGGGCACTGGAATTAAATTGGAATTTCATAATCAGTTAAAATAGTATCCTCAATTTAATTAGAATTAAATGCAAGTTGTGTTCTAAAATTAATTAGGAGTACATGGGGCCAAAATCAGGTCAGGTCATCAATACCAATAATGAAGAAGACTCAGAACAGAATATTTCCCTAATTTGGGCCGCACAAAAAATAGGTCAAGATTGTCCCCAATTTCGATTGGAACGCACAACGATACAAAATAGGGATTTATTAAATAAACGTCCGCGACGATTTTTGTGCGGCTAGAAACAATGCACAGAAAGCATAATTATGAGTTGCAAAAATAACAGAATGGAAGGCGGGCATGTCTAGGGCAAGATTGTAAAATTTGTTGGAAGACAAAAGTCAGGGTAGCGCTCCAAATATCGAAGCAAAGGCAATGCGCAATAATTAAATAAAATACGGTAATTAATTACAATCTCCAATAATTAAATTCTAGATAAAATAATTAACCTCAAAATTCCAAAATTCCGACAGGTGTTCGTCTACTAGCTTCTAGGTCAATTCTGCTAGGCTAAAAATAAATGAATACTGCATCTAATACTATATTTAATTACACATCACATAATTATTTATTTAAAATCAAATATACTATCATGCAATTAATTAATGGTAACCACAATAATATTAAATATTATAAAAAGTCGAAAATACCTCTGTTTTCGGAATGTGGTAGTGACAAGTCTACCCTCCTTAAAAGAATTTTGTCCTCGAAATTTAAAATCCTCCAAGTAGCGTTTAATCATACACATTATTATTTCCTCAAATCTTAAATTCATCCACTACGAAATCAGGTAATAATCCATGATGTCTTTTCACAATTTTCAAAAATTTTGAAATTATTGCATTCTTGAAAAATCCTCGGAATAGAATCAAAGTCCATTTTTCTTATCACAAATTTTCTGAAAGTTTTTAGTTAATAATTCAATACTCGGAATTTAATATCCACTCCTCTAACTTGATTTTTATCAATGCACAATTATAAAATGTAATCTCGTCTCACAAGTTTGAATTTAAACATTTATCCATCTAAATTTCATTTCTCGATTTCCTCTTTCCTCAAAATACTCAACAATGCGATACTTGAAGATTCTCTAATTGCAACATCCCATATAAAATTCTAAAATTCATAACTTGCAATAAAATAAATATATTGATAAATCTCCCAAAATTTCCAATTTTTAATAACCAATTTAAACATGTCATAATCTTCCTGGAATTAATAAACCACCAATTATGCAAATGTTAATTTCTTAACCCTGTATTTAAATCAATGGTTATCCTCGAATCTTAATCATCTTGTCTCTCTTGTCAAGCCATAACTCCTTCATGAATTCTTCGTCATGGTCAAACCCCAATAATCATGGTCTAAGAAATCTTTCCTATAATCATACAACATGCAATCTAAGGGAATATGTATGGTCATGGTATCTTTTGTCATGGTATTGCAGTCTCTGTATCAGGGTGTACTACTGACTACATCATAACAAGAAAATCATGCATGCAAGCTACGGTACTAAGGTATCAGTCAATCAATCAAATAGATAGGAACAGAATGAAGGAAGAACAGAACCTGCTAACACATTACCTGCAGTATCTCCTATCTCTAACATACACTTAACTCTAGCATATTCACTAGCTAATTCCTATTCCTGTACACTGGTACCCATATCAACTAGTTATTTATCCAGAAGATCCATGAATATATCCATATTGCACACACATGTCTAAAAATACTTAAATCTGATGCCAAGAATCTCTAATATAACCATGATTCAATAATGCATCCAAGGTTTGATACATCTATCTCTTTAGTACTCTAGTTTTTACTACCAGCACACTCACTGCTAGCTCTCTTGCCTACTATAATTGTTGATACTAGCTATCCTTATCACTCAAGTGCATATCAAATGTAACACACCATACTAAGTACTGCTCTCTCCAATACAATCCTAGATGAACACCCAAGTCAGTTGGCAGTGAGATCTCAATCATGCTCAAGCCAACAGATCCTTACACATGCATCTCATCTACTCATATACTAATTTATATCTCTTTCATTATAAAATTTTATCCTCATAATAAGGTCCTCAAAACTAACTTCTTGAACAATTTAAAGTAAAATGCATATACTTTCCTCAAAGTCAGATGTTCAGAAGCTGAAACAGAAATTCAATCACTTCCAAAAATCCTTACAGCTTTGTCTAGGCTCATTGAATCAATTTGAATCCTCAAACATTTTAATAACATAAAAACCTCAACTCCTTAAAATTCTTAAAAATTTCAATTCATTCCACTCTTCAAACAATAAAATTGAATCCACAAGTATACATATAAATACTCACAGTCTCTAATACTCAAGGTGCACACTAATACACCAATTATTTACAACCTCAACTGTGTACGAAAATTATACTGCCCAAATTATTTGCACTATTGCTTCCAAATGATCATCATCACTGATACTCTTTCTCCTCTATCTATAGTGCCAATACTAACTATAACACACCTATCATAGAACTATTGCTACAAGACACTACGCTATGGGTTAACTCTAGATTAATGCCTACTGCTCACATGTCCAACTAGGAAGTACTTACAACTCACAAGCAACACTCAGTCAATACTAATACTCAAGACACAGACATAATTACAAGTCACTAATCATCATACTTAACAAGGAATCCTTAGAGAATAGGAGCTCAAAAGGAACTGGATCAAGGACGGAAGATATCTTTACTGCTAGTAAAGAAAAGAAGCGATGGAACAAAGTCCTGGAATAACATAAATAGATAAGTCTTGAGATGATACTTTAAGAACCGATTTAAGATACAACCTGATAATCATACACGTCTATCCGAAATCATGACACTCAGAATCCTCGCCACGCCAGTAAGCATAGACGCGATAAACGACAGGTTCCGTAACTAAGGTATGCAACTCCATAATCACGTCATCTAGAATCTTCGCCACGCCAACCGGTATGGCTGCGAGAGACTCTAAATCTCATAACTAAAGTATGTACATCCAAGTTAGGTTCCTGCATTCTTGTCACGACAGCTAATATGGCTGCGATAAACTCTAGGTTCCATAACCAAAGTAGACGTTTTACCTTTCTCACTGTCCTCATCAATATGTCATCAGATGATACCATAAATTCTAGTCCGTAAGATTCAACTCAATAAGAAATCAAAACTCAACAACGATACCAAGAATTAAATTGATAACTGATCAACAAGAATCAAACTCAATATCAACAAGTGAGGACGGACGGAAACAAGGACGAAGGAATTAAATTGGAAATTATAATAAGATTCTCATGGGGTCATCCCAGGAATCTCTCAAATAAATTATGATTGAGTATCCTCTCTCATCCTAGTATCCTATGTCCTAGATCCTATCGCAGGCACGCAATAGTGTAACAAAGATGCCACACTACTACGACATCGCACAACTCGCGAAGTCAGACCTGCATGGGCCACCACTAAAAACGTGTCACGACCCGCACCCGGTTTAGGGGCACGAGTGCGTGGGTACGTCCAGCCTACGCCGCAGCATCGGCGGTAGAACGCTGTCAAGGTCATGATACTATCTAGCCAATCTCACACACGCATCCAATCTCCATAAGGAGGCACGAATGACACAATAAATGAACACATACTCAATCACAGGATATGGCACGAGAAGATATCGAACAAATAAAATTAAATACAACACAAGTCCAAAAATACTATTCTAACTCAACAATATCCAAGTCTCATCAAAATGCCGGAGACAAATCCGGTACCAAAATATTCTGCTAAAAGAACTAACTAAAAATAGTAATTCCGGCTAGACCTCCCGGAATCACAACTAAGCTACCAAGTCTGCAGCTACTCACCATATAGTCCATAAAGTGTCGGACAGCGGTCCTCTAAGGCATAGTCTGGAAAAATATTTCCAGTCAGGAAGGAGCAAAGTACAAATCTCAAATAACAGTTCCATATAATTGACAAGGACTATAAAGTAATAAACAGATAATGCTAGATACTGAGAAGACAGTGAAATAAATGCAGTGGCAAAATAGAGAGACAGGCAATGTAAAAAGACATGCAAAATAGGCAATGTGATATAGTCAGTGCATAAAAGAAATAGAAAGAACAAGGTACAGTATCATATACGGGTGATGTAGTATATGATTTAAAATAGGGAACTGTAATCTATTCTAAGTGTTTGAAATAGTAGTTTCAAAATGTGATCGGCTTGGGAACATGTACGATAGCTATAGGGCCTGGCTAATCATGGGTGAAGAGCATGATTAACACTTACAATTGTTCTACACTGCAATAAGAGGTTATGATCACATTTCTTACTAACTACTTCCCCGCCCCCAACTAGTACTGTGGATCCAACCATGACACGTCACGATACACGAGCAAGTCCAGTCTATCATGTACGATGTCTAATATACATGTCGTGTACAATGTCAATACGATAATCAAGGTAACATCTCATGACTGCAGATCCAAGCTATACTAGTCCGTGTAGCACAGTGTCAAGGATTCAGATGTAACATTTCTAGATTATTGAACTTTATAGGAATTATCAAAAATTGGAAATTATCAGAGAATGTACTTGCCTTGGGTCCTTAGCTGGTATTTATGGATGTCCTGTTCCAGAGTATCCCCTGGGTAAACCAACAGTCCTATAACATATCATAAAGTAAAACCACATTTGCATCAGATGCTACACTAACACAGTCTATAAACACTGGCCTCAGGACCATGTCAGGCAGGGCACTAGTCAACTAGGGTCATCTAGTAGGATATATATAAATAAATATACATCTCTTTACTAACATTAATACCTACCATATATATATACTTGCACCAAAATAAATACAAATACAATAAATATATATACCATTTAATTCATGTATAATATATATATACTATTAGTTGAACAATTATTTATGTACCATATATATATGTCAAAATACAATTTACTATATATATATTGTTAACATCATTATTAAAAATATATACTAATACTAATATATCACATTAATTACATATACAATATATTAATTGTATGTTCAAAATATATATATATATACATTTACTAATTATACATATTTGAAAATATATTAAGTATATATATACAAAATACATATACATATACCAACATTAGATATTTTTATACCAAATTATATACATATATATATTAAATGAAATACACATATACATATTCATTTAAATACGTATATATATATAAATCACATTAAATATATATATATACATATACATATACAACAAAATACGTTTATATATATATACTAATAAAACATTTAATTACATAGATAATATATATGGACATATATTAAATTATATATTACTAATGTATTTATATACTATACATATTCATTTATTTAAAGCATTAATTAAATAACAATTATACATATACATATATTATGTATACTCCTACGTATATAAGTATATAGATATATATATACATATATATATATATATATATATATATATATATATATATATATATATATATATACATGTACAGGAAGAAAGAAGAAGGAAGAAGGAGATGAGAAGGGGACTTACAGGGGGTCGAAGCTTGCTGGCCACCGGAGTACGGCAGGAGGGGCCCAGTCGCCGGAGGGTGGCTGGTGCAGGAGAGGAGCAGCAAGGTGGGCCGGGGAGGAAGGCAGCAGTGGGGAGTCAGAGTTCGGGACGGCCGCAGTCGAGGGGATCTCGGATGTGGGAGGAGATGCGGGCTGTAGCGGTTGGTCGAGGCAGCCCGATCGAGTGGGGAAGAGCAGCAAGGTGTTGTCGGAGGGCGCTGGGATGAGCCGGGATGAGGTTGTAGCTATGGTGGTGGCGATGCTGCTGACAGTGGTGCCGGTGGAGAGTTCGACCGGAGTCGAGGGAAGATCGGCTTGGGACTCGGCCGGATGAGTAGCGGTGGGGGAGTGAGGTCTACGGAGGGGAGTCGGCCGAGCAGGGAGGAACTGTAGAGGCGGAGGGGGAGTACAGGAAGTCGGGGCTCGGTCGGAGGGTTGGCCGGCTGTAGGAAGGAGTTACAGCGGTCGGAGGAGTATGCTGATGATGGTGGTGGTGGATGTAGATGGAAGTGGTGGTGGTTGATGTTAATGGAGGTGGTGGTGGTGGTGTAGGATGTAGGTGGCCGGAGTAAGGCGGCTACGGCGGAGGGAGGAAGAGCACAGCAGGGAGCAAGGGCCGCCGGACTGATGGCCGCCGGAGTCGGTGCGGGCAGCAGCAGAGCAGTAGTAGCCGGCGGCAGCAGTCGAGCGGCAGGCCGAAGGTCGGGTTGGAGTCGGGCTTGTTGGGTCGGGTGACGTGGGAGGCCGGAGGGAGAGGCTCGGGGAACTCGGCCGCCGGAGTTGGCCGGAATACAGGAGATGGGCGGGAATGGTAACAGAGGTGAAGGTATTCCCCCCCCCCCCCTTTTCTTCTATTTGAATTTTTAAAAATAAAGAAAGAAGAAAGGAAGAAGAAGAAAGGAAGGAGGAGAAGAAGAATTACATACGTAGGAGAGAGGGAGGTGGAGGCTTGCTTTGGGATTAGGGTTTTCTAGGGAAAAGTGTTGATGTGACAAGACATTATATAGGGAGAGAGGGTGTATGGAATCAAGGGTGGTGATTGACCCCCTCTAAATGAGGGGTCCAGATTTGACATGGAGAAAATAATTCATGTGGGGATGAGGGTGAGAGGCTAAATAAAATTATTAGGGATTCCTCATTGCTTAAACAATTGGGTGTTGACATAAAAATGCAAATTTGCAATTTAGCCCCCTTAAATTTGGGTATTTGCACAAACGCATGAAATGACGAAAATTTGGCGGGCGATTCGGTGTCCGGTGTTTTGTAGGGTCAGGGGGCGCTGTAAGATCGGTATTGGCTCAATTAGCAGGGCACTGGAATTAAATTGGAATTTCATAATCAGTTAAAATAGTATCCTCAATTTAATTAGAATTAAATGCAAGTTGTGTTCTAAAATTAATTAGGAGTACATGGGACCAAAATCAGGTCAGGTCATCAATACCAATAATGAAGAAGACTCAGAACAGAATATTTTCCTAATTTGGGCCGCACGAAAAATAGGTCAAGATTGTCCCCAATTTCGATTGGAATGCACAACGATACAAAATAGGGATTTATTAAATAAACGTCCGCGATGATTTTTGTGCGGTTAGAAACAATGCACAGAAAGCATAATTATGAGTTACAAAAATAACAGAATGGAAGGCGGGCATGTCTAGGGCAAGATTGTAAAATTTGTTGGAAGACAAAAGTCAGGGTAGCGCTCCAAATATCGAAGCAAAGGCAATGCGCAATAATTAAATAAAATACGGTAATTAATTATAATCTCCAATAATTAAATTCTAGATAAAATAATTAACCTCAAAATTCTAAAATTCCGACAGGTGTTCGTCTACTGGCTTCTAGGTCAATTCTGCTAGGCTAAAAATAAATAAACACTGCATCTAATACTATATTTAATTACACATCACATAATCATTTATTTAAAATCAAATATACTATCATGCAATTAATTAATGGTAACCACAATAATATTAAATATTATAAAAAGTCGAAAATACCCCTGTTTTCGGAACGTGGTAGTGACACTTCAGGAAAAGGTTTGGGATGCGTTCTTTAGCAGCACGGAAAAGTAATTGCCTATGCTTCAAGATAATTATGCCCTCATAAAAAACACTATCCCACCCACGATTTGGAGTTGGCAGCAATTATCTTTGCCCTAAAGCTGTAAAAACACTATCTGTATGGAGAGCGTGTGGAGATTTTTACGGACCACAAGAGCTTGAAGTACGTATTTATGCAGAAAGAGCTGAACATGAGACAGAGGAGGTGGTTGGAGTTGATGAAAGATTATGATATCTTATTACAGTACCACCCAGGAGAGGCCAACATAGTTGTCGATGCCTTGAGGAGGTATCCGATGGCTATGTACTTGACTACAGATAAACATTTATTGGCCGATCTTGAGAGTTTGGAAATTGAAGTGCTAATTCCAGGTATGGAGATTCAGATATGGGGATTGCAGATACAATCAGAACTGATGGATCTTTACGGTATGGCACGAGGATGTGTGTGTCGAGTGGAGATCTGTGCAAAAAGGTTTTGCAGGAGGCACATTGCTCTCAGTACTCGATGCATTCCAGTGCCAACAAGATGTATCGGGATCTGAGGGAGCATGTATGGTAGTATGGTAAGAAGTACGAGGTAGCATGCTTCGTATCCTAATGTTTAGTGTGCCAGCAGGTAAAGGCAGATCGATAAAGGCCAAGAGAATTGCTTCAACCTTTACCCATTCCAGAATGGAAGTGGGAGCACGTAACTATGGATTTCGTTTTGGGGCTTCCACGTTCTCTAGGAGGAAAGGACGCGATTTGGGTCATCGTGGATAGGTTGACCAAATCAGTCCACTTCTTACCTTTCAAGGTGGGTACATCGACAGAGAGGCTAGCAGAGATGTACGAATGGCAAATTGTCAGATTACATGGGGTTCCTGTGAGTATCATCTCAGATCGGGATAGTCATTTCATTTCCTATTTCTAGAGGAGTTTGAAGGCTAGCTTGGGCACTCAGCTCAAGTTCAGTACCGCATATCACCCCCAGATAGACGGGCAGTCTGAAAGGACTATTCAGACTCTCGAAGATATACTACGTACTTACATTTTGGATCTCGAAGGTTCTTGGGAGGATCATCTACACCTAGTAGAGTTTGCTTACTACAACAGCTACCAGGCCAGCATTGAGTTGTCACCATTCGAGGCTTTATATGGACGAAGGTATCGTACACCGTTATCTTGGGATGACGTCAGAGAGAGCTTTGTTAGGGCCAGAAATGGTCGTGGATGCAGCAGAAAAGGTAAAACTCATCAGAGATAGACTGCGAGTGGCGCAGGACAGACAGCGGCATTGGGCCGGTAGCTACCGTAGACCCCTAGAGTTTCAGGTATAGGTTTTGTTATTTTGGTTTGTGATTATTTTGTTTTAGATTACGTGTTAAGATTGTTTGTTCTAGGTTGGCAATTTGGTGTTCCTACGGATTTCTTCGATACAGGGCACGATTCATTTTGGTAGAGACGGAAAACTTAGTCCACGATATATCGTAACTTTCGGTATTCTTGCAAGGATCGGTACAGTGGCCTATAGGCTGGACTTGCCGTCTACACTAGAAGGAGTGCATGACGTGTTCCACGTGTCGCAGCTGCGACGGTACGTGATAGATCCTAGTCACGTACTAGATTACTCGGAGATCGAGGTTGGACTGACTCTCAGCTATCCCGAACGGCCCATAGTGATCTTGGATCGTAGAGAGAAGGTATTGCGGAACCAGACTATTACCTTGGTTCGTGTTGCATGGAGACATCACTCTCCGGGTGAGTCAACCTGGGAAAGAGAGGACGAAATGTGCGAGCAGTATCTGTATCTCTTCGAGACTTGAGGTATAATTCTTTGTCTGATTGTTTGTTCTTGTGCTAGTTTATTTCAATTTCGAGGACGAAATATTTTAAGGAGGGTTGACTATCACTACCACATTCCAGAATAGAGGTATTTTCGTCTTTTTATTTATTTAATTTAATGTGTTAATATATTGTATAATATTTATATATTATATATATTGTTCCTTAAATGCATGAGTTAGTGGACTGGACTAAAAACCCACTAGATGAACCTCTGACCAAATGTAGGATTATGGATTTTAATTAAAATATTTTAGGATTTAATATTAGGGATTATATTTAATTGCGTTGATTTTATTTGATTCTTGTACCTTACCGTTGCTTCGATAATTGGAGCGCTACACTAGCTTTTGTCTTCCAACATATTTTACACCCTTGCCCTAGACGTGACAGTCTTCCATTCTGACCCTTGTGTAACTCATAAATATGCCCTTTTGTGCTTCATTTTAGTCGCACAATATTCTTCCCAGACATTTAATTTAATTCTCATTCTTTGTGCAATTTTCTAATTGTTGGGGACTTTTATGCAAAATTGCAGTAAGGTGTCCGCATCCCATTAGATTGAACACATGAAGAAACATCCCCTCTTCTTTGACCAGTCGCCTATATTTTTTTTCCATATTTTTGGAGTGTGCAACACTCAAAAACTTGCTATCTCACCTCTTTAACCATCCGTCCAAACACACACAATCCTAGCCTTCAAATTCCTTCATGTAGCATCCAACCCACCCCGGGGAGGGCCAAACCGAACCCTAACCCTAGGTCTACATCACCCTATTTTATCCCCATATAAGAACACTTTTTCCCAATATTTTTATCAATATCACAAAACATCAAACCCTAAACCTAACCTTTCTTCATCCTTCCCATCATCTAGCCACCAGATTCTGGCCATCCCCGACCACCTGAGTTCATTGTCGACCCCGGCAGTGCCTACCCCGCAACCTCCTCGTTCACCTCGACTTCTCCCTGACTGCCTTGCCGGACACCCCCGCTATCACTAGACCGACAGCATCCGGGTGTACCACCTCCTTCACCATCATCATCTCCCCCACGCCATTCCCCGACTTCCCATCCCGTCGACCTCCACCGGAGCAGCCGACCTGCTCACCGCCGCCATCACCCATCACCGCCTGAAAGCCCACGGCTAACCGCTAACACCGCCATGACTTCCCCTCACCCCGACATCAACTGCCCCGGCCACGCCATCATCGTCGACCTCCATCATCCTCATCATCATCACCTACACCAATGCCACCATTAACACCAGCACCACCGCCTCCCTTCATCATCATCATCACTATTAACAACATCCCATGCCGCGACCGCTAGCACCCGCGGAACTCCACCGGAGCAGCCGACCCAACCGCCTGAGCAACGACTGAACCACCGCCGCCAGCACGTCTCGATACTTCACCTCGACGCAACCGAGCACCATCTCCAATCGACTACACCCTCGAACTCGTGAACATGCACGCTAACGTGCAGGTTCGACTTGCCTTCATTCATGATTATGTGGGTGTGCGTATGTGAATGATAATAAGGGTTAGCATGTTACTTCGTGGGAGTTTGTTAGTTAGATGTTCATTGCTTGCACTATGCAAGTAAACCCAAAAACTAGTTACGTGTGCGTGCGTGTGTATATAATAATGAATTAGTATATATATATTGTGTGGAAATTAATTGCTAGTACTAAGTATGACTGTAATATATATGTTGTATGACCCTAGGTATTAATTGTGGATATCTCGTATATTTGCATATGACCATGTAACCCTGAATATTAGTGAATTGACTGCCTTGTGTACACCAACGTACTAGCTTAGACAAGTGTTAGTGAGTTGACTATCTGATTATGCACTACCAGAAAAAGTTAAATTAGCGACGTAAGGAAACATCACTAAATGACAAAAAAATATCGCTAATCACTTTTAGCAACATTTTTAGCGACGTTTTACAGAAGTCAGAACTCAGCTAGTCGCTGAAAGAAAAAACGTCGCTAAACGTCGCTATACCGACATTTTTTAGCGACGTAAATATGTCGCTAAATTAGCGACGTTTAGCGACGCAACTTCGCTAATTAGCGACGTGCTCATCAGTCGCTAAACGTTGCTAATTAGCGACGTATATAGCGACATTAGAGCGACGTCTATAATGACCTGGCAATACTGTCATGTCAGCAAGTTGCGACGTACAACGACATTTTTAGCGACATTTTTAGCGACATCATTAGCGACGTATAGAAACGTCGCTAATTAGCGATGTATAGAAATGTCTCTAATTAGCGACGTGTATTAACGTCGCTAAACGTCGCTAAAAATGTCGCTAATTGTACAGTGAAAAAATAAAAAAAATACTGAATTATTTCCAAACTATTATTCCTGTAGTTTATTAATTCACAATCTGTACAAATAGACCAGGAGCAACCCTCCTTTGAATTTCCTGGGTTTGCCGACCCCTTTAGGTTGAACACTCAACATCGGTAAATTAACATATATTTAATATGAATAATATAATAAAATTTGAAGAAAATAAAATATCCAGCAAATATTATCGTAAAGAATACAGCAAATATATATCCATACAATGAGTCTCATCCTAAATAATACAAAGAATATAAATATCTAGCAACTATACTACTGCGGATATGCAGGAGGATGACCACCGGCGCGCAAGAAGGATAAGAATAGATCATACTGCTCCCGTGAAATCGACACCGATGTCGATGGAGAAGGCAGTGACGTCGGTGGAGCCTGTCGATGTAGGCGCACCAGGAGGACGTATCTGCTCTAAGTCTGTGAGTCGCTGGTTGTAAGAATCCATGGTAGACAACAGCCTCGTACTGCTATGAGCCAGCTTCTCAATATTACTCATGGTTCTTGTTTCCCCTACTGAATGCTAAAAATGCGGACACTAACCCTAATACTGACACGGACACATAGACACGAATACGGGAATGAGTGTGTGTGTGTGTGTTCGAGTTTGTTACGAACCCAAACCAGTGAGCTTCACTTCCAGTAGCAATATCGAAGTGTATGCAGTACAGTGACAAAGTGCAGAGGTTCAACAGCAGCTCAGTAGCTTAGTAGCAGAGTAGCAAGAGTCTCAGGAGCATAGCCAACTCATCATCTACTAGCCAATCGTATCAGTAGTCCGAGATATCATCTACGAGCTAGTATCAGAGTGAGCCACATGAGTATCACTCACATGCGAGTATATAAACATTTCTTAAATTCTTGAGGCAGAGAGAGAGAGGGTAAGAGGTAGCAACATTTAGACCTATAACCTACACAAGCAGGCATCAAATTAAAAAGAAACCTTCTCATAATTGTGCATTACCGTCAAGAAGGGCCTACTACATAAATTTATAAGCCTAAACAATAACAGTTTTACATGGTCAAGTGCTATAATCATGCCCTCCACACACACACGCACACAATGTAACCCTTGTCAAGCAATTATATACATATAATTCAGACATATCTAAAATCATATTCATCCTGGCTGTTCCAGGTTTCTAGCCTTAAAAATGATCTTGATGTGGTCATCCAGCATTTGTATGAATATTTTATCTAAGAAACTTATGTATTAAATTTTGTATTGATAGATGAAGAAGCCACAACATACTATTCAAACATACAGTATATCTGAACACAGTTCCCAGAACCTCGAGTATATAAATTTTGTATGGGGAAGGAGCTAGCATCTACTGAGTTCATCATCTACTTCTTTTAGCTCTGCTTGAAAGCATGTCCAAAGGATATTTATCATAGTATATGAAGAATTTTTGAGGTCATAAGGTGCTTTAAAATAAAATTTAACACTAACAGGTCTCTGCACAGTAAACCGTTATCGAGTGGCAATAAATAAAACTGAAGGGCATTGTATTTGGGGACACTCCAAGCTGAAATCAGCAGCAGAGAGTTAGGGTTAGTGTCGTGTCATGTCTTGTTAGAGAGAGAGAGAGAGAGACAGAGAAAGGAGACAGAGAGAGGAGCTCACCGAGGAGGGGAGCCGGAGGAAGAAGGTGAGCCGGAGGAAGGAGGGGATGCGGCCGAAGGCGTGAGGACGCGGCCGGAGGGGGGTCGCCGAGAGGGAGGAGGGGATGCCGGAGGGAGGAGGGGAGCCGGAGGGGGAGGATGCGGCCGGAGGGGGGTTGCCGGGAGGGAGGAAGCACGTCGCCGGAGGAGGAGGGTCGCCGGAGGAAGGAGGTGATGCAGGGAGGGGGGAAATATTTGGGAAAGGGGGAAAAAATATTTGGGAGAGGGATTGAAAGAAATGGGGGAAATCAGCCCTAAATAAAACTTATTTAGCGATATTTTAGCGACGCACGTCATGACGTCGCTAAGTTAGCCGCTAAACGTCGCTAAATAAAACAAATTAGCGATGTTTAGCGACGCTAGTAAAGAAGTCGCTAATTTAGCGATGTCCTAGACGTCGCTAAATACGTCGCTAATTGTTTAAAAGAGGAACGTCGCTAAATAAGTCGCTAAACGTCACTAAAAAAACAAATTAGTGACTTTTAGCGACCTTAATTAAACTTATAGCGACTAATATTTTGAAAACTGAATAACAGTCGCTAAACGTCGCTATATGTCACCAATTAGCGACGTCTAGCGACGTTATTCCTTAGATTCGCTGATTTATTTAATATTGGCGACATTTTACTTTTACGTCGCTAAAAAACGTCGCTAATTCCGCTTATTCTGGTAGTGATGCACAGCATTGAAGACATAACACCCGTGCATTTAGATGCACACTTGACCCTGCTAGATGACCAGTATCACCCCTAGCGTAGCTCCTGAGTTCAGTTTGATTATGTTTGTGTGTGTGCTAGTGTAACAACTGATGCTATATTATTATTATATGATGTCTATAGGACTGTTGGACTATTCAAACAAGACTTTGAAAATAGGATATTGGTATTGCCAGCAGAGGACCACAAGCGAGTACATTCTCTGATAGTTTTTATTATGTTGATCATCTCTATGATTCTAGTTGTATAGCGTACATGATTCTGACACTATGTATACACGGGTTAGCATCATCGAGACCTGTCACAAGGAGTCATGATTGGAATCCATCGTACTAGCTGGGGACGGGGAAATATTAATAGATTATATGATCATACCCTACTCTACATGCATCATAGCTCACCCCACACCTCACGTCATGTACAGCCTAACCATTACATGCCCCATAGCCTGTTATATATGATTAGCCTGACTATTGCTCGTATCATAGCTAACTGGATGGTTAGCCTGACCTTACATGAATCATAGCTAATCATATGTAACAAGCCTGATTTGTCCTAAGCCGATCACATGATATACTGATGTTTCACACACTTAGCTAGATGCTCTAGTCATGTATTTCTAGTTTATTGTTCTAGCATTCACTGTATTTCTAGTTCATTGTTTTAGCATGTGCTTGTATCTCTGTTCATTGCTAGTTGTACCATTGATGATATTATATTCTCCAGTATTTCTTATTCCAATATTTCATACTCACCAGTATTTCTTATTACCATCCATCTTGTATTTCTTTACACTGTATTATAGTTTTTGTCAATATACATGGAACTGCTGTTAGTGCTTATACTTTGCTCCAATCCTGACTGGATATATTTTTCCATAGGATCTTGAGGACTTCTGTCCTACACATTATGGACCAGGTGTAGACAGAGACTACATACTAGAGAGCTTAGAAGAGTTCATTCCCTTAGAAGAGACACTACCTGCAGCTATTTAGACAGTTATTATTTTATGCATTGAGTTTATGTTGAGACTTATTTGAGACTTATGTTGAGGTTATGTTGAGTTTATTTTGAGACTTGTTGAGACTATTTATGTTGGACAGCTAGACTATAGTTCATCTCTATTTTGAGTTGTTGTGCTTGACTCATGTCAGTACTTCCTATCTTTTATCTCATCATGCCATTATTTCTTATAGTTGTGATTGAGTTTATATTGTGAACTGTTGAGCAATGTTTTATGCATTGTTCTCCTTATAGAGTTGATATCATTGACAGGTTGTGAGTTATGTTTAGTATTATATTGACCTAGACAGCGTTCTACCGTCGATGCTGCGGCGTAGGCTGGACGTACCCACGACTCATGCCCAAATTCTGGGTGCGGTTCTTGACAGTGTATAACTTGACTTGATGTATTTCCCTGGTGCGGGGACTGTCTTGGCGACCTAACAGTCGCGGGTACTTTCAGGTTCATATTACACAGAAGAACCATTTGATAGTCTACGAACTAACTAGATGCATGCACGATACGGATAGTGTTACTTGATTATGGCATAATATAAGTGACAACCATTAAAACGAGGCAACGAGTACAAACTACAAAGTAAGCAAGCAAGCATGCATTTATATAAAACATAAGCCTTTACGTTGGCATGGTCTAAGGGGGTAGAGCGAGGAGTGAAACCGTAAAGGGATATATCGAGCAACATAATCTATGGGCGTGCAGTGTAAACAAGTAAAACAGTGCACTACCGAGAGTATATATCGATCTACTCGAGGCATAGCGGGGTCTACTTGCACGAAGCAAAGTTAGCATGCGAGGTTCCGATTGTAAGTCAAGTTTTATTTCCATGTTCTAACACAATACAAGATGGGATTATTTTCTTCACTAGGTGCGTTGTATTCTTTATTAGCATGCAAGGGGTGATTCACCTAGCAACTAGCATGTATCGTCCATATTTTAAGTGTACTGGCTAACCAAAGATAAGTTTATCATAGCCACCCATCTTAGCGATGATTCGACTAGGTCGAGCGATACTCCGAGCGAGCCTTTGAAAGTCTAAGTCTGAACTCTTGAAGGGCCAAGTCAGGAAATCCTTTGCCTCAAACGAGTCTTCTCGTTGAGCAAAGTGGGTCGGGTCATTGTACTTGCGCCGTTTGAATCGGTTGTCCGCTTGAACAGAACGGGTCATTACAACATGAGTCCGGCATCTCTGTGAAGGATCTAGCTGAATTAGGATCGAAATTTCTTCCACCAGACTTGTCCTCCTGTGATGTCAGTTTATTGAAATCGCTAATACAACACCATGGTATCTGTAAAGTTGAGGTTAGAGTTTTGATCAATGCCCATATACGGGGTCGTACTATCTTCTTTGGTGCATAATTGACACAAAGTAGTGCTCATTCAGGATAAGTGTTAGTAGGATCGATGTTTATCAGGATGAGATTATGGGACGAGAAGGAGATTGAGGCAGAGATTGAACTATCCCAACCTACACACAAACCACCAGATCTTCCCTCTGTAGGTACTATGAATAAGTTTGGATAGCCTAGGGATTGGAAGATAGGAGATGAGTAGTTAAGTCTGGAATGTGTTTCAGAAAGGAAGAGAATAGAAGGACGGGTTTCCTTGAGGAATAATTTTAGAGTGAGAATTGTCGGGGCATTCCCTAACCCACTATAGTTCCATAATAGGATTAACATTTGTCATATGGTTGTTCTAGGTTAGCCGCCACGACCTTGGTGCTTTAAGTATGATAAGTTTTTGCCTTTTGTTTGATTGGAGATGATTGGATATTGGAGATATCAGTTAGAGCCTTGTATTTTCTGTTGGAAGCATATTATGGTTTAGTGGAGCTAGAATTGTGATTCTTGAGGCGAGCTAATCGCTTCCAAGAGATCTTGGGGATGATGGACGTAGGGGAATGATGAAAGTTTTTGTTGGTCTTTGGGGGGTGAATAAGGTTGATCGATAATGGAGATTGATGTAGAAGGAAAAAAGATATCACCTTGAATATAAACAGGTAAATTTGGATATGGGGGAATAAACGGTACCATGATGTCTGATGATGGATCTAGGTGGGAGGTGATAATGGATTTAGGAGTGGGAGTGGTATAAGATTTGGAAACAGAGGATGTCTGAGGTGGCGTCAGGGAGTTTGATGGGCTTTGAAAGTTCTTTTTGTGTATAGAATCTCCACAGATGCCATTGGATTTTAAGTGAATATTATCATTAATCAAACTTGGGCACTGATGGGACCCAACTTGGCAGTGGTGGTCTGGTTGATCATTAAGGTTTGGTCCTTCGGAGGAAGTGTTTTGAACGATTATGGAGGCTTCAGTATCCACCTAGCAATCCACTGCTTCCCCACTATCACAACTGATACTAACTGTTCGTTTATGAGGGGGCATGTATTTTGACTGTTGCATTCCCATCGATTTTGAAGCTGGAGTACCGCCTTCCGACTCTCCGGCTACAACTTTACCCTTATTGCTTGGATTCTTCTCCACTAGATGGGGATCATGAAGTTGATAAGTATCCTGGAGGTCTCGGTGCACAAAAGCATTGATCGATGTGTCCTTGTTCCTGGAGCCTCGATTAAGATCCGAGAAGCTATTGGCCTTGAACATATCTTCACTGAAGCATGGTTTAAGAAAACTGATGGCTTTATCCTTCTCCTCTTGAGTCCATTTGTCATCTATGTAAGATAGTAGAGCTTGACGATCTATACAGTCAACCAACCGATGACCAATTCTGGCACAAAATAAACATATACGAGGTAGACGTTCTTATTTAAGCATAATGCGACTTTGCGTACCTCCATCAAAAGTCATGTTAATATGGGTCGAAAGTGGTTTCATGATTTCCATACGGATCTTTGATCTAGCATAAGTTTTCCACTTCTCTTCCTCTAATTCTGATGATGGTTGAGCTACACCCAGTGAGTTAGCAATTCTCCCAATTGCTACTCTGTTCAAAAATTTTGGAGCGATTTATGGAATTGTACCCATAACTCAGCAAATTGAAAGAGGTAATCCTCCAAAAACTTAACTCCATCGCATCTTTCAACCGCTAACATGCCCTCATTGATACTCCAAGGGTCATTCTGGATTATGCGATCCACATCTGAACTTGATGGAAGACGGACAAGGAAGGACCCTTTATGCAAGTCTAGCTCTGAAATTTGAATTTGGCTCGATATCTTCCAAATTTTGCTCAGGTATTCACAAGGGAGGAGCTCGAGAATCGTCTATTAGAGAAAGGCTAAACAGCTAGGGATCTTTTCCATTTGGAATCTTTGGAACATTCACGGGACGATAGGGATATTGTAGGTGATGGATCTGAATTATTGAGGAGACCGACTAACTTGTTAATTATCTCATTGAAAGACATTGGTAGAAGGAAAGGGAATTGAGATTTGGAAGAGGATGATGGATTAAGGGTGGAAGAAGGGGAATAAATGGTGGGCGAGACGACGAGGGGGGGAGGGGGTGTGGAGAAGTTATGGGCTTATGTAGGGTAGAGAGAGGGGCAACCTTCAAGGGAGGGGGAGAGCACATAAATTTTAACAAGTTACACGTCCATATGCACGTCACTGTTTACTTCCACTCGAGCGTCCTCACAAAATTCATAAGAAAACATAACTTTATTAATTTATAGAAGAAAATCTACATGAAGAAATTCTCCTTTTGGTAGGAAATACATAATTATAAAAAGTTTGTACTGGGTTCTCATTTACCAGAAGAAGAATAATAATGACAAAATAAAAATTAGATGAAGGATTAAGAAGGTTTAGTTAACATAAATTTTTAATTTTCGTACAAATTTATATTTCATAATCTAAATGATTGTCTTTCTAACCTCTAATTTTATAAACTGTCTTGTAGGTCATAAAATCCAATGGGAGTTGGATTATTTAATACATGTTTTATACATATTTGGCTGTATTGAGCTCTTTTAGTGGGGTTGGGAATAAATTCGTGAAAATTCCAAACCCAAACCATTATAATACAATGTGAGAAAACCTGTTACTTATTTATTAAAAATAAACTTTTCTTAATTTATTTAGTTATAAGAATCTTATCTTGAATTTATAAAATTTAATTAATTAAATACCTTTTTCTGACTTTTTCTATGTTATTTCTATTAAGGAGAACTAGTTAAAATCCTAAATATTTTATTTGCAAATCTGATTTTGCATATAGAACCTTGCTCCTAGCTTTAGCAAATATCAAATTTGAAGCTTGGTGATCAAGTTTGATCCTCATATCTAATCTCTCTCCTCAAGTTTGATCTTCATATTTAATCTCTCTCCTCTCTTCTCTAATCCGAATCCACGTACATAGGAAGAAAAAAGTGAGAGTTTTGAGAGGACAAGTTTTTTAGAAGAAGATAAATACCTGAGGTTTTAGCGGGTTCCAGCGCGGGCGGTGGAGGGGGAGGAGGGGGGAGGAGGGTGTTCAGAGGAGACGTTTAGATATGAAGAAAAGTTTTGAGAAGAAGGTTCCATCGTGAGGAGGTACAAATTTGGTTAAAAAAATTATGAAGCCAATTTTTTTAATGAATTAGAGATTCAAAATTTTCAACAAAAATTTGATTTAAACAACAATTTTAATCCGTCAAATCCAAATCCAAGCATATTGTTTTGATTGAATAGATTTTGATATTAAACGACGGTTTCAATCCATCGAAAATGCAATGACTTAATACGTTGTTGTTAAACAATTCTAACTGTCGCAAATCGTCCATTTTCACTACTAGAATAAGAGGGATTAGCGACGTTTTTTAGCAAAATCAATGGAAAACGTCGCTAATATAATATAAATTAGCGACTTCATGTAAAAACGTCGCTAGACGTCGCTAATTGGCGACATTTAGCGACGTTTAGCAACTTTTATTCAGTTTTTAAAAGATTAGTCGCTATAAGTTCAATTAAGGTCGCTAAACGTTGCTAATATGTTTCATTTAGCGACGTTTAGCGACGTTATTAGTGACGTTAAAGACGTCGCTAACTTAGCGACAACATTATTGGTGTCGCTAAAACGTCGCTAAATTTGTTTCATTTAGGGCTGATTTCCCCCAATTTCGTTCGATCTCTCCCTCTCCCTCTCCAAAATTTGAAACCCCCCCTCCGGCTCCTCCTTCCTCCGGCTCCCTTCCTCCCTCCGGCGACCCCCCTCGGGCCGCGTCCTCCCCCCTTCGCCGTCAGCTCCTCCTTCCTCCGGCTCCCCTTCTCCCTCCGGCGTCATTCCTCCGGCTCCCCTCCTTGGTGAGCTCCTCTCTCTGTCTCCTTTCTTTGTCTCTATCTTTCTCTCTCACACGACATGACACGACACAACACAATATGACACGATACGATATGACACACACTAACCCTAACCCTAACTCGAACACACACACGCACGCACGTGGACACACACTAACCCTAACCTTAACCCTTCTTGCTGTGCATTGCTGCTGCAGTTGCTCTTCTTGCTGCTGCAGTTGCTCCCCTTGCTGCTGTTATGCATCCCCTTGTTGCTGCTGCTCTTTACTGCAGTGCACAAGAGTGCACTGCGACTCCCTTTTGGCCTACACAACACTCCCACATCTTACACTCAAATCCTGGCCTGCCCAACACTCCAATACTGCAGTGCACAACCTGTGCATACTATGCACTTATACATGGGGAAGATATCATAGGTGATGTAGGAAAACTAGGGTTTGGTGCAGTGACATTTGGATTGAGCACAAGTTGCTTGAAATCCTAGAGTTATTCTCTGGTTATGAAAAAATTGGTAATATGTTACAGTTTGGCAAGGGTTTTGATGAAAAATTGTTATACTAGGGTTGTTTGATTTGTTTGAGGAATCGATTGAGCTACTCCAGTAGGGATCATACCAAATTGTGGTAGATTTGGTGCCATTCCAGCTGGATTTATACCAAATTATGGTATATTTGGTATGTTTAGAGGGGATTGAGGTATTTCCATGGATGGAGCATATGGTGGAAACTCAAACCCTCTTCTTGACATAGCCAATTCCTCTAACAACCTATCAAATTTTTATGGTTCAAGTGATGAATTGTACCTTCCAACGCAAGTATCCTCCCATTTGCATCAGGTAGGTATTGATTCTTTGGAGAGATCCAGCTCTGGAGCCATGGCTGCTTAAGTCGTGCTCTCCACTAGCTTTAAGAGCATGATCCAAAGGCTCTGATACCAATTGACACCAAATTGATGGGTCCTCTTCCCATTTGGTCAGGAATTGGAGGAGAACAATCACATTTAGCCAAGAAAATTGAATAAATTGTAAAGAAACAAAGAACTAAATTAGGAAAGAACTAGGATTTTTATTCAAACCATGTGTACACACACACACACACATAGAGCATTGTGTATCAAGTTAGAGCAGTTCTTACCTTCCTCCAGAGAATCACGTTCTTACCTTCCTCCAGAGAATCATACTGTATGTAATGATTTATAGGATACATACTGTCATTTTTGCAGAAGTATCTAGAAATGGATATGAATTACTATCTGCGTCATCGTTTGTGGATGTACAACCGTCATCCTGATGACATGTGCGGTGTACGGGATGAATTCATTGAGGGTGTACAACAGTTCCTGCAGTTCGCCAAGGCGTTCTCTCAGTACATGGACGGTACCAAAATTAAGTGTCCGTGTGTGAGATATCGCAACTTAAAATATCATCTAGAAGTGGAAGTCACATATTATTTGTACTCAAAGGGCTTCACGCCGAATTACTATCAATGGACCGAGCACGGAAAACTTGTGTCTCTAGCATCGGAGTCGGAGCCTTATGTTGAGCCGTATATGGATGTCCACGACCACGCTGCTTACGACGACGGGTGGGTGAACATGGTTTTTGATGCGGCGGGGACTAGTTTCAATCCGGATAATTATGTTGCAGCCGAGGAGGCACCGAATGCTGATGTTGCAAAGTTTATGGAGTTGCTGGAGAATGTAAGGACTCTACTATATCCTGGTTGTAAGGATCATTCACCGTTGGAGGTGGTTATAAGATTATTGAGAATCAAGTCCGATTTTAACATGTCACAAGAATGCTATAATCAACTGATCGATTTGATTATAGAGATCTTGTCCGAGGGTGCAAAGTAGCCTAAAGATTTCTATCGATCTAGGAGGATGGTGAGATCTCTCTGGATGGGATACGAGAAAATTGATGTATGTCGCAACGGGTGCATGTTGTACTACAAAGATGACAAGGATGAAGATGCGTGCAGATTCTGTGGTGCTGATCGCTACAAGGCCACTGGAAGAGGAAAGTCTTTCGGTGCAAGGAAGCCTACCGATTCGATGCACTACTTGCCTTTGACGCCGCGGTTGCAGCGGTTGTTTATGGTTAAGGAGGCTGCAGAAAACATGAGTTGGTACATACGGAAACAGATCGAAGGAGTATTGGATCATCCATCCGATGGAGAAGCATGGAAGCACTTTGATCGAGAGTATCCAGATTTTGCTTCGAATTTGCGTAATGTCAGATTGGGGCTCTTCTCTAACGGTTTTACCCCCATTCAGACTTTCGGGCTCCCAGTATTCATGTTGGCCTGTGATCGTCACTCCGTACAATCTACTGCCTTGGATGTGCATGAAGACTCCGTATATATTCCTAACCGTTATTATCCGGGGTCCGAACAATCCGAAGAGGAACATCGATGTGTATTTACAACCTTTGATAGATGAGTTGAATCTGCTGTGGGAAGTAGGTGCCAACACGAACAATGTTTCTAGAAAGTAGAATTTTAGATGAGGGCAGCACTTATGTGGACCATCAACGACTTTTTGGCCTATGGAATATTATCGGGATGGAGAACCCATGGTCGTCTCTCATGTCCGTATTGCATGGACCGTACTAAGGCTTTCCGTTTGAAACACGAAAGCAAACCGTGCTTCTTCGATTGTCATCGATAATTTCTGCCGAAGGATCATCCGTACCGAAGAAACATGAATGCTTTTCGTGCGGACATTGTGGAGAAGGCCAATCTACCGCCAAGGTGGCCCGGATACACGATATGGGAAGAGGTAAAAGATTTACCAAGTGCTATCGAAGAGCCTGCTAAGGGGTATAAGTGTGACGAATTTGGTCGCACCCATAACTGGACGAAGAGGAGTATATTCTGGGATCTGCCATATTGGAGCACCAATCTGATCAGACATAACCTTGATGTCATGCATATCAAGAAGAATGTGTTTGATAACATAATTAATACTGTAATGGAGGTAAAGGGGAAGACGAAAGATAATCCGAAGGCCAGGTTGGACTTAGAAGAAATATGTAGACGTCCTGCGTTGCATTTGATAGAGGAGGGGAATGGAAAGTTAAAGCAACCTAAGTTAATTTTTTTACTGGAGAAAGAGGATAAAGGGAGACTTTGTAGGTGGATTCAGGGTCTAAAGTTTCCAGACGGGTACGTGTCAAACTTGAGAAGATGCGTCGATCTCAAGGAGAATAAACTGGCGGGTATGAATTGCCACGATTGTCACGTATTCATGAAGAGGTTAATTCTGATTGTATTTTGGGAATTCTTACCGCAGGTCGTTTGGGATCCATTGACAGAGCTCAGCATATTCTTCAGAGATCTTTGTTCTTCTAAGTTGCTCGTCGATCGTCTAGAAAAGCAAGAGAAGGACATTGCGGTAACACTATGTAAGCTCGAGAAGGTGTTTCCTCCTGGATTCTTTGACTCTATGGAGCATTTGCCAATTCATCTTTCCTATGAGGCATGTGTTGGTGGTCCTGTCGGTTATCGGTGGATGTACCCCTTCGAGCGGCATCTGAATCACCTAAAGAGAAAGGTGAAAAATAAGGCACGGGTTGAGAGCTCTATTTATGAAGCTTATGTTCTATAAGATATTACAAACTTTTGCTCGACGTATTTCAAACCTCATATTGCTACTAATAGAACGAAACCTCCGAGAAACGACGACGGATATCAGGAATCTAATGATGCAATACTCAAAGTATTCAATGCGCCCGGAAAGCCTTCGGAGAAAATGAAGAAGAGATATTTGAATAACGACGAGCTAAAGGCTGCTCAGTTGTATATATTACTCAATTGCGACGAGAATGAAGTGGAGAAGCTAGAGGGGTAAGTAATTAATACGTCCATGTTACATCATCTCAATGTAATAGTATAAGCTACTATTATGCTACTAATCAACAGTTGCTTCATTATTTTTCAACACATATAATGATAAGTTGAGGTCGGTTAGACCCTACATAACAGACGAAGAAGTAAAACAAGAAATGAGATACCATTTTTCTTCTTGGTTGAGCACATATGTAAGGTGCTTGGTAATTACTTTTTATTTCTGCACTTGCAAAACAAATAACTTACTATCACTACTTTGGTAGTTAGGTCGATCGTCTAATAACACCCGAGACTGAATCTATTAGAACTCAAGCCAAGGGACCAATTACTGTCGTTAAAATATGGCCAAGTTTCTGTGTGAATGGGTTTAGGTTCAAGTCAACAAATGCTCCTATCAGAGACAGCTTTTTGGATCTTGATTCCACGAAAAATAGTTGTTTGTGTATCAAATCTTCGAACTACAAAGACGTCGATCCAGGCAATGATTTCTTTGGCATCTTACGAGAGATTGTGGAGTTGACATATAATTATGGCACAGAACCTACTAATATCGTATTATTCAAGTATGAATGGTTCGATCCGATTCAAGATCAAGGTTGGAAATTTGACAAGCATGGCCTTGTGGATATAAACTACAAGCGTAGATATCAAGGCTACGAACCATTTGTCCTATCAAGTCAGGCTCAGCTCGAGTAATTCATAACTTATCCTAGACGGGGGATAACGAAGTCAGATTGGTGGGCAGTATGCAAAACAAAAGCTAGAAATACCTTTGACATTGACGAAATAGCTTATCGGGAGGACGAGCTACCTCTTGTAACAAATATTATAGATGTGGACTCAACGGAAGTTACTCATTACACGAGTAATAATATAGAAGATGTAGAATTATCCGAAGACGAAGATGAAGACGAAGTAGATAAAAGTGAAGACGAGGAAAAGGAAGAGGAAGAGGAGGACGAGAAAGGCGAACAAGATAAATTTTCTGAAGATGATTGAAAATAAAATATTTTGCCTGTAGAATGTAACTATATTTTGACTGTAGAATGTACTATTTTGACGAATATATGTATTATATTTTGACTGTAGAATGTAGTATCCATTTAGACTTGTGACATCACTGGTTATTTACTGTAAAATTCTATGAATGCTGTGAGATATGCATAACATTTTGACTGTAGAATGTACTATATATTTGTGTATTTCTTTATTCATCATATGTTGTTATCAGGTATGACAGGACGACGCGGAGGGTTCGGCAGGTCCCGAGGTAGACAGAGTGCTCCTCCGGTACTGCCTACTGTTGGTTCTGGATCATCGTCGTCCAATACTCCAGTATATCGATCAGTCACATCTTCGACTACGATGATATTACGTGGCATCACTCCTGGGACGAGTAGTTCCAGGCGTGATAGTACTCCCTCGTCCAGCGTTCCTCCTGATGACGGAACCATGGAGACAGATGAGCATGTAGAGGAGGTCGTGCCGACGTTTTCCCAACATCAGCAAGATCCTCCATGTGCACCTCCGGAGGAGACGAGGACAGAGATTTGGGCCGACGGTACAAAGTAAGTCAATTAGATGGTTTAGCATCATATATATCGTACATTTATTTATTCATCATATATTGAATTTTTTGATCTAAATAATTATCTCTGTATAGATATCGTCCATCGTCGGTTCAGAGACGCCTGGGCCTATTTCTGCGGAACAACTATGGTGGCCCTTGGATCAACTACTCTGAAGCTCCGGAGGAGAGGAAGGCGTTCTGGTTTGCGCACTTCAAGGTAAAAGTATATTATATAAATCCTCTAATTTATGCATATTATATAACTTATCCGTGATGCTCACTTACTAAATTATTTATTGTAGCAAACCTATTTCTATCCTCCGTACTGGGCCGAGTTGATCGAGCGAATGTTTTCTGCCGTTGACGCCAAGATTATCGTGATGCTCTAGATGACCAGAAGGCTCATGATCGTGCTGGAAAACCGATCCAAGGTTAGATCACGCCAGAGCAGTGGACTACGGTGAGGGCTAGATTTGACGATCCGAGCTACAAGGAAATGTCTGAGAAGGCCAAGGCGGCTAGGCGGAATGCTGCAAAGTGGTGTGGTGGCTCGATTCCGATGACGGAATATTTTCGTCGTTTGGTATATTTTTTATTTAAGATATATTATTTTAATATAAGTACAATAAAATGGTAGTAGAAAAAAATATTTAATTTTAGTACTAAATAATATATTTTTAACAGGTACAGAGGGGTGATGATGCAAACATGGTGACCGTCTTCTTGGCCACCCATCACAAGAACGGAAATCTCATTGATGAGAGGGCCTCGCAGACCTATGTAAGTATTACTTTACTTTGTGTTTTTAATATAACTTAGGCAATTATCGAGTATCCAAACTTTTCTAGGCCGAGTATTTTAGGCTGCGTGAGCGGGCGACTGTTAGTGCACCTACAGCTGGAGAGGCTGGTACTTTCTCGCAGCCCGCTCTAGCTCCGTCGGCGGACGACCTGTGGGTGACCGCCGCTGGTGGTCTCCAGAGGGGTATGTACTATGGTACGGGATCCTATGGCACCCTGGTTGCAACGTAGTCATCTAGGGCCTCCCCGATAAGTGCACATTCCCCACAGCCCTCGCAGTCGTTGGCCAGAGTCTAGGAGGCCGTTGACCGTCAGATTGCGTCTCTCTGTGACGAGTTGCTGCGAAGGATGGAGGAGCAGCCCCGGTCCCAGCCGCAGGCGGACGATCCGATGCTCATCGCACGATTCGATATGCTCGACAGCAGCATCACGGAGCTCCGAGATTTGACAAATGATCTTAGAGCCTCGACAGACCGCAGCGTGATGGAGATGCAGGCATCATAGTTATCCATGGGCGAGAGGCTGACGATGATGTAGGATTCAATGGTTTATACCAGTACGAGGCTGTTATCTACCATGGATTCTTACAACCAACGACTCACAGAGTTGGAGCGCATACGTCCTCCTGGTGCGCCTACATCGACACAGACTCCATCGACGTCACTGCCTTCTCCATCGACATCGGTGTCGATTTCACGGGAGCAGTATGATCTGTTCTTATCCTTTATGCGCGCCGGTGGTCATCTTCCTGCAGATCCGCAGTAGTATAGATATTTGCCTGGATATTTGCTGGATATTTGTATTCTTTGTATTATTTAGGATGGGACTCATTATATGGATATATATTTGTTGTATTCTTTACGACGATATTTGCTGGATATTTTATTTTCTTCAAATTTTATTATATTATTCATATTAAATATATGTTAATTTACCGTGTTGAGTGTTCAACCCAAGGGGGTCGGCAAACCCAGGAAATTCAACGGAGGGTTGCTCCGGGTCTATTTGTACAGATTATGAATTAATAAACTGCAGGAATAATAGTTTGGAAACAATTCAGTATTTTTTTTTTCACTATACAATTAGCGACGTTTTTAGCGACGTTTAGCGACGTTACTACACGTCGCTAAATACGTCGCTAAGTTGTGACGTTACTATACATCGCTAATGACGTCGCTAAAACTATCGCTAAAAACGTCGCTGTACGTCGCAACTTGCTGACATGGCAGTATTGCCAGGTCATTAAAGACGTCGCTGTAACGTCGCTATATAAGATGCTAATTAGCGACGTTAAGCGACAGATGAGCACGTCGCTAATTAGCGACTTTGCGTCGCTAAACTAGCGACACATTTACGTCGCTAAAAAACGTCGGTATAACGACGTTTAGCGACGTTTTTTCCTTTCAGCGACTAGCTAAAAGGCGACTTCTGTAAAACGTTGCTAATTACGTCGCTAAAAGTAATTAGCGACGTTTATTGGTCATTTAGCGACGTTTTTTTACGTCGCTAATTTAACTTTTTCTGGTAGTGTTTCTTGTAGTAATGGCTATGAAACCGATCTCATGGGAGTGGCTAGTTGGGCCTACAAACATGGGTGGGAGGACAGGGCATTGTCCGAATTCAAGCTTTTATTATGACCGTGTCGGACTTTCAGATTTTGGGTATAAGACAACCCAACCCGGTAGGGAGACTGGGTTGGACCGGATTTTGGAAAGGAAAGACCAGCCCAACCGGGCTAGATCGGTCCCAAGCTTTCATTGGACCTGATTCGACACGGCTGAATGTGGACCGGTTTTTTGGTTGTCTGGCCCACAGAATAGAACACCTTTAGGGGATGTTTGGTACGGAAAATACTATATAGCTGAAAATTTTATATTCTCGGAAATCAATTTTCAAATAAATTAAATTTTTTGAAAAATTATATTTCCATGTTTGATGACTATATATATATTTCTAAAAAATATGAAAAAGAGTATAAAAATTGAAAATAAATATAAAATAGGATAAAAACAAAAAAATGAAAAAAAAACAAAAAAAAGCTAAAAAGTGAAAAATGAAAAACAAATGAAAAACGAAACAAACAAATAACTAAATAACTAAAATAAATAAAAATATATAAAATGAAAAAAAGAGCAAATTGAAAAAAAGAAAAAAAAAAAAAGCAAACCATAAAACAAATTAATTAATAATAAAAAAAATAAAAATAAAAGAATGAAAAAAATGACCTAATCTTAAGTGATAGAATTTTCATATTTTGTAGATAAATTATTTTTCTGAATATTTATAATTTTTGAGAATATATGTTTAATCTAAACCTTATGAGAATAAGTTTTCCATTGTAATTAAGTCCGATTTTTTTTTTTTTTTTAATAATTTGTATACCAAACGTTCCTTAACAAAATCTACTTCTCAGAGACAAAGTCTGACAGTTTTCTATACACCTAGGATTCCACCAACCTCAACCTAATCGGAGGGGAAAAGTTAATCGCTCAAAAGAATAATAAGCACCAACTGATGGCTCTGGCTAGCTGTGGTCATTGAAGCACAAAGCATAACATAATGAACTCTGAATTAAAAAGGAACAGTGTGTCACTTTCCGCTTGTCCAGCCTCGAGCAGCCCGAGGCCGGGCGGACTGCTAGCCACACGATCTCCCACAGCTGAATGGGTATTCCACATCGGACGGTCCGCGTCAAAATGGCGGGTGCCGCCCAGCGGTAGCTTTCTCAGTTTGGGAGTTGGCCGGTTCCTTCGTTTGTCGGCAAATTATACGATATAGACAATGTTGCTTTTATTCTTTATTATTTTTTTAAAAATAAAAATATCAGTAATAGCAGCCTGCACCCATTATTCTATTCTTTTGCTAAGAATAATTTAAAAATGGCTATTTGATTTTATTTTTCTTTTAGATTAGATATATTGTATTATTCTCATGTTAGATCAAAAGTTAAATTTATTTCCTCTGAAAGTGTTGCTAAAAGTTTTCAAAGTGTCGTTAAATTTTTTGAAAGTGTCGTTAGTAAATTTTTAACGACACTTTCAAGAAGGTAAACTCAATTTTTGATCTAACAGGGGTAATATCAATATACCTAATCTAACAGGAGATAAAATCAAATAGCCCTTTTAAAAACCAAGGAACTATTTTAAAATCCGACCGATGATCGAACCAAAATTTTATCAATCAGGTTGAACCGTAGTTAAAATCTCGCAAACCGATAAAACAGGTTTTTGTAATAATTTTTATATTAATATGAAAAAAAAAAATACTTAGAAAATTGTATAAACAATTGGCTGGTTAATGTAGACTTTATTAACTTTCGTTCGATTTCGGTGTGAATTAAATATATTTGCATGCAATTTGCTTGTTGGTGCAGACTTTTCTAATTGACCATAAATGTATGCAAGTGCAGCAGGTTAATATGAATTAATATGAGTTGTTTCGGTTCAGTTCAGATCTATCGGTTCATGCGATTTTGACGTTTGGATCGGATCTTTTTTTCTAAAAATTGTCGATTCTTAAAAAATGATGGTTCAATTTGAACCGAATAAAAAATATTCAATATCCCGTTTGGATCTAGTTGAGCCGTTGGTTCGGTCCGATTTTAATAACATTTGTTAGAAAGAGCTGTCTTAAGGTCGATCGGGCTCTTATCAGATCGGATCAGAATGGTGGTACAAGACTATTACGTGATTACCAGATACTTGTTCCCATCAAGGGTAAGGCTTATTCCAATTTCTAGATTATAGAATCAAAATGTAGGATTTATTTTACAGATAGTAAAATTCAATTGGAGTTCCATGATGGCTTCGTTCCAGCCACATGAGCTATACTTTGAATTTTAGTAAGCCTCAATTTGTAACTCCATTTTATATACTCTAGATTTTATTTTATTTTTATTTTTATATTTTGCACATAATTTTTAAACTTTGACACCAAAAACAATTTGATATTGCAGAATCATTTCCTGTACAGACCCAACTTATTCTAAATTTAATTCTGTATTACTTGTCAACGATCTAACTGCATAAGTTTCTTAGGGGTCCCGGTTCTTTAAAAAGCTACCAACCCCTACGTTACATGCATGTATAAGAAGGGATGGATAGCTTCAGTCATCCAATAGTCTGAAGGAGAGAGGGTTGGGTGGTAGGTTTTTGAGTTCAGGAAGAAGATAGTCATATGTAAGGAAGGTATATTCAGACGTACTTACTACTCATTTATCATTATATATTAGTGCACCCTTTTTCTGATCTCTCTCTCTCTCTCTCTCTCTCTCTCTCTCTCTCTCTATATATATATATATATATATATATATATATATATATATATATATAATCTTTGTAGCTTCCTTAATATTACAGATCTCCCTATCTTTTCTTCAAGATCAGGTTAATTAATTGTTAGCAAAATATAGATATATACACAATACACTTACTATACTGACTATATAAAGAGAAGCAAAGCTAAGGGGAAATGGAGGAGAAGGCAATATTGAACAATCATAGTAGGAGAAGCGTCAGTGCTGTGAATTATAACAGCAGCAGCAGCAGTATTATGACTACTACTAACCCTAGCTTCTGCAAGAATGACTACTACTTGTGTGGAGGAGGAGAGTTCCAGTTCCAGGTCCAGTTGAAGAGTCATCATCAAAATTGGTGTTATAAGAGCCGGCTATATTCCAACGCCTATGCTCCTCCTCCTCCTCCTCCGCTCTTCTCCTCGCTCCCTCAGCCGCCTCTACTCCCTCTCCCTTTCTCGAGTAATAACAATGCCGCCCCCCTTCTTCTCTCTGTCAAGAAAAAGGTCACACCATCATCAAAGAAGAACATCAAGAAGAAGAAGAAGAAGAAGAAGAAGGCCAGGAAGCCTGCAGCCTGCATTCCGAACCAGACCACGAGGAAACTCGCTGCTGGCAGCGATGAGGAGGAGGAAGATCAAGAGGAGGAGTTCTTTTTGTCACCTCCTCCGAGTAGCCTTCCGCTTCCGAGACTGCTGCTGGCGGCGAGGCCTTCAATGGCCAGCTCTTGCTCCAGCAATGATCTCCATCGTCTCCTCCGCGCGCCTTTCAACGGTAATATATGATCTACCTGCTTGCTCTTCTTTTACTCTTATATGTGTCAAGTGTAAAGTGTGTAGGAATTAAAAAAAAAAAACAATCCAAATTTTATAAGGATTATATATTCCCTTGTATCGTTCTTAATTATCACTTTTGAATGATGTTTTAGCCAAGCTGCTGCATGTATGCATGCTGCTTTCTTGCAGCCTGCCTATCTTTAGATTTGTAATTTTTTTTTTTTTTTTTTACTTGTATAACCCGTTTTGAGAGAATAATTTGAGAAATTACTTTAGAAATTTTTTGTTGACTTAAGGATCTGTTTGACAAACAAATTTTGGGTAGCACTTATGAGATATTTTTGGAGTACAGGTTACGAATTGTTATGAAAGATTCAGTTTTGGAATGTTTTAAGTAGGGGCTTTCAAACCAATCCAACCCAAACTTGATAATTCATTAACGAGTCGTTCTAAATTTTTTATGGGCTAATTAGACTTTAGACCCTGGATTTTATACCAACTTACAGTTTAAGTCCTGGTATGTCAAATTGGAAAGTTTAGACCCTGAATTTTATACCAGTTTAGAGTTTAAGCTCTGACATGTCCAGTTGAAAAGTTTATAATTTGAATTTCTTTTTACTTTTTATTTTTGTTCCCATTCTACCTTCCCTAATCTATATTGGAAGGTTTCATTGTCAATCATGAGAGGGAAGAGAGAAAATGTATAATGAAAATAATAATAATAATTCAGGGTCTAAACTTTCTAATTAGACAAGTCAAGACTTAAATTCTCAGCTAGTATAAAATCCAGGGCCTAAACTCTAGTTAGCCCAAATTTAAATAAAATTACATATATGTCCATATATGTACAAAAGTTCTTCCAAAAATTTATTTCTGATGCTGAAGTCTGCTTGATGCAGGATTCATGTAGATGTGTTTATGAATGTATTATATAGTGTTCGATTTTGACGATAACCAAATATGATTTGTGAATTGCATATGAAGAAGTTTTAGTGCATCATCTCTACTCCTTAATTATATTCTTTTTGTTGAGGATATAATTAGAATAAAATAATAATAACTTTCAAAATCTAGCGATTTGAGATGTTTATAAAGACACAAAAAGTTACACAAAATCAAATTTGAAAAAAAATTTAGCCAACCAAAACTAGTACCTAAAAAAAATACTAAACATAATTTTGTAAGCACTTCATAAACATTCAGCTCAAAAACTTTCCAAAATCAGTAAAAATAACTTTGCCAATCAGACTTCAAATGTCTGAGATCATTGGTTCGTAGCAGCCTGTTATCTGTTATAGCACTGATTCGTAACTAGGAGTGTAAAATGAACAGGATGGTCCGTCGTTCGTACGAGTCCGACTCGATAAATAGTACCACCGTGGACTGTCCGAACCACTATATAAGTCGAGCTTGAACAAAAATATTAGTTCGAACTTTTAATGAGCTCGAATTCGGTCGTATACTTGTCCGATTTGAATATGTCCGTAAAAATCAAAAAAATTAATTATTTTATTTTTGATTGTTGTTAAAATATCAAAAATATCCACCAGTGGTAGCTTTGCTGTTGGTTTCAAACTCTCACATATGCATGCATACAAATTACAATAAAGGCTATATTTAACAGACTTTGAGTTGGCCGATTCAAAAAAATTTAAGTGTGATTTTTTTCCCTTTAATGTGAGCCTGTGAGCAGGCCGGCCAATTGTGCATGTGCTCACTGCCCAGCCCTCTTTCCAACTTTCCCAATTCTCATATTTATTATTCTTTAATACCACCCACCACCAAATAATGAACAAAGTCTTGGCTGATGGCTCTTCCTATTCCTATATTCATTATTTTTCTTCAACTTCTCCCACACTAGTCACCACACAAGCTGGACAATCATTATTTCATTGTTCTCTTCTTCAACTTCCGATTCATTATTTCACTTTACACTCCTACAGTTATAGTTCTTCGTAGGCTATTCCTATATTTATTATTCTTCAATTTTTTTTCTCCCAATCCAAGGGTCCAACTGCTCCCTTTCCAAATTCCAACCACCGGCACATTTTCTTTTCCAATTCAAAATTTTGATTTTCGTTTCCGAGTCCGATCCGTCCCGACAAATCTAGCGAACCGAATATGAACCTAACTAATTCTTAGTGGACCGAATCTGAACATCGATATTTGGGTCCGATCTGAATCAAGCGGAACTTATGTCCGTCCGAATTCAATTTTGGTCCGAGTTTGAGCATAAGGTTGTTCGAGTCCGTTTCGTTCGATTGCACCTGTATTTGTAACCATATTTACTGGGGTTCATAACACTGCTACATTACTGGTTCGAAGAACAGATTAGTAACACCGTTACAATTTGTAGGCATGGTATATATATGGATTGGTTGATGGTTCATGATGATGAGATCTTTGTGCAGTTGCAGAATATCTACCAACTATTGTTATGCTAATTCGTGATTCCCGGCTCCCTGTATTAGCTCTCTCTCTCTCTCTCTCTCTCTCTCTCTCTCAAGTTGATTCGTTGCTCAGAGCATTAGTAAATCTCATCCCAATTTCTAGATTATAGACTCATAATGTAGGAGAGCTCATTTTGTAGAGCAATAAAGCTCAATTGAAATTCCATGTTGATCCAATTTCAGTCAAATGATCTGTGGCCTGGGCCTTAGAAATTATACATTCAGAATGTAGAGACTCATTTTGTAGAATATTAAGACTCACTTTGAAGTCCCAATAAGATTCTAGATTTTTAATATTTTTTTTCGAAAAAGAAAGAATGATGACACACGGGTCTACATCCACTCATTTCATTTGGACCTCAAAATTTATTTTGAGTTATTTGTATTTACCCACCCTACCATCCATTTACTATTCTTAATTCAATTACCCCACCAATTTTAACTTTATTAGTATTACTTATATGATAATCTAACATCAATGCCATATTCTATATGATAAAATAAAAGCATCACTACATTCTACAAGTCTAAGACAACAATTCAATAATCCATGTTATATAGTAGCAAGTTAACAAAAATGATACTACTTTATTTTATCTATCTTAGTTCTTTTTACTTGGCATTTACTGTTAGTCCCGAAGCTGATCAAAAGATGTATGAACGAAGGCAAGGAACAGAAGTTCACGTAATCCTTTCAGAATACCCTCTTTTGGAACCTGAAGTAGTAGTCGAGATCAAAGGTTCACAAAAAAGTTTCCTCTCTGGCTATCCTCGATTCTAACGAAAAATAACTATAAATATCTCGATTACAACTTGCAGACTAGATTACAATAATCAGAAATTAAATTTCGTTCTTCCTTGCAAACACAGTTGCAATTGAGACATAACGTATTACACTAGATGGAAGGAGGAGAAGAAGAATATAGACGACTCTCTGCTTGCTGGGGTGATAATGATCACCATTGCTCAAAGCAAGATTCGTCTCACATGATCTGCTCCCCAGAACTAGCTAGTTTTTAACAAAACTACTCGAATGCTCGCCGTCACCTATTCTGGAACTAGTACGAACTCCTGGACTCCAATGGCGGAAGCAGGATGATACTCTCTTCGTCTCTCAACTTTGAAGTAAGTTCTCAAAGGGGCTCGAGGAGAGTTATCGCACCCTAGTACCAGAATACGGAGATGGACACGTCCAACTACCCTGTACAAGGTACTATACGTCGTACGGCTATCACGGTTGTAACTAGGCAAGGGGTGCATGCTGCAATCAAGTCTCCTAGGGTCAAGAACTTCTATGTCTTAATCATTCAAACAAGAAGCAATAATATAGAACATTTCAAAATAAGCAGTAACTTGTCCCAAATGCCACATCAGAATATTCTTTAGAAATCTTGCGGTACATAATGATGAGCCAGATGCAAGATTAAAGTATACATGACAGTGAGTCAGTTGCAGTCTGAATATATACAGTCATGTAAGTAACTACTGTCCAGATTTGCCGGCTAACAGGTGCCGGTAGCTAAACGTCCAAAAGATAAAATATAAAATGACGAGTTGGGAAGAAGAAAATCCACTCGTTATCCTTGGCGGCTATGTTTCTGGTATACTCCATGAGTCGAGAGAAAGTATTCTAGCAACTTGACGACTAGTTTGTGCATGCAACTTCCATACTTGCATCAAAACCCAATTTAATATGAAAATATTATATTTAATATTCTGAAATATTTATATAAATTTTGGAATTTAATTTAAAATAACAAAAACATCAAATCACAAGTCATCTTTTAGTATCTAACTTTCTACAGTGTAAATAGAGTTGCTACATATTAAAAGTATAGTTTGGATCAACGATTTTGAGTGCTAAAAGTCATGGAGATAGGTTTCTAAATTTCTAACATATCATATATATATTCCAAATAATTTTAGGCACATTGAATAGATCAAACACTTGTGGAGATGAAACACGTACCAACACGATTACGGTAGGGACCTTCGAGATTTTGAGCTTTCGGAGTACCAAATGATCTCTAAACTTCAAGAAACTTGACCAGGTGCTAGAAGTCTTCAAGGGGAAGGGTTTTAAAGACTTTAGAGGGGGGTAATTACTGCTGTATACAGCAGCGAACAGCAGCAAGGCTGCTTTGGGCCAAAATTAGCTAGGATTACACTACAAGAAAAATGGCTTTTTTTGATGATTTTTTCCTTCAAAAAAGAGTTTTCTTGATGGTTTTGGATCCGTCATCTAGGCCACAGTAAAAAAAAGTCGTTACTTTTCTAGACGTTGTCTGGTTTTGTTATCTTGACGATTTTTAACCGTCGAGTAATAAAATTATCTTGACAGTTTTTAGCCGTCAAAAAAATATTATAAAAACCCGTCAAGGTAGATATCAACTTTTCTTGACTGTGGCCTAGATGACGGGTAATGACCGTCAAGAAAGCTATTTCTTGACCTGAAAAAACCGTCAAGAAAAGTTAAATTTTTGTTAAAAAATCTATTTATAATTATATATTATTTGCTTCCCACACTTAATATCAATATAATCCATAACATCACAAACATCATAGAACTATAGTAAATAATTTATATATTAACAAATAAGCATTCGTACACCACAAGCTTTCAACAATATATCCAAATAACCAAAATATATGATTTTTGTACTATCTTAAACATCCATAACCTATTTATATAAGAACATCCTTTTTTTCCCAATAAAATACATGATCACCTTGCCTAATTTTATAACACTGAACCTGAAGCACCTCTCTCCCATCACACAACCTTCAGTTTCCAGCAAGAGCACCTAATCTGAAAAAAAAACATATACTAATCAACAGGTTTAACACAACTTCCAGAAACATGTAGAAGAGATCCACCAAACAACTGGCATTACATATATATAATTTAAGCATCAAGAAGAAATCAAAATGTGTTGAGCTATATTTAGGTATGTCACTGTATGAACCAATATGCAGATTATTGTGAATGTATGATATGTAGTTATTGCATGTGTAGAAGGGGAGAGACCACGAACTTCTAAATAAGTTGAACCTGTGTAGGGTACAGAGATAAGGATAATTTATATGGCAATAACTCAAGAAAATAGTGATGAATTATCCAGACAACATGCAAAAAACTTTTCTTTATCTAAAGATTATTTCCATTATCACATCCACCAAACCCCTGAGGGTATTGACAAGGCCAGCCTAATGTTTTTAAGAGACAAGACAAAGACGAAGAATAAAGCCCCTAAAACTCCATGATCTTTTTCTTGCATATATTCTTATTTCTACCAGTTTATGGTATCCCAAATTAGCACATACGTATAATGTATGACTTTTGTTGTTATTTTCTTGGATTTGGGCCCTGGGCGGTCGCCCTTTTTGCCCTGACCCAGTGCTCAGCATGGGTACTGGATTGATGTATGTATAACTCAAAGGAGAAAAAATAAGAAGCATTCATTTACTAATTGGAGAGAATAAAATCACTAATCAAAATACCTGCATTTAGACACCACGATGTTTAGCAATCCCCCAAGATCCTATTTCCATCTTACCAAGCTGAAATCATAAAATATATCTTTAGCTGAAAATATCAAGCATTTTAATAGATCACTTATCTATTTGCAGTACAAAATTAATACTGTTTGATAATAAACGGAAGAAATAAAACTAAGTTTATATAAAACCCTTTCTTAGGTTTACAAACAAGAAGTACTATTAATCCTATACGAGGATGCTAAGTACAAATTTTAATCTGGGTAAATATTGCTATAGGAGTCTGATCTGCAGTCGATCACTTTGTCCCTTGGACCACACGATGATGAAGAAGTGTCGTAGAAGAAGGAGAAGCTTCAAAGATTGCAAAGGGGAGTGGATGCTCGATGCCCAAATCGTCGATCACTACTCCCTGTCTGTGCTCTGGATTCTTCTCTCTCAAAAATCAATTTTTGACCTCTCGACCTCTATTCTCTCAATTTTCGACCTTGGACCTCTGTCAATAGAGGTCTCTATTTATAGGGTTTTAGTGGCAGTAACCGTCCAGTCGGCGTAAAAGCCGGACAGTGGAGAGTGTGGCACTTTTTATGCGGCGGTTATAATAACTGCCACCCACGTATGAATGATCTTCTGGATAAGCGTGTGACGCGTGTCCCATGATAAGAAAATGCGTATAACTGCTGCGAAGATCACGGCATGCAAGCCACGTAGGTAACTACCCCTTGCGTAGAAAAGGTTGGCGTAGAAGCCAATAACTGTCACCATGGCGTAGAAGCCAAATAGTTGTCAGGTTGGCGTAGAAGCCAAGTGGTTGTCGAGTCGGCATAGGAGCCAAATAGGCGTAGAAGCTTTGTAGGCATAGAAGCCTGATGCTGCATGGATAGGTAGCCAGCGTAAAATATAGCTGTTCATCCTTCTTTGACTGAGACTTTGAGCGTATTCTGGACAAAATAGCCTTATCACGCACAAATGCAAATATAGCCTGAGTTGGTGTACTTCAAGGAGATAGCATACAGCGTGCTCCTTATAGCTGAAAGTAGCCCGGTGGCGTATTCCAAGGAGATAGCGTACAGCGTGCTCCTATAGCTGAAAATAGCCTGATGGCGTAATGTGCAGGGGTGATGATGTAGACATATTAGACGTAATTATGGCTCGCCTAGTCTTTGAAAATATAACCAAATCTCGTGCATTTAATGCAGAGATCTTCCACCATTCTGAATATTAAATACAGAGACCTGTCTCGAGCTCTGTACGAAGATCTGCCACCATTCTGAGCATTAAATGCAGAGACGTGCCTCGAGTTCTGTACGAAGAGCAGCTTTTGACGTGGCAGTTCGTTTTGTCTTCTACTGAGCGTAAAAGCTCACATCTGCCTGTGTAAAACTAGGCAGCGTATTCCCTTGTATGCGTAAAAGCACTTTGTATCAGGGAAACGTCACTAAATGATGGTTTGGGTCTCTGTGCCGCACCATCATTACAGCCGTCGTCTGGATAGCTGTGCAGTACTCATTGTCAGGAGTCAGGTTCACTGCATGATCTGACAGGTTCATTCGAGGAATACGAAGCGTTCCTCGTACACTTCCATGCTGCATTAAAAGCGGATGAAGGCGGTATAATACCTTTTTTACGCTGAGACAGCCTGGAAATACTGTATTACGCGAATTGTCCTTGAGCTTATATTTTACGCTGTACTAGCGACAAAGCTCTGTTGTACGTCGATGGCTCTGAAGTCATATTTTACGCCACACAGCACTGAAATACTGCGTATAACTTTGTAGCGTATTTTTCATGCTTCTACAAGACCCCCTTCAAAGTTTTCAAATTCCTCATAATTTGAAACACTTTGAATAAAGCATAAAACGGTCAAGTTTGACTCGTTCCTTGAGGCTGATTTCTTGGCAAATTTTTGGGGATTTGTTGGGATTCAGTGTGTTCTCTTTTGCCTATATAAAGGCTGAGGAGTTAACCTGTTCTTCCCACATTTCCTTTACCACACAGAGATGATTGCCAGAGTTCGTCAGGTCGACTTGAGGAAGACGAAGATCATGTTCTTCCAGTATGTAAGGAGCCAAAAAAGAAGGCGTCTTCGAGCAAATATCCTCTACAACGATGGATCATGGAAGGATATCATAGCTTCCTTTGCTCGGGATAATTAGCAACTTCATATGACGATTCATCCAGGAGAGAGGAAGGGTCACATTCGACCACACAGCTTGCAAGCTGTATTTTCTCCCGTTGTTCGTGGACGAGGGCAGACAAACTAGCCCTGTCTTCTAGTACTGAGTTGGGTCTAACACCTCAATTCAATCTGTCATGGCGTATGGAGGATGGACTCTTGAATAATTTATGCAGGCCCAGTTGTATCCTCCCGCCATTAATTATTTTCTTGTTCATCGACTGTGGAAGTCGATGAACTGCTGTAGAAGACGGATAAAGATCTCCCCTAATGCGAGAACCTGGCAGAACAGATTCTGGGCGTGATCTTTACTGAAAATGGGGAATCCTTTGTAGACGGAATTTCTCTCATATGTAATCATGAAGATGAAAAAAACCCTTTGTAGACTGGATTTCCCTCATATGTAATCATGATTTAATAAAATCGTCTTCTTTTGCGCATCTAATGATTTGCCATATTTTTTTTTTTCTGTGATGAAGTTTGAATATGTGTAGCTTCAACACGTCTGAATAACTTTACGCCGACTCTGATAAAAAGAGTATATGGTCCCGTCCTGTCTTTTACGCATAACTGAAGATGCGCAGAAAGCTTGTTTAGCATTTAAGTTGAATATTCGATGTGTCATGCTGTTTGGAATGGAGAACTACATAGAATTCTGAACTGTCACTCTTCTGAGAAGGAGAATTATTGTTCAGACCGTCGTCTTCAAGAATGATTTCCCAAAAATTCCTTGAAATAGGGCAAGAAATGGCTGTCATGCCCCAGTCCCAAAATACGTAGGACTAGGACATGTAAGCATGCCAGCCGCAAGGATATGGCAACTCCAATATATGGAAATCAAACCCATACGTACGCTGTAATATGAATATCAAATCCACAAGTGGTATAACATATGTCACAAGTCACAGGGTATAATCTAAATCTCATCCACAGAAAATCAAATATAAATAACCAGTATCTATATAACTAGATCTCAACATAAGTATCTAAGGATGATAGTTGGATGGAAACAAATCCACTACCAACTGGAATATAAGGATAAATACAATATAAGTACACCACAACAAACACGATATAAGAATATCAGCTATCAATCACGGCTCGAGGAGAAGACATCCACGAAACATCTGTAACCATCCGAATCTGCGCTCCTGAGAATACTCAAGAACAGATACACCTGACAGGGGACCAGGTCCTCAGAGAGACATAACAAGATACTTAAACACATGCCAATAAAGTACTGAAATAAATATCCAATGGGTCGCCTAACCGTCTAAGTGAATGCAGTTAAGAATAACTTTCCCCACAAGTGAGCTATCTGGCTGAAAATCTGGAATTTGGCATGGTTCTCTATTGGAGATCTAGGGGCCTAAAAGGCACATCGTCTTTTGAACGGTGGAGGCCTGCCTGATAATACATAATATATAGTGGTCATCACCGCCCGTATCTCCAGCAGAGAATCCGGCCGCATAATAGAAAAAGTGTAAAGGAGCTCAAATGCGGTACTTGTTGTTCTCCCCACCCCATGCTCTAAGCATGTCACATCCATGACACAATTTGGTTCATAGCCTATTCTTAGTACCCTAGCCCAAATCCTGCAACCAAACAAAGAAAAGGATGGGGCACCGTACTACAATAAGCTATGTCCCTGGACCTCTAATAACTGCCAAGTCTACTAGCATGCAAAGTTTCTAACAGCAGTTATTCCTAACCCACGGCCCACACGTACCGATGATCAGTCAATACGTACGTTCGTGATCTATATGAGACTCATAACTCATGTAAAAATGTGTCACAGTTAAAAGAACCTAATGGTGCTGCATGATAATGGGGTAGTCTCATAAACTAGGTCAATGCAATACATAGATAAAAATATATCGCGACGACACCGTCACGCGCATTTTATATAACAGTTAAAATAAATGAACTAAAGACAGAAAATAAAGATGCATGCAACATATGGAATATAAATAACAGTACAATGGCAAGGTATACTTGCCTGGCAAGGAAGCTGCAATGTACCAATAACCTGCTCCAGAAATTGTGCAGAACAAATCCAATATCCTATGTACACATAATATAATGCAATAAAATTATTAGTCATTACACTAGCACATACACAACCATATTTACACTGGACTCAAGGGGTATACTAGGGGTAACACTAGTCATCTAACAAGGTTAATTACGCGTTGAATTACGCAGATGTCGCATCTTCAAGTACTGTACGAAATTAGTCAGTCAATTGACAGGTGTCTATGCAAGTACGTTAATGTACACAAGGCAAACAAATTCACAAGTTCTTAGGGTCAACATGGTTAAGGTAAGTATGGGATAGTCCACGGTGTCCTAGGGTCGTATAGTCTGAATATTTAGTCATAATTATCAATTTGCATTTACTTACATATATATATTCATATTTATATAATAATATAACTAGCAATTTATTTACATAATTATTGAAATACATATAATAATTACGTACATAAATATATATACCAAACTGAATAATATTTGCGTACATATAAATGTACGAACGCGCGTTGGGTTCTCCGACTCAGGATCTGATGTAAACTAACCGTGGTGGCTAAATACTAACGTCCTACTGGAATACTGTCAGAGAATGTACTCGCTTGGGGTCCTGTTACTGGTATGAATCAGAGTCCAAGTCACAGTCCAAATAGCCTATGTATTACAAATTTATCACGTCAAAAGATAATTTATTTTAATTTATTTAATTCTGGAATAATTACTCTAAAATTCTATTTTAATCTTATTATTCTGATTTTTATGTTAATTCCTAAATTTTGTCCAAAGAAACTAAATTTTATCAACTCGAGACTCATGGCACGCAAATCGAGGCAATCTGTTGACCAAAAAGTCAACCGACACAAACTCGACTTTCATACATGATTTCCTATATATTTCAGCATCAAAAACATACTGGAATTTACGGCTCATCCGAATTCAAATTCATTTGGGAATTATGGCACATACAAATTTTGTAATGTGCACCGATGGTTAAATTCTAACCTAAAAGTTCTACAGAATTAACAGTATATAAATACTTCGAATTAAATTCTGATAAAAATATATGTCGATGATCTCGACATTAGCTTTCCAAAACTTTAAACGGTTCATGATTCTGAGTTTGGGTTCTCCCAAAATTGTGAAAACATCGAAACACGTCTATTTTCGGACATGCTGTGCTCTACAAATTTTCTAGAATTTAATACTAATAATTTCAAAAAAAATTTACACAATCAGAAAGCTAACCTCAATATCTTTCTAATGCAAGAAACTAGGCCTCGTTTGGATTCCGGAGCTATGCGCAATGGCTTCTGGAAGATGAAGGAATCCTATATGACAATTCTCCAAAAATTGGCTCAAGAAAAACCCTAGAAAATAACTTAAACTATTATATATATATAGAGGAGAGAGAGAGTGCAGCCGCGGCTCGGAATACGCCACGTGGTAGCCATCCATGCTGCCCCGCCCAAATCGGACGGTCCGAAACTGACGCGGCTCGGCTCAGCTGAGTCCGATTCGAACTCTGACTCGGCTCGGCTCGAGGTCGGCTCGACTTCACCCCGTGGTCAACTGACAGGCGGGCCCAGCACTGTTCGTTGTGGGAGGCTGACAGGTGGGCCCCCTGTTTGCTGACTGGGCAGAAATAATTACTTTTTGGGTTTTCTTTTTCAGAAATTAGTTTTTTATTCAGTTTTTCATAATTAACTCAAAATAAATGCTAAAAATAATCAAAAAATTCCCAAAAATTTTTAGAAAATATATTTTATTATTTAGAACCTAAAATAAAAGTTTGAGATATTTTTATTTATGTTTGGACATAAAATAAATTCTTCAAAATCCTAGAAAATTAGTGTTACTAGTTTTTAATTAACTAAAAATTATGGAAAAATCCCAATAATCTAAAATAGCCTAAAAATAATTTTAAATAAATATTTATATAAGTAAATATACTAAAAAATTTATTTTCTATTTAACTAAGAGAATACTCTAAATAAATTCAATATTTATAATAAATATAATAATATAAAATATACACAAAATACCTATTTTGGGTGAGGGAGTTTACAATCTACCCAACTTAAAATAATTTTGTCCTCGAAATTAAAATAAGGCATAATTTATTAAATCCTTCACATACATACATAAGATACGTCAATCGCAATCTCTTCCAAAAATTTAAATAACAAAATCTATTTAAATCTATCGTGATCATTTCAAAATTAAGATAATCATTATTCAAATCAAAATTTAACCTATTGTAATCTCTTCTCACTTTTCCAAATCATCAATATCCAAATTTAAATTAAATCCATATAATATCTTCAAGATTTAAATAACCCATATCAAATTTTACCTCACGATCTCCAACTATCATAATCTCCTCTAGAAGTAATTCGAGTCCAATATTATTCCTATTTTCACTTATAAATGTTTGTATTCTTCAACTTTTTAAATTCTATTCACATCCTCAATATTTCAAATAGGTAGTCCAACCATCAAATTTTAATTCTTAATTTAAATCATCAAATTGAAAAATAATTTAAATACAGTCCACTAATGTTCAAGTCTGAAATTATATATTTATCTTTCAAATTCAAATTGATGATTTTATATTTAATACTCAAAAATTTAAATTATGTACTTAAGGTATAAATATTGGGTCCTCAATATCAAGATTTTTTAAATTCATTAATCCTCATCATATTAGTCATTCTTCTCAAATTCTCAAAATTAAATGGCTTGAACCTCTCCCAATCTAATCTTACTCGATCACAATCTAAAAAAAATTTCTCTCGAGTTGCCAATGCAATGCTACCCAACTTAGAATTTACCCATCTATCACAGAAGGCTATATACTTTAAGAAAAATATTCCTTAATTTATTTACTCATGTTATTCAATCCTTAAAACTTCAACGTCGATTATATCATATATGATATGTCCTTAATTACGAAAGAATAATCCTCAAGTATGTGATCGGCCTATGGGGTATATCTAGTACTCTCTGTGTATCAAACTTATACCAAGCACGAGGTTTCGTCTTTCCGAAATAAGGGAAGACGGAGATCAATAATAAAGAGTTCAAGGGCGAGGTAATAGAATAGAAGTATCGGGATCAAGGCGTTTAAAGAATTCAAATAGGAATTGTCAAAGCAGTTGTGGATTGAAGTCCTATTTTGGTAATGCTTATCCACATGCTCGCATCGGTACAGTTATGTAATGGATACGATATGCTCAAACATATCTAGAGGGCAAGTTCATTCATCTACTAATCACTAGATATTTCAATCCACGTAAAGTAGTTGTACGAAGGGCAAACCAAGCGCACTATGGTTGATCAGACCGTAGTACACTGATTCTAAAATGTATTAATGTATGCATCCACTAATACATATATAGTGAACAAGCTTGATGAAAGAATAAGCTTGCAAAATTAGGCTATAATAGCGGCATAAGTCAAGGTGGTACAACAATTATAGGTACGCTAGATGATGATGAAAAGAGGTACAAGTCAATTCAAGTTCACAAAAACAAAACAAAAAATAGAATAAGCAATAATAATAAAGACTCTACAAATCTCTATAGTTATCATACAACCTCCTTGTCTATGTCTCTAGTCGACCAAATGGGGGCAAGGACCTCTAAATTCTATTGTCTGAATAAACACTGTCATCTTATGCTAGCATACAATTAATGTCATTCAGTTACACTACCTCGATGGGTCAAGTGGACTATGTGATACTAGGTTGTGAGACATACTACCCAACTTAAAAGAATTAAACTAGTACTGTGACAGTCCTAAGAGGATCCTACAAAAATAACCTTGCACATGTACATAGAACAGAAACTCTTATTAGGGTCTCCTATTGCATTATATAGGTCATGGTCGTCTTAAGCCTTAGTCATAGTGCTTATAGAACAAGTGTCAATAGTAAGGATAGAAGAGTTACTAGCCTCAAGGGAAAAGGGGATATAACTTATATTGAGGTGGGGTACAAGTTACGCGACTTAAAACTAAGGGGTAATCATTAGGTCATAATCTACAATAATAATTTAAACTGTCAAGTTCTAATTACCAATCACATAATTCAAAAATTTAAGAGTAACAACCAAAATTCTAGCAAGCTATATATATCCTAAAATAGAATAAAATCACTTGGTCTATAATCAGAAGTGTTAGATGGCACGAGTTGAAAGAGGAAGAAAAGAAGAACGTAATTTTTAATCGTCGCACAACTAGTGAACGTTAAGGTCGCAGAGGAACAACATATGAAATTAAAATAGGGGCTCTAGATAGCATCATAGTTTTCTAAGGGGGAGTGGTATGCTAGTTGCTATGTTCGAGGTATGATCAAGGAAAAAGTGTTAATTACATTCCTCTAGGCTTCCTAAGGTGCTGTCTACTAATAATAAGACAATGATATAAGTTTTATAGTTCTCCAATACTATCTAATTATGAAGGTTAGGTTCAGTCCTAATGTTCAATATTGGTTCTCCATTGGTTCCTCAATACTAGGGTCAAATATTATGGTAAAACTTCTAACTATCTCTAGTAGTGTCTATACTACTCTCAAGTCTTCTTAATACATCAAGGGGTAATGGTATAACAATCTAAAGATAAGGAATTCTAGGTTCACTAGATATTCTAAACTTAGTGGTGTGTCTATATTCTAGTTGTATTCTTAATAGGTGTGCTACTCTAATTATCATCCTAATAACACGGGTTCCTATATTCTAGCAGAAGGCTATATATACTCAAGAAACTTATTAGGGAAGTACAGGAATCAAGCAGGATACAATTGTTCGAATAGCACAGAGAGAAGGAAGATGAATTATAGTCAATTGTGGATGAGATCCTATACTCTAGTCCTAGGTGCAGGCTTGTTCGGTATAGTAACGTAACCGAGACAATATGCTCTCGACCTGCATGGGCCACCACAAAAATATGTCATGCCCTAGTCCCAAAATACGTAGGGCTAGGACACGTAAGCATGCCAGCCGCATGGATATGACAACTCCAATATATGGAAACCAAACCCATACGTATGCTGTAATATGAATATCAAATCCACAAGTGGTATAACATATGTCACAAGTCACAGGATATAATCTAAATCTCATCCACAGAAAATCATATATAAATAACCAGTATCTATATAACTAGATCTCAACATAAGTATCTAAGGATGATAGTTGAATGGAAATAAATTCACTACCAACTGGAATATAAGGATAAATACAATATAAGTACACCACAACAAACACGATATAAGAATACCAGCTATCAATCACGGCTCGAGGAGAAGACATCCACGAAATATCTGTAACCATCCGAATCTGCGCTCCTGCGAATACTCAAGAACAGATACACCTGGCAGGGGACCAGGTCCTCAGAGGGACATAACAAGATACTTAAACACATGCCAATAAAGTACTAAAATAAATATCCAATGGGTCGCCTAACCGTCTAAGTGAATGCAGTTAAGAACAACTTTTCCCACAAGTGAGCTATCTGGCTGAAAACCTGGGATTTGGCATGGTTCTCTATTGGAGATCCAGGGGCCTAAAAGGCACGTCGTCTTTTGAACGGCAGAGGCCCGCCTGATAATACATAATATATAGTGGTCATCACCGCCCGTATCTCCAGCGGAGAATCCGGCCGCACAACAGAAAAAGTATAAAGGAGCTCAAATGCGGTACTTGTTGTTCTCCGCACCCCATGCTCTAAGCATGTCACATCCATGACACAATTTGGTTCATAGCCTATTCTTAGTACCCTAGCCCAAATCCTGCAACCAAACAAGGACAAGGATGGGGCCATCGTACTACAATAAGCTATGTCCCTGGACCTCTAATAACTGCCAAGTCTACTAGCATGCAAAGTTTCTAACAGCAGTTATTCCTAACGCACGGCCCACACGTACCGATGATCAGTCAATACGTACGTCTGTGATCTATATGAGACTCACAACGCGTGTAAAAATGTGTCACAGTCAAAAGAACCTAATGGTGCTGTATGATAATGGGGTAGTCTCATAAACAAGGTCAATGCAATACATAGATAAAAATATATCGCGACGATACCGTCACGCGCATTTTATATAACAGTTAAAATATATAAACTAAAGACAGAAAATAAAGATGCATGCAACATATGGAATATAAATAACAGTACAATGGCAAGGTATACTTGCCTGGCAAGGAAGCTGCAATGTACCAATAACCTGCTCCAGAAATCGCGTAGAACAAATCCAATATCCTATGTACACATAATATAATACAATAAATTTATTAGTCTTTACACTAGCACATACACAACCATATTTACACTGGACTCAAGGGGTATACTAGGGGTAACACTAGTCATCTAACACGGTCAATTATGCGTTGAATTACGCGGGTGTCGCATCTTCAAGTACTGTACGAAATCAGTCAATCAACTGACAGGTGTCTATGCCAGTACGTTAATGTACGCAAGGTAGACAAATTCATAAGTTCTTAGGGTCAACATGGTCAAGGTAAGTATGGGATAGTCCACGGTGTCCTAGGGTCGTATTGTCTGAATATATAGTCATAATTATCAATTTGCATTTACTTACATATATATTCATATTTATATAATAATATAACTAGCAATTTATTTACATAATTATTGGAATACATATAGTAATTACGTACATAAATATATATACCAAACTGAATAATATTTGCGTACATGTAAATGTACGAACGCGCGTTGGGTTCTCCAACTCAGGGTCTGATGTAAACTAACCGTGGTGGCTAAATACTAACGTCCTACTGGAACACTGTCAGAGAATGTACTCACCTGGGGTCCTATTGCTGGTATGAATCAGAGTCTAAGTCACAGTCCAAATAGCCTATGTATTACGAATTTATCATGTCAAAAGATAATTTATTTTAATTTATTTAATTCTGGAATAATTACTCTAAAATCCTATTTTAATCTTATTATTCTAATTTTTATGTTAATTCCTAAATTTTGTACAAAAAAATTGAATTTTATCAACTCAAGACTCATGACACGCAAATCAAGGCAATCTGTTGACCAAAAAGTCAACCAACACAAACTCGACTTTCATGCATGATTTCTTGTAGATTTCAGCATCAAAAACATACTAGAATTTACGGCTCATCCGAATTCAAATTCGTTTGGGAATTATGGCACATACAAATTTTGTATTATGCACCGATGGTTAAATTCTAACCTAGAAGTTCTATAGAATTAACAATATATAAATACTTCAAATTAAATTCTGGGAAAAATATATGTCGATGATCTCGACATTAACTTTCCGAAACTTTAAACGTTTCATGATTCTGATTTCGGTTTCTCCCGAAATTGTAAAAACATCGAAACACGTCTATTTTCGGATATGCTGTGCTCTACGAATTTTTCAGAATTTAATACTAATAATTTCGAAAAACAATTTATACAATCAGAAAGCTAACCTCAATATCTTTCTAACACAAGAAACTAGGCCTCGTTTGGAGTCCGGAGCTATGTGCAATGGCTTCTGGAAGATGAAGGAACCCTAGATGGCAATTCTCCAAAAATTGGCTCAAGAAAAACCCTAGAAAATTACTTAAACTATTATATATATATATAGAGGAGAGAGAGTGCAGCCGCGGTTCGGAAAGCGCCACGTGGCAGCCATCCAGCTGCCCTGCCCAAATCGGACGGTCCGAAACTGACGCGGCTCGGCTCAGCTGAGTCCGAGTCGAACTCCGACTCGGCTCGGCTCGAGGTCGGCTCGGCTTCACCCCTTGGTCACTGACAGGCGGGCACGACACTGTTCGCTGCGGGAGGCTGACAGGTGGGCCCCCTGTTTGCTGACAGGGAAGAATTAATTACTTTTTGGGTTTTTTTTCAGAAATTAGTTTTTAATTTAGTTTTTCATAATTAACTCAAAATAAATGCTAAAAATAATCAGAAAATTCCCAAAAAATTCTAGAAAATATATTTTATTATTAAGAATCTAAAATAGAAGTTTGGGATATTTTTATTTAAGTTTGAACATAAAATAAATTCTTCAAAGTCCTAAAAAATTAGTGTTACTAGTTTTTAATTAACTAAAAATTATGGAAAAATCCCAATAATCTAAAATAGCCTAAAAATAATTCTAAATAAATATTTATATAAGTAAATATACTAAAAAAATTATTTTCTAATTAACTAAGAGAATACTCTAAATAAATTTAACATCTATAATAAATATAATAATATAAAATATACACAAAATACCTATTTTGGGTGAGGGAGTTTACAATGGCTATCAAAACTGAGTCGCCATCTTGAACTGTAGAGAAAATATTCAGACTGGATTTTGGATGAAACTCCAGTCGCCCCAAGAAGAGGATTCATTTTCCATGCTGAATTCTGTATGCTTTGGGTACTTGGGATATTTTGAGGCCAAGAAGGAGTATCTTCTGCGTGAACCCTTGCAATTGACCGTCTTGATATTTGTTCAGATATACGCATACTTTGGCCTGCGTATTTTAAGATATGAGAAAAGTCATAGATCCGTAGTGTAGATGAGCGTAAAATCGTAGGTTTGTAGCCTCTCGAGCGTAAAAGCTGCCGAGCATAAAAGCATCCGGGCGTAAAACTGTAGATTTATAGCTTCTGAAAAGAAAACTTCTGAGCGTGAAGTCGTAGATTTGTCGCCTTTGAGCGTAAAAAGCTTCTGAGCGTAAAATCATAGATTTGTAGCCTCTGAACGTGAAGTCGTAGGTTTGTAGCCTCTCGAGCGTAAAAGCTACCGAGCGTAAAAGCATCCGGGCGTAAAACCATAGACTTATAGTCTCTGAGCGTAAAACCGTTGATTTGTAGCTTTCCCGAGCGTAAAAAGCTCATTGGCGTAAAATCACGAATTTGCTCTGCACGAAAACTTTTTGAATTCTCTGACTGTCCACCTTCCCTAAGTAATAGGCTGACGTAGTCCCCAATCATAATCGAATATTAAATATCGGATTTGGGTAGGGATTCGAGGAGTCCATCTGAACTCTATATATATCCCAAGGCTTTCAGAGAGAAGACTCTTCACCTGTCTTTTGCAAAAGAAAAACTTTGTCTCTTTGAGTATTCTCCTTCGTTTCTTCTCTGAGCATTCTGAGTTTTTAGCAATGGCACCAAAACCAACCTCCTCCTCTAAGGAAAAGAAGTCTGCCTCCTCTTCTCGCTCCTCTGCCCAAGCAAGAGCGACTCCCGTCGGGCAGGGCAAGCCCCGCTCTGAATGAAGTGTTCCACCGACGAGCTGTGCACCAGGCGTTATAGGTAAAGCTTTTGAGTTGACAAGAACGAAGAAAACCCTTCGCACACGTTGTACGTGAACGCGCTAGGTCATCTTCTGTGCTGATAGCCTCTTCGAGGAAGATGATGCACAGAGATGTTTTATCTTTTACGTCCACATTTCTAATGTGTCAGTGTAAAAACTCCATATTTTTGCAGTTCTGGCGTAAAAGCTTTGACTGTCAAAATTTAGCGTATACTACAAACTTTGAGTGTTACGCTCTGGATGAGAATTTCGGCGTAATAACTCAAACTTTGGCAGTCTGGCGTAGAATACAGACTATCAGATTTTTGTGTATACTACCAATCTTGAATTTTACGCCTTGGAATGAGATTCCAACGTAAAAAATCAAGTTTTTACAGTCTTGGCGTAAAAGCACAGACTGTTGCTTTTTGGCATAAGTTGCAAGATTATGAGGTCTAGTATAGAAACTGACGCATTTTTCTTGCACTTTGTAGTTAACTTGCATGTATCTTCGTTAGCTGAGGTGATGGGTTCTGCTGCTGGGATGCTGTATTCCAATTACCTGGAGGATTTGTCCCATGTGACATTTCCTATTTCTGGACCCCAATATCCTGAAGGAAGGGGAATCCTGATATCGTCTCAAGGAGAGCGAATGCCGTTGAGCATGATCAACGGAGAGCCCCTGGCGTATATAGACGGGGCACAATATATAAAATCGGTTTTTCTCTTCGGGGATATGATTGACAAACAATCCCAGACGAAGCCCAAGAAAGAAAACTGGGTTTTTTCTGCCGGGGGCTTGGTCCTGTATCTGCCCAAGATGCTGAGAGATTATCCTATCTCTGCATTCTTCCATGCCACGCATCCCAGGAGGATGTCGTGGACTCTGACTCCCAATCTCCACGGCCAGCCAGGGAAGATATTTTACCATAAAGGATCCGACCAAGGATCATTTATAAGCCGCCCTTCCGGCCCGATCATGCCGTTCAGGGGATTGTATCCGGGCAGTGTCCCGAGTGAAGACACTTTACTACTCCAACCACTTCAATTATCGACTTTCTGCAATGACTTCATGGGTCACGGAGGAGTATACCCCAAGGTTAATCCTCAGACCAATGGGTGGGTTACCCCTACAAATCTTCAATGGGCTCGTTTAGCTGACTGGGCCCTGAAGCATTTTTAGACTGAGCTGGAGATCATTGGTCTGTATACGGTTGTGAGTGCTACCAGTATTGGGTTACCTCTCAACCCCAACCTGTTTCTGGCTTTGATAGAGCGATAAATCTTGCTCACCGGGACTTTCGCCACTCCACTGGGGGAGTTGGGATTGGCCCTTCACGAAATGACAGAAATTTCAAGACTGCCAATTGAGGATACTCCTTATGAAGCGTATGTTCCCACAAACCGGAAGCTGGGGGATACAGACCCTCGGGTAGTGACAGTGTACCAAGAGCTGATGTGTCACTATCTAGCGTGCATCGTCTTCTATAATGAGCCCTCTGATTTGGCTCATACCAACAAATAGGCGTCCTACCTCTTCTTCCATCAGGCCAGGACTGCTAAGCCAGACAAAGTCGTGGATAGCAGGGATAGGCCTTTGAGCTTTCTGAGCGTGCTTAGTGCTCAGGTAGTCGATGATCTTATGGAAGACGCTGGGGCTTCAGATCAAATTCTCGACGAAGGGATAGGGAAATATCCTGCGGGCACTAAAGCCTACAGTTATTTGAGGCATTGCCGCAGGCCTCTGTTCAAGGAAGCTCAACTGGCTGGCTTCCTCTCTATATAGCTGCGCCGACTGGTAGTACCCGGCATTGCATCCTCGGATCGCATTCACCGCAATACCTTATGGCCTGCAGTGCATCTGGTGTTCGGGACAAGACTGGGCTTGCTTCCTGCCATGGTATGACGCATACAAGCTGGCCTGAGAGCCATTACTGATGGGCTGCTTGCCAATGAAACACGACGTGACAGTTTTCCCAGGGTAGAATTACCGTTCCTGTATTTGATGGGATGGTTAATTCTCCATAACCCCAGGGTGATGTCTTCCTGTCCTGGCAGTAGTTCGGGGACTAATTTCTTGTTGAATTACAAGAATTCTATCTGGAATGTGACCACAGTTTTAGAGTATCGGCGGATACTAAATTTTGCTCACAGCTGGAAGCTCTTCTGCACCGTCCCCTTTGTACATCTCAATCAACAGGGGAGCAGGCTTCAGGACTCAGGTGAAGGAAAGACCATTCTTTCTTCTGAAGCTTTTAATTGGTTGGTCTGCATTAGACCTTCCCATTTATTGTATAGAAGTGAAGACCAATGCTTCTTGGAGCACTACCTGCCTAGTCGATTCGCTAGGCAGTTTGGGTATGACCAATTGCACGTAGGCAATGCCGTCACCAGCTTCAAGTCAAGGGGTGGACTTATTAATGGAGCGAGAGAATGGCGATACTTCATAATGGGTTGCATTGGAGCAGCTTTTACTGTGCCCGCAACTTTATTCTCCATAGAGTTGCGCATCCTCCATTCGTATGCCCAGTTTTATGTGGCAACCAATACCTTCTATCGCAATTTTGATATGCGTGGAAGTTTTAGGATGCCCTCTTCTAAGTCAGCGGGAAGAGACAAAGTCCCATCAATTTCCTCTGACGAGGGTGAGGATTCTGTCAATCCAGATGAGCCTTTGTTGGCATACCGAAAGGCGAAATACCTCCGCCTGCAGGGCCTCTGGTTATCTCTGGTAAGCGAAGGGCTCCTGTTCTGAAGGAGACTTCCCCTCGCAAGAAGAAGAAGACGGTTGGTAGTCCTGTCAGGACTTCCCACCCTGAGGTTCCTAGAAGTGAACCTGTTGTTTCCCCTGTTGAGGATGATCCTTTGATTAGAGGTTCCTCGCCTTTTAGAGAGGAAACCTCTACGGTTTCGGCTGGCAGTGCCGAAGAATCTTTGCTTGAGGCTGCTATCGCTGCTACCGCTTCAGGTAGTGGTACGAGATTGCCTTCGAGGCCGAGCCAAATAAAGATATCTTTATCCAGACCAGCAACGGGAGAAACCCCTGCCGCGTCTGTAAGTATACCCAGCAAAATTCCACCCAATGAGCCTCGAGTGGATCTTGGTGAAGACCTGGAAGAATACCTACCAGTGTCAGTTGGCACACCCCCTTCTCCAGGTATGACAGCTCGCTTAGCATCATTAAGAAATAATTTAGCTGTACTGGCTGCAGACGCGACATATACACCATCGGCCATGAGAAAATATCGTCTTTATGCCTCTTTTTAGAAAAATTAACATCAGGTTGATATTAATTTTCTCTTGTCTTCTTTTCAGGGGAAGACATCTACGGGGAAGACAACGTCGATGCAACTTTCGGCTTTGTTTCTGCTCCTGTCTATGACACGGAGGTGCCTGATTTTGAAGAGGAAACGTTTTCGGGTGCCGGCTCGCCCGAAATGGTTTCGATATCTCGAGAGGAAGATGAGCCTGTCATTACGACAATGCCTCCTTTGAGTACGCCGGCCACTTCGTCCGTTGTTGGCGCTTCTTCTTTTGTCGCACCATCTGTTGAGGCGACGACTGTGGCAACATCGTCTGCAGTCATTCCTGGAGGGGGATTGGCCGATATTGTAGCCACTCCCAGCGTCCATTCTGATCTAGCCATGCTGACTGAGCAGTATACTAGTATTTTCTACACCACCTTGAAAACGCTGATATCAATGGTGCTGGAGAAGAATCTAGGCTTTGAGGCTTTGAGGAGGTCCTTCCAGTTTACGATAGTGCCGATCAGAGATTTCAACAACACTGGGATAGCTGATACACTGGAGCAGAAAGTTAATGGTTTGGAACAACCCATTAACGATTATTTACAGCTATCTCAAGGCAGCATTGACTGTCTCGTTCAAGCTAGGTATAACTCCTTAACTGCAGAGCTTGCTAGGCAAATGGAATCTCTGAACAAATCCGTCCGGAAATAGCAGCATGAGATGGATCATAAGCGTACCGAATTGGAGTATGTCATTCCCCAGCTGACTCAGTACGAAGCCGAATATGAGAAAGAGGCAGCGAGGGTCCGCAGACTGAAAGATGAACTCGCTAAGACAGAGGAGAAGGCTCTCTCTTTGTCAGCAACCCAAGATGTGTTGAAGGATCGAATGGAGACTGTTCAGCAGAACCTGACACATGTGGGTGTCATCCACGCAGGTTTTGTAAGTGCTCGGTCTGAGCTATCTGCTTTGAAAAATGATGCGGCAAGGTTGGAGCGGGCTCGCGCCGACGTCTTGAACTCCAAGGATGAGAGAATGGTTGCTCTGGCGCGGCAGATTCGCGACTTAACTGCTCCCCCCAAATGATGTACTTTTTTACTTTTTCATGTAATTTTGCTCCTTCGAGAGAGAATAAAGAAATTTTATCTGACTTTGTGGACCCATCATTTTGGAATATAAATGACAGGCTAGGGTGAAAGTGATATCAGAGGTAATATGGACGTGATATACTTTCGGTAAGCTTCAACTGGATATATCTATTCAGAGGTTATATGGACATGATAGAATATGATCCAACTAAAATTTGTACACAAAACACTATCAGAGGTAATATGGACGTGATAGGTCTTTAATTTCCAAATTAGTTAACCATATATATTCAGAGGTTATATGGACATGATAGAATATAATCCAACTAGTTTTGTTTCGGAAGTAGTATTGTCAGAATGAGATCTCCACCATACTCCATTTAGCAAAGGAGATTAAGCATAGTACCTCTTCAGGAATTTGCCGTTGATAGGAGCCATTAACAAGTCTCCATTAGGCTTGGCTAATCTGTAAGTACCGTTTAAGAACGTCGTCTCGATCACATAAGGGCCTTCCCATTTGGGTTAGAATTTACCCTTACTCTTGTGAGTAATAATCATTGGCCTTCTTACGGCTAGGACTAGCTCACCAACTTTGAACACTCTTTCCTTTACTTTTTGATTAAAAGCTCTGAAAATACATGCCTGGTAGAACGCGATGCGCTGTTGAGCTTGGAGGCGTTTTTTATCTAATCCTTCTAGCTCTTAAAGCCTTAATAGGTCATTCTTTTCCTGTGTCAACTCATTAGCCACTGCTATTCTGAGTGACAGAATTTAAATTTCGATGGGAAGAACTGCTTCACTCCCGTAAACTAGCGATAATAGGGTATAATCCGTCGGTGCTCGTACCGTTGTGCGGTATGCCCAGAGACATTCTCCTAGCTTCTCGTTCCAATCTCTTTTGTTCGAAGAGACAAACTTTTTTAAGAGTTTGATAATGGTTTTGTTGAAAGCTTCTGCCAAACCATTAGCAGCAGGATTGTATACCGTAGAGGCCATATTTTGTATCCGATTTTTATCGTAAAATCGGTGAAATGCTTGGCTGATGAATTGAGACCCGTTGTCATGAATTATCCTTCGGGGAATCCTAAAACGATAAATAACGTGATGCTTAATAAAGCTGATAATGTTAGATTTCTTCACCTCAGCGAGGGGGATTGCCTCTGCCCATTTGGAGAAATAATCCGTGATGGCTAATATAAACCGATGACCTCTGGAAGAAGACGGGTGAATAGGACCAATAATATCCATACCCCATGCTTCGAAAGGCCAGGATGCCACCGTAGGATGTAAATGTTCAGAAGGTTGATGTATAAAATCTGCATGAACCTGGCAGGTTTTGCATTATCTTGCATATTTTATTGCATCTGTGATCGTAGTAGGCTAGTAATAACCCATCATCCTGATACGATCCTGTAGCTTAGGACCGGGTTGATGTGCTCCGCATACGCCATCGTGAGCTTCACGGATAATCCGCTGTGCTTCATCACTAGAGAGACATCGTAATAATAGTCCGTCATAAGTTCGACGATATAGACATTGTGAAGATACGTCAAAATAGAAGCGTAATAATCGTCTTTTGACGGATACTGCTTCTTTAGGGTCTTCCGACAAGATTCCGTATGCTACAAAATCTATAAAGGGACTTCTCCAGTCTCTCCTTGGAAGAACTGTATTCACAGCGTAGCTGCGTTCTATGTGAAAGTTGTTTTTCCCACAGAATAAATCTCTGTTAAGAAGGATCATCGAATTCTGCCTTCTTATAGGAATAGATAAATCTGTAGCTAGACTGGCTAGGGCATCAGCTTACAGATTCTGAGATCGAGGCACATGCTCTAGGAAGAATCCTTTGAAAGACATGGCTATTTCGATCGTTGCTTGGTGATAAGGGATGAGGTCTGGATTCCGAACTTCATATATTCTTCTGACTTGATTGACGATCAACAGAGAATCACCGAAAGCTTCCAGGTATTTGACGTCTAATTCTTTAGCGACTTGGAGCCCGATTAGTAGGATGTTATATTCTGCCACGTTATTAGAGCAGGGCTCGCTAAGAGAATATGCTCGATAGATGACGAGTTTCTCAGGAGTAACCAGGATGATTCCTACTCCTGAAACCATATTTCCCCTGGAACCAGTCCTAGACGCGCCATCGAAGAATAGTTGCCATGCCTCAATCTCCATCACAGAATTACATTCTGTAACTTCGTCGGGAATGTCCTCGTATAGTTTGGAGGTTTCTGGAATTGGATGAGCAGATAGGAAATCAGACAATACTTGGCCTTTGATGGACTTCTGGGGGACGTATACCATATCATACGGTGTTAATAATATCGCCCTAGTCGCGAGTCAGGAATTAAGAACGCTTGGCTTGTTCATCAATACCCGAAGAGGATTGATCCTGGAGATAATATGAATAGTCTGGCCTGTAACATAGTTTTGCATTTTCTGAATGGCGAACATTAGGGCCAAACATTCTTTTTCTATTAGATTGTACCGGTATTCAGCTCCGAACATCATTCTGCTTAAATAGTAGATAGCCTGTTCATGACCCTCATCGTTCTTCTGTGCGAGGAGAGCTCCCAGAGAATGATCCAATGCTCGAACATACAGCAAGAATGGTCTTCCTATGACGGAAGACACCAGAACTAGAGGATTAGTGAGGTAGCGTTTGATGTCATTAAACGCTTGCTGACAGGCTTCGTCCCACACGAAGGATACACCTTTCTTTATGAGATGAGAAAAAGGCTGACATCTTCCAGAGAGGTTAGATATAAATCTCCGGATATAAGCCAGACGACCTTGAAATCCTCTGAGTTCTCTCAGATTGCGGGGTGGTCGTATTTCTAAGATGGCCTTGACTTTATCAGGGTCCACTTGAATGCCTTTAGCGGTTATGACAAGTTCCAGGAATTTGCCACTTGATACACCCAGAAAGGACTTTGTAGGATTTATTTTGAGTTGATGTTGGCGCATCAACTCGAATACTTTCTTCAGGTCTTGGATGTGATTATCCTTGTGGCAACTTTTGACAGCTATATCGTCTACGTAACATTCCACTATTTTGCGTAAATGCTCGTGGAATATGTTACTCATAGCTCATTGGTACGTAGCTCCGGCATTTTTCAGTCCGAAGGGCATGACCGTATAGCAATATACCCCCAATAGTGTCCGAAAGGCAGTATGCTTTTCTTCTTCAGGATGCATCTTGATTTGATTGTATCCTGAAAATCCATCCATGAAGGATATGCGTTCAAAATCGCATGTATTATCGATCATGACGTCTGTAATAGGAAGAGAAAACTCATCCTTGGGGCAGACTGCGTTCAGATCTCGGTAATCGATGTAGCACGTACTTTCCCATTTTTCTTCATAACCGGGACAACATTGGCGACCCAGTCGGGATATTTTTCTTTCCGGATGAAGCCGCAAGCTATCAACTTCTTGATTTCAGCTTCAATAGCGTCCATCGTGTCTGGACGGAATCGGCGTTGATGTTGCTTCACAGGCTTTGAATTGGGTAATATATTGAGCTTATGAGTAGCCACTTTTGGATCGAAACCTGGCATATCCTTATAATTCTACACAAAGACGTCGATATATTCTCTTATCAGCTGGATTATTTATTTTCTTTCTTCTTCAGAAAGATTATTACTGATAAATATCGGCTTTGGCGAAAGTTTATCCCCCACATCAATTTGGATAACTTTATCTTCAGTGGAAGGTTCTCTCTGCTCGAACCGGAGTTCCCATTGTGTATCCATATGTTGAGCCCAAGAGTCATTCTCAAATGGTTCAGATTCTTGTTCGTCTGCTTCGAGAGAATCTGTCAATACCATATTTACTGATAATGCTCGTTCGGGATCATCTGATGAGCCAGAAGATGGTGAGCTATCTTGAGAAGAGGAAAAGATATCCTTATTTGACTCAGAAGTTGTAAGGGAGGTGGTATACCCTAACCCAAAACTAGTTTATTGATAGTAGGGATCACCGTACAATAGCATTCGTCTGCTTTTCCCGTAGTTGAGGCCTGGTTCTAGCTTCAAGTCATAACCCATACTTTGTATAATCTTCAAAGCTTGAGGGCTATACCTATGAACTTGTATTTTACTAGCATCGTCATCGAAAGAATCTTCTTATACAGTCGGTTTATTGCGTATGCGACCGAAGACTATTGAACGCTGACTGCTGCGAGTAGGCGGGACAATGAAGATAGAATCCTCATGTGGTCCATACGTCATGATGACATTAGATGGTGACGCTACTTCCCACACATACGGATGATAGGATTCTATAGCTTTCAAGAATCTTTGTGCTATAGGTTCTATATCATTATGGGAAGAGGATTCCCGATCAGGAATTTGAGCGTCAATATAATAGAAAAAAGGATCTTTATTATCATCAGAAACTACGTTCCTGGTTGTATTTAGATCAATCAGCTGCTTGCTGCGCCGAAGGTTGATGACCAAGGGTGGAGGCTTCTGGTTCAAAGTGATCACTAGAGGATCACCTCCTTTTCCTGACCTGGTTTTGTTAAGGTGGATAGCCATGGGCTCCATGGTTTTCGGATGAGTAGTTCGCCCTTTCACCTTGATTGACAGAGGCTGCTTGGCAGAGGGTTCTTCTAGCTCCCGGTGGGATTCCTCCTCTATTTTGCTTGACACCTCCTCCATGTAGTCTTGAGTGTATAACATGGCATCAGAGTAGTAGGATTCTACTCCTTTAAATGGGTTAAGATTAGCAAACTCTGTTTGTACTGTTCCTTGGCATCTACATATTTAAAGCATTGACGTAGAGTCGAAGGCACGATGTTGTGGTCGTGGATCCATGGTCTGCCCAGCAAAATATTATAGGATACCGCAGAATCAATGACATAACATGTAGCCACTGATCTGAGGTCGCCAATCTGGATCCTCAGACGAATCTTCCCTAATGGCTTACTTTTCCTGGCGTTGAAACCCACGATTGTAGTGGTGGTGTAAGCCAATTCGCTGGTAGGAATCCTCAATGGTTTGAGCAGACTATGAGGAATGATGCTGATTGTTGATCCCGGATCTATATGAATCCGGTCAACATCCATAAAACCGATATATTCGGTGTAATAGAGGGGTCTGTCATGCTTGTTGTGTTTCAACAGCATGTCATCTTGAGTGAAAGTGATATTCGGGACCACCTCCATCACACTATGGCATTGAGGACATGCCACAGGTTCTTCATCAGGGGACTTGAGTTGGGTCAAGTATGCATCCGCCTGCATTAATGCTTCACTCAGGGCTTGACGAGTGTCTTTCGAGAGCCTGAGTAATTCAAAAATGGATAACCTAGCTGGTGTATGAGCCAACTGGGCCAGGATGTCAAAGTTATACGGCTTCTCTAAACCTTTGCTTTGAATATTCTTCAAAGGTTTATCGAAGCGTACTTCCTTTTGCTTCCCCTTGTCTGCCGAAGTTGGTCTCGAAGGACCGACCTCTGGTATGACAGGTTCCGGTTCTGAAGACTTGGCAACTGGAGCGTATGCCGATGCTTCTTCCTGACTTCCTCCATAGTCCTTGAGGTAGGCTTTCCCTGAACGGGTTCTAGTAGCCAAAACCTCTTCTTCTGATGTCGAGGATACCGCAACCATATGATATGGTTTACGCTTCGAGGTCTTCTTAGACTTAGCCTTAGCAGCTTGAGTTTCTTCTTCGATCTCTGACACCAGATCTGGATGAACCCACATAATCTTGCCCCGTTGGGTATTTAGGGGTACCAGGTCGTGATTTTGACCCTTGGCTGGAGGGAGATTAATGATGTTCATCATTATCCGAGAAATAGGTACAATATTATTCGAAACTTCTTGGGGAGGCAGATTGCCAAATTGGAGAGAGATCATATTGGCTGTGACCGTCTTCTCGCTGTTGCGTAGAGGGATGGCCTTAGCATTGATCAATACCTGGATCTTCCTCTTCAGTACATAATATGCCTTTGTGGGGTGATGTATGTACCTATGGAAAATGCAGTACTTGGGGTTATTGGTACTGCCGACTTTATTAGGCCGCTTTACCTCAGGGAGAGTAATCTTGTCGCTTTTGACGAGACACTCGAATATGCTCGGAATATCGTCGTCGTCGAAAGAGTACACTTCAATGGGCCTGGAAGTCCCATGTTTCGTCTGTGTGGTTGCCGCAGTCTTTTGCTTGGACGTTTTGATCGCCGGAGCTTCTTTTTCTTTGGAACCACGGGGATGGTCGCTGTTGGAAGATGATCTCTTGCCTTTATCAAAGGTAGATATCATAATTCCATTATCACGCGCCTTCCGACTGTTGTCTTCAGCGGCTACCGCTGAGATGATAAATGAGGGCCAATCATGGAACTGATATGGTCCTATGAATACCGAGATCACTGGAAGAAGATTCTTCCCGCAAATATCCACCAATGCCGAGTTTGGAACTCCGGGAGGCATTTGTAAAGTGGCTTGACGAAAACGTTCGATGAAAGTGCGAACATTCTCTTTTTTCTTCTGCTTTACTTCGATGAGAGAGGACATAGACATGTCCATCCCTCCTTCGTAGAATCGCACGAAGAACAAAGTCTTGAAATCTTCAAAGGAAGTAATACAGTTGTCCGCAAGACTACGGTACCACTGATAAACCACTCCCGAGAGATAGCCTTTGAACACTCGAGTGAGAAGGGCGTCATTCCCTTGCAATAACACCGTAATCATACTGAAGTAGTTCATGTACTGGCTCGGTGATGTCTTTCCCTCAAACAAAGCCATAGTCTGTGGTTTGTATTTAGGAGGAAAAGGGACCTCGTCCCAGATAGCTGGGTACGGCTGGTTGATTCCCAATTTCTTGAGCTGATCTTTGTGCTTCAAGGCATCAAATTGGGCTTTCAATTCTCGTACTGCCTGTATTGGATCTTCAGCCAGTGGAAGGATCGCAGAGTGGTGAGAGATCGGTTGTATTGCAACTTCAGCAGGAGGCAATACATTCTCCGAGTTAGGAAGTGGGGGAGCTGCTGATTCTTGATCTAGAACAGGCTTCTTGTTCGCGTTGGATGGTGGTAAGTCCACCCCCACACGTATTTGATTCGAGGAACTGATGCTTGAGCTATAGCAGCTGTGTGTTGAGTCAGCATCATCTGGTGCATATTCTCCATTATGGACTGTATCTCTTTTAGAGATGTCTCCAACACAGTGATGCGTTGCTCGGTACTTCCTGACGAGGAAGCTTTTTCGTGTTCATCTTCAATGGCATAGACCCCCATTTCTCTGGATGTCATTGAAGGGCTAGTATAGGTCTCTATAGAGAATGACTCTATACTTTTAGCATCTGATTCAGGAAACTGGCGACCCCCAGTGTCAGAATCAGAAGAATACGAAGTCGGTTGTCGTGACCTCGAACGGGTGTTTCAGAACACCCCAGCTTCAGTGTTCTTAAGGAGTTTGTCGAATCTCCTTTGGCTTGGAGTTCTAAAGGGATGACGTCTTGAATTCGACCTTCCTCTAGGAACATGTGAAGCCATGTTCACTGATGCATGTGCGGGCTCTTCTTTCTGAAAAGACAAAGAGTAGTTCAACCGGTCGAAAATCGATCGTTTTGCTTCAGAACAGCAATAATTAACTACAATCCTATGACTATTACAATAGTGCTCCCTAGGAGGCGTAATAGACATGCTGAAAGATCCTCTATCCTTGTATTTCTGGATCAGATATTCACGCAAGTCAGGAGGATTTACAGAAGAAGAAGAAGAAGATGGCTTGTTCCTCTTTTTTACATCAGTTGGCATGCGGATATTGGGAACCATAACTTTTACCCTGCCACCCGTATACAACAGGTTAGCCATCTGAGTAGCAGATAATCCCTGAGGAGTGTGTCTCTCTGCAAATCGGGCTTTCTTTACGCTGAGGGGTTTAACCTGGCGTAATTTAGAGCTCTGCTCAGGCTGGCGTAAAACCGAGGAAGCCCTCAATCGGCCATCCGCTTCTCGCGTAATCTGGAGAGCGGGCAGATTCTTCCTTTGTTGGCGTAAAGGCCGAGAAGTTGAGTAGTCCGCCACTTGTTTTCCCTTGCATAAATTGTAGGGACCATCTGCTTTTCCACGGAGGGCAGATGCATTCTTACGCGCAGAGCGCGATTAGAATTTCTGATTTGGCGCTGAGGCATTATCAGAAATCTTGTCTGCCACATCACAGACGGGAGACTGAATTTTACGCGCAGAACACGGAGTAGACTTCTGGACTAGCACTGAGGCATTGTCAGAAGTTTTGTCTGCCACTTCACAGACGGGAGACAGAGCTTTACGAGCTGAGTGCGAAGTAGACTTCTGGACTAGCACTGAGGCATTGTCAGAAGTTTCGTCTGCCACTTCACAGACGGGAGACAAAGCTTTATGCGCGGAGCGCGAAGGTTGTGCAGCTACAACCTGGTTGGTCGGAGAAACCGGAGAGTCGACAGGAACGGTAGGGGATGTCCTGGGCATCCATACCTTATGCAGTTTCATGTTGTCTTGGACAGAGAGAGAGTGGGAGCTACTATCACGCCCCGATCTCCCGCAGGCTATTTCGGCCATTCCCGCTAGGCGAGAATCACCCTCACCAGCGCTCCCGCGGAACGATTGCTTTGACCCATCCGGGCGTGATGCCGCACGAGCGTGTTCCACGCCTGTGCAAGGCCATGGCTCATTGGCTGGCGGCAAGAGTTCTAAGCCACAGAGTCGCACAGATTGTCCGAGTGCAGCGGAGTTTAGGAACGCATAGCGATTCGATAACAGGTTCACTGAGTCGACAATATAGCGGAAGCATTGAAACACAAATTGAGGTAAAGCAAGTTCTTTTATTGATTAAACATGTGTTACAGACGGCGTATAGCCGAGAGTACAAGTCGCTCAAGCCCCTCTCTCGAAACATTAAAAGCGTGCCAAGTGGCTACAACTGTGGAATGAATGTACAGGCGATGGTCAGACTATGTTCCAATATTACGTCTTATATATGTGCTTCAATCCCGGACACACCGTTGCAAGGCTTCAGAGGGAACTCCTGGCCTTAGCACGCACGTTGGAGGCATCCGCACCGAACGAGGTTCTCCCGCACCCTGCATACAAACTGGTGGATTATCAGTACATTGAATGCACTGGTGGGGAAGCTACTCGCCCGCTCGACAAATCCAACCACGTAATACAGGTTTCGTGCATAACTATTAAGTTGTCTTTCTAGTTGCCTTAGGATCAGTTTCATGCAAACATTGAATAGCCTATCGTGTCGGGCAGTGCGCCGTGCGATGTTAGAGGAAACACGGTGAGACTTACCAACTTACCATCTCCTTCCCTGTCCAAGGCAAACATCGTTAATTTAAGCAGGGGTATGTATAAACATTCAGGAGGCATAGCATATGCAAACAAGAGTATTTATTTCAAGATCGTTCAGGTGTTTAGTTGTTCTTGATGCTATACAATGCCTCGCACGCGGATAGCCGCTAAGCGTGGATGATTTGTTTATCTTTCATTTACAAGCAAGCATGCAACAAGTTAAGTACAAGGCGATCACTGGCGTATGCCATAATGGACGGTATAGTCTTTGACGAGATGGTTTGCAACAAAGAACAAGAGGCGCTGCAAACCATTCCGCCGAACAAGAGACTATTTAGTCTAGACAAGAATGGTATGCAACAAAGTACAAGAGGCGCTTTATCCCATTCCACCGAACAAGAGACTAAGAACAATTGGTCTCACCCGGACCGGGACGATGCCAGTGCCCCAGCATCGCCCGCTAGACCATCCCTGTGCACAAGTTGTCCGTGATCGAACGACATCTCGGGTAAGTTATCCATTTACATGGTTGAGGCAACAAGCGTACAAGACAAGAGTACAAGACAAGAGGCAAGCTGTTGGGGCAACAATAGTACAAGACAAGATGCATTGCCTGTTTTCCATTCTCTTAGACGGTCTGAACAATATCCTGTATGACAGGGTGTTGGCCTGGCTTATGTTACAAGTATTGAGTCAAGGCAACGTACAAGCAGACAAGCATGCGTTCTAAGGAACATAAGTAACACGTTTGCTCGGACCCGAAGGTAAGCCGAGATATGAAACCGTTAAGGGACTTAGCATGCGAGGGTCTGAGTATAAGCAGTATTTTATTTCCATGTTCTAGCAAGCAATACAAGTTAGGATTATTCCCTTAGCTAGGTACGTTGGATTTTTTAGCAAGCAGGGAGTGAATCACCTAGCGACTAGCATAAATCTTCCAGATTTTATGTGTGCTGGCTAAGCAAAGAAAAGTTTACCTTAGCCACCCACCTTAGCGATGATTCGCCTCGGTAGAGCGATACGCCTGAGCGAGCCTCTGAAAGCCTAAGCTAAATTTCTGTAGGGGCAAGTCTGGATATCCTTTACTTCTTGATCGAGGCAAAGTGGGTCGGGACAGCTGCACTTTTGCCGTTTGAGACGGCAGTCCGCTAGAGCAGAACAGGGTGTTACATCCTACCCAACTTAGAAAAAGTATCATCCTCGAGTCTTACTAAGGACAAGCAGTAATCTAGGGTTGAGGCAATCCTAGACAAGTCATTGTACTTGTTCATTTGGATGTTCACTTGCACAAGCGTCGAAATCAGCATATCGCTTAGACTGGATCGTGCGCACTTTCGAAGTGCACTTCTAGCGTGAACACGTCAACCAGCTCAGTGATAGCGAAGTCTTAGCACTCGAGTTTTACTTTTTCTTAAGTCTTGGATGGTGCACTAGTTCAAGGCGTCCCTCGAATAGATGTATTCAACCAAACTTAGAGTTAGTAAAAATCGGACAAGCTACTAGCGATACTCTCAAAGGGTTCGCACAGGTTGGCACAAAGGCCACTCGCAGCATACAACCAGACAAGCAAGTATATTATTACATTCAAAACGCATTTTAAAAGTATTTAGACTTATTGTTGGAACATCCTTGAGGCATTGAGAGAGAGCGTGCACATAACCCACGAACGAGCTTTCGAAACAGAGATATCAAAATAAAGGCCAAAGGCGTAGAAGCCAGGTTCTGATACCAACATGTCACGCCCCGATCTCCCGTAGGCTATTTCGGCCGTTCCCGCTAGGCGGGAATCACCCTCGCCAGCGCTCCCGCGAAACGACCGCTTTGACCTATCCGGGCGTGATGCCGCACGAGCGTGTTTCACGCCCGTACAAGGCCATGGTTCATTGGCTGGCGGCAAGAGTTCTAAGCCACAGAGTCGCACAGATTGTCCGAGTGCAGCGAAGTTTAGGAACGCATAGCGATTCGATAACAGGTTCACTGAGTAGACAATATAGCGGAAGCATTGAAACATAAGTTGAGGTAAAGCAAGCTCTTTTATTGATTAAACATGTGTTACAGGCGGCGTATAACCGAGAGTACAAGTCGCTCAAGCCTATCTCTCAAAATATTAAAAGCGTGCCAAGTGGCTACAACTGTGGAATGAATGTACAGGCGATGGTCAGGCTATGTTCCAACATTACGTCTTGTATATGTGCTTCAATCCCGGACGCACCGTTGCAAGGCTTCAGAGGGAACTCCTGGCCTTAGCACGCACGTTGGAGGCATCCGCACCGAACGAGGTTCTTCCGCACCCTGCATACAAACTGGTGGATTATCAGTACATTGAATGCACTGGTGGGGAAGCTACTCGCCCGCTCGACAAATCCAAACACGTAATACAGGTTTCGTGCATAACTATTAAGTTGTCTTTCTAGTTGCCTTAGGATCAGTTTCATGCAAACATTGAATAGCCTATCGTGTCGGGCAGTGCGCCGTACGATGTTAGAGGAAACACGGCAAGACGTACCAACTTACCATCTCCTTCCCTGTCCAAGGCAAACATCATTAATTTAAGCAGGGGCATGTATAAACATTCAGGAGGCATAGCATATGCAAACAAGAGTATTTATTTCAAGATCGTTCAGGTGTTTAGTTGTTCTTGATGCTATACAATGCCTCGCACGCGGATAGCCGCTAAGCGAGGATAATTTATTTATCTTTCATTTACAAGCAAGCATGCAACAAGTTAAGTACAAGGCGATCACTGGCGTATGCCATAATGGACGGTATAGTCTTTGACGAGATGGTTTGCAACAAAGAACAAGAGGCGTTGCAAGCCATTCCGCCGAACAAGAGACTATTTAGTCTAGACGAGAATGGTATGCAACAAAGTATAAGAGGCGCTGCATGCCATTCCGCCGAACAAGAGACGAAGAACAATTGGTCTCGCCCGGACCGGGACGATGCCAGTGCCCCAGCATCGCCCGCTAGACCATCCCTGTGCACAAGTTGTCCGTGATCGAACGACGTCTCGGGTAAGTTATCCATTTACATGGTTGAGGCAACAAGCGTACAAGATAAGAGTACAAGATAAGAGGCAAGTTGTTGGGGCAACAATAGTACAAGACAAGATGCATTGCCTGTTTTCTATTCTCTTAGACGGTCTGAACAATATCATGTATGACAGGGTATTGGCCTGGCTTTTGTTACAAGTATTGAGTCAAGGCAACGTACAAGCAGACAAGCATGCGTTCTAAGGAACATAAGCGACACGTTTGCTCGGACCCGAAGGTAAGCCGAGATATGAAACCGTTAAGGGACTTAGCATGCGAGGGTCTGAGTATAAGCAGTATTTCATTTCCATGTTCTAGCAAGCAATACAAGTTGGGATTATTTCCTTAGCTAGGTGCGTTGGATTTATTAGCATGCAGGGGGTGAATCACCTAGCGACTAGCATAAATATTCTAGATTTTATGTGTGCTGGCTAAGAAAGACAAGTTCACCGTAGCCACCCACCTTAGCGATGATTCGCCTCGGTAGAGCGATACGCCTGAGCGAGCCTCTGAAAGCCTAAGCTGAATTCCTGTAGGGGCAAGTCTGGATATCCTTTGCTTCTTGATCGAGGCAAAGCGGGTCGGGACAGCTGCACTTTTGCCGTTTGAGACGGCAATCCGCTAGAGCAGAACGGGGTGTTACAGCTACCCCCTGCTCGAAGCATATCTTCGTAGGCAGACTGGTCGAACTGGACGACCAAAGTCTTCTTCATTGATCCTACCGATACTGCATCGTGTTGAGCAATTGCTTTCTCGTTAGATGAGAAAGAGGTCCCTAGCAGAGTTACCATCTTATGTTTGATAATAAACGGAAGAAATAAAACTAGGTTTATATAAAACCCTTTCTTAGGTTTACAAACAAGAAGTACTATTAATCTTATACGAGGATGTTAAGTACAAATTTTAATCTGGATAAATATTGCTATAGGAGTCTGATCTGCAGTCGATCACTTTGTCCCTTGGACCACACGATAATGAAAAAGTGCCGTAGAAGAAGGAGAAGCTTCAAAGATTGCAAAGGGGCCCAAATCGTCGATCACTACTCTCTGTCTGTGCTCTGGATTCTTCTCTCTCAAAAATTAATTTCCGACCTCTCGACCTCTATTCTCTCAATTTTTGACCTTGGACCTCTGTCAATAGAGGTCTTTATTTATAGGATTTTAGTGACAGTAATCGTCCAGTCAGCGTAAAAGCCGGACAGTGGAGAGTGTGGCACTTTTTATGCGGCGGTTATAATAACTGCCACCCACGTATGAATGATCTTCTGGATAAGCATGTGACGCGTGTCCCATGATGAGAAAATGCGTATAACTGTTGCGAAGATCATGGCATACAAGCCACGTAGGTAACTGCCCCTTGCGTAGAAAAGGTTGGCGTAGAAGCCAATAACTGTCACCATAGCGTAGAAGCCTAATAGTTGTCAGGTTGGCATAGAAGCCAAGTGGTTGTCGAGTCGGCATAGGAGCCAAATAGGCGTAGAAGCTTTGTAGGCGTAGAAGCCTGATGCTGCATGGATAGGTAGCCAGCGTAAAAGATAGTTGTTCCTCTTTCTTTGACTGAGGCTTTGAGCGTATTCTGGACAAAATAGCCTTATCACGCATAAATGCAAATATAGCCTGAGTTTGCGTACTTTAAGGAGATAGCGTACAGTGTGCTCCTTATAGCTAAAAGTAGCCCGGTGGCGTATTCCAAGGAGATAGCGTACATCGTGCTCCTATAGCTGAAAATAGCCTGATGGCGTAATGTGCAGGGGTGATGATATAGACGTATTAGCCATAATTATGGCTCACCTAGTCTTTGAAAATATAACCAAATCTCGTACATTTAATGCGGAGATCTGCCACCATTCTGAGCATTAAATGCAGAGACCTATCTCGAGCTCTGTACAAAAATCTGCCACCATTCTGAGCATTAAATGCAGAGACGTGCCTCGAGTTCTGTATGAAGAGCAGCTTTTGACGTGACAGTTCGTTTTGTCTTCTGCTGAGCGTAAAAGCTTACATCTGCCTGTGTAAAACTAGGCAGCGTATTTTCTTGTATGCGTAAAAGCACTTTGTATCAGAAAAACGTCACTAAAAGATGGTTTGGGTCTCTGTGCCGCACCATCATTACAGCCGTCGTCTGGATAGCTGTGCAGTACTCATTGTCAGGAGTCAGGTTCACTGCATGATCTGACAGGTTCATTCGAGAAATACGAAGCGTTCCTCGTACACTTCCATGCTGCATTAAAAGCGGATGAAGGCGATATAATACCCTTTTTACGCTGAGACAGCCTGGAAATACTGCATTATGCGGATTGTCCTTGAGCTTATATTTTATGTTGTACTAGCGACAAAGCTCTGTTGTACGCCGATGGCTCTGAAGTCATATTTTATGCCACACAGCACTGAAACACTGCGTATAACTCTGCAGCATATTTTTCATGCTTCTACAAATACAACGAGAAAAGATAGATATATTTGACACTTTAAGTTCTCAACCTTAAAGTGCCTAACTTGAGAAACTAATACTTCCTTCAAAATCATGAACACTATATATCAAACTACCTTTGAATGTAATTCAACAGAATACTTTGCTACTACTTCCTGGAATACTTCCCCCTTTCCCTGACAATTATGAACATTATTATACACCTGAGGCAATCCAAAAGCTACCAAATACTAAAATGTCAATAGTAATACCATGTATCCCTATGCAAACAAACAAAAACAAAAATAAGCATGACACTACTGATGGATTGTAGATGGGTCATATGTTGTTAAGCAGGACCCATAAATCAATAAAGGTAAAAAAAAATACATTGCAAAGTTGCATGAAGTTTTATATCATGAACCATAATAAGAGGTCACAACATTCCTGTTAATACTCAGTACCAATTGATACACTAATTTTAATAACCAGTTTAACACAATGTTTAAATTATCCAATGAGCAATTTATAACAATAAACTACTGCAAAAATAAATAAATAATCACGCAGAACAAGAGAGATTTTTTTTCACGAGGAACCGTAGACCTTAATGTCCTGGCTGAAACCTCGACATGAGTTTCTTTCCACGTGTGAATAATAATGTACTATAATCAAAGAAAGTTCAAGGATGTAACACTTACTACAAACTAGATGCAAGCCACCTACAACCGTAACAACCCCATCTCAAACTCGAGTCCACAAGCTTTCAAAGATGATGTCCAGTCCTTCCTCTGCTATCCGCGGGATCAGACACAAATGCTAATGATGAATGAATTGATGAATAATGATGAGTAGTCTCTAAAAAAAACTAAAACTCCAAGCTATGTATATAAAGAACAAATTCGGTTCCTTTTTATCAATTGAAAACCGCTCACTGATTAAAACAGAATCAGTTTAAAGAGATGACTCTTTTAGATATCAAAAAACTGATTTTGCCCTAAGAGAAGCTCTGACAAAGAAATAAGAGCTAAGAGAAGCTCTGACAAGTGAATTGCAGCCACACGCCTCTAACTCTCTCCCTTATCACTCCACAAAAAGAAAAATAATACTTTAGATATGCATTCTTTGAATCTTAATCCGAGCAGGCTTCAAGTATGTTCAGCAATCTTGAAAGTTCAACTAAAAAAATAAACCAAGTCTAGAAGCAGGAACTGGTCAGTTAAGGGCTTTCAAAAGATGACCAGTTAAGAATAATTTCAGTTAATGATCAATTAAAAACAGGTTCAGGCATGATTTTTTTCCATATTAAATCTAGTTACAGTATGGTACCAGTATGAGCACATTTTTAGTATGGTATAAGTACATATGGTATCAGTAGTAGTTTCAAATAACAGTCATTAGACGCAGTTGGTACTACTAATACCAATATAATATCATAATCAGTTTCATATATGAACATATTTGATACCATTGTGTTTGATACCATTGTGGTATACATCTTTGATATAAGTTAAAAACAACGAGTACCAATATGGGCATGTGAATATATGGTACCACTGATATCAATTAAGATACTAACGGATACCAATACTACTAATACTAATAAATTTGATATCAAATCTCCCCTATTTTTGACACATTTGAGACAAAAAAACCCAACTCCCCCATAATCAAATCACCTAGAAGAGCTAGGGTATCCCAGAGGGTACCAATTGATGGTACCACTAAAACAAGTATCTCTCCCCATAAACGAGTAACAAACCAGCACAAACAATGCCATGCCTTAAAGATTGCATGATTTTTCAAGTGTTTATCCTGCTAGTCTTGAGTACTCTAATATCACCCTGAGTTAACACATATGGACACTGCTGCCAAAAACCCCATGAGTTCACACATATGTGACCAACTGATACATCTTAAAGGCCACTAATAATACGAATTTGAAACATCACCAAACCCTCAAACCTATACTATATTACCCTTTCCTTAAGAACATAATGATAAAGGAATTTAACCCACACTTTTAGCTTAAAGGCACATACATACCATCTATCCATGGCTACATGTAGGTCCATACACACACAATAGTACAAAATAGGAGTATAGCAGTAGATACACACAATAATGAATGCAGAGATGTATGTGTGTATGTGCAGTGAATAAATAAGAGGGACTTAAGATTTGTGCAACCTGTGTATGAGTATTAATTTGAGTATCCTGTGTGTTTTCTGAGATATATACAGGAATTTAAACTGACACATGAATTACTCCAAGAGACTTAAAGTTAAAGTAACATAATTCTTTATGTTTTCTTCAACTTGTTCAAATGGAGTTGGCTGAACCTTCCCTAGAAATCTTTTTTTTTACTCTATACCCTTATATATTTATAACTGGACATACTAATAAAATAATAAACTGGATACTCAAATTGCTAGACGAGAATTCATATTGAAGGTCTCTGTAACTAGAACATGTTATGGGAAATTGCTAGACGAGAATCATAATCAAGGATTGAGGTGACATGGGACTGAATTGAGACTCTGCTCCCATAAATTTCTGATAAGATTCTGCACATAAGAGCCTTTTTTTTAATTCTTGGGTTAAATATCATCTGAGATATATTATCATGTGTTTGTGCACCTATTCATGTGTGTATGGTATTCCTGGAAATGCAACAGCAGCTACCTACAATAGCAGTAGCTTTGTACAGAGCTGTAGTAGCAACAAGTGCACTTCCAGTACGTATCAAAGCACTGTTTGGGTGTATGCATCAATTTGGGTTTATGTACCATAGATATTTGAGTACTAATGTTCAAACTGGAAATATCACGACCCGCACCCAAAATTTGGGCATGAACCGTGGGTACGTCCAGCCTACGCCGCAGCATCGACGGTAGAACGCTGTCTAGGTCCCAAAATTACTAACACAACTCACAAAATAACCTATAAAAGTTCTCAACTCCATAAGGAAGACAATAAATATGCATTTGATCATCAAAATATAAGGTACTCAATCACAATAACTATAAGAAGGTAAATGACACGATGAGATATAAAAGATATAAGAAGTTCTGACATAAGTCTAGAATACAACTCAAATAACAATAATAAGTCTAGAGTCTAACTGACATCAATATAAATAAGTCTCAACATAATACACCCAAGTCTCACAGTTTAGAACAATCCAAAACATAAATAAACTAAACTAAAAGCCGTCTAAACAACTGTAGATGGTGTCTCCTCTAAGGAGAGTGGCTCCTCTGGAATCTCTGGGATGAACTCTCCATCTACTCCTGGGCCATAGTGGGTTGGACAGAAATCCTCAAGGTCCTACGAAAATGTTATCCAGTCAGGATTGGAGCGAAGCACTAACAATAAACAACAGTTTCAATCATATTGGCAAAAACTATAAAATAATACAAGAAAATACATGATAAAAAAATACTGGAAAATAAGGAATACTGGAGTGACTTGTAATCAGCATATAGAACTAAACAACAATGAGACAGATATATGTGAATACTAGAAGTGAGTGAACTGGAAAAGAGAATAAAAATTCTAGCTAAGTGTTATGAAATATCTGTTTGCTATGTGATCGGCTTAGGACTAGATCAGGCTTGTTATATATGACTAGCTATGATACATGTGAGGTCAGGCTAACCATCTGGTTAGCTATGATACGAGCAAAAGTTAGGCTAATCATATATAATAGTCTATGAGGCATGTAAATGGTCAGGCTACATCCTACGTGAAATATGGGGTGAGCTATGATGCATGTAAAATAAGGTATGATCATATAATCCTACTAATATTTTCACGTCCCCAGCTAGTACGATGGATTCCAATCATGACTGCTCATGACAGGTATCTATGCTACTAGCCCATGTATCCACTGTGTCGGAATCAAGTATACACTACAACTAGAATCATAGTAATAATCAAAATAATGAAAACTGTCAGAGAATGTACTCGTCTCTGGTTCGGTGCAAAAGAGGTAACTCGGTGTCCGAGCTGGTGTGACACATCCCTATAAAGGAAATTCTAAGTTAAAAGATTGTATAAATGGGAATGTGGGTTAAAACATATAAATTTATGTTTCTATGTTGATTTCTAAGTAAACTAAGTCCATACTAGGCTAATGGGTCTATATTTGGTATTAATTAGCTACTATTAGCTTAACTTACTCACATAGGTAGCACTAAGGTTATGACTAATTATCTAGTTAAAATCTAAACAACACTAGCTATAAAACTAACTATTTCTTAATTATCTAACTGATGTTAATATAATTTGTACCCTACTAATACACTATGCTAACTGCTACTAACTGATAATATAGGTAACACGACCAAACTAACCTCTAAATTGATAACTAATACTAGTACACCAACTAGACACCTAAGCTTAGATTCTAACAACTGTTACCTATATACTAATACACACCCTGGCCATTTAACTAATATATACCTGATACCTACTATGCCAACCTTGTTAACCACACACTTGTGTGAATATCCATGTGTTTGTAGGTACTACTCTGATATCCTCATATCAAAGTACCCCTTTCTACTACATGCACTTGCCTTAGATCAGTATTCCCAACTGCAAAGCATGCAGTGACATACTGCAAAGCCTGAGTGAAACTCACTTCACTCCCTGCGCAGGTACCTAGCTCACTGAATACTCACACCTTCATTGTATCGATGCACACACTAACACACCAAGTCATACCCCACTGCACATATACACTTGCAGCATACCCAGATATCTGATACTCATTTTTTCCCTTGATTTGCCACTGAGATCTGCTACCAGTATGTAGCTGCTACCTACAGTAAGTTTCTTCACAGCAACTGAGCAGTTGGCCATTTTAATTTTACTGCCCGATCCTCCCCTAATTCCTGCACACATCCTATTACTCGCCTGGCATGCCTCTGTGCACAGCACTATTACCTCATATTCCCCAATTACTAATACATTCAAGTATTAGTGCATCCCCAGTGCACGAATACTTGTGTACACCAAAACTCTGATACTTCTAACTGAACTCTAAGTGCACCCATGACTGATACAATCAAGTATTGCACAGAATATGTATATCTGATACTCTGATGCATCTACATTCAGTGACTGATACCTTCAAGTATCAGTCACTTGATGCAACTGAACTTCCCTAACTACTGTACATGACTGAAACCCCCAGTTGCACACAGTGCACACCATGCACTTCCCTCGAGTGCACAAATACTACTCACATACCTTAATACACACACACATACCCACTGATCATCTAGGCTCACCCAATCACCTCCACATCATACACAAACACCCATACAGATCAAGTATAGTCACACTGAAGCACATAGACATAGTGTACACTACAACTAGGTACCCGAGTCTTCACGTCAACACATACTTGCACCTTACCCTTTCACTACTGTATCTGAACCCATCCTAACCCTTGTTCACTGGACACATGCCAAATCTGTGCACATCACCTTATTTCCTTACTATTGTACATGAAATGCACTATCTGTGCACTAACTGGCAGTGCTACTTATTCCTCCCCTCTATTACTCCCTGAATCTGAAACACTAGTACCCCTATACCTACCAATACACATTGAACACTGATACTATCTGCTATAACACAGATACATGGTGTACAGTCCAAATTTACTTCGTATGATATCCATATTTGTTTAAGTTGACTATAAGGGACAACTCATATGAAAGACACCCCTTATCTCACCTTATCACATAACAACACACTCCAAGATACTACACTAAAATATACACTAAGCATTTCAACCAACACCTTGAGTGCACAACCAATATACTCATGATACACAACAAATCTTCATGCCAAAACCTTTAATAACCTATTAATCACACTAATATATATTAAATTCATATCAAATATAGATATACATACGTAATATGATTTATTGTTAAGAAAAAATAGGAAAAAATACACTCATAAGAACAAAACCCCAAATATACATATAACACCATGAAAAAATCATCATGAAAATCATAGAGTCTCATGCTCCCCCCTTATGGCTATTCCTAAACCATGGGTGGACTCCTAATCGCCAAACAAATAATAAAAACAGAATTTAAATGAGAGATTTTAGATTTTTACCTATTGGGAGATGTGTTCCCAATGCAAACTTCTTCTTCTCCAAGGCTCCTTGTGACCTAAGCTTCTAGGCCTCTTGGATGAGGGAAATGAGAGGGATTTGAGGTTTAATTTTTTGTAATTTGTGGAGGAAAGGAAAGGATTTGGGAAAGAGCTATTTCTAGGATTTTGTTCATGAGTTATGAGGAAGAGGGAGGCTCCCTCTCCCTATATAGGGCCGGCCACACCTAGGGCTTAGGGTTGCTATGCATAAGGTCCTTAATGCCCCTATGGTTAGTCATGAAGGGTTATTCAAACAAGTGGGTTTTAATCCTAAGTAAGGGGTTTAACTAGAATCTAATTTAAAATGGATAGGGATTAATTAGTGGGTTCAAATATGACTAGTCTAATGTAAAGTCCATGGTCACATCAAGTCTAGTCCACTAACCCAATCATTAATAATAATAATATAATATATCATACATATCATGTATCTACAACACAATATATATAAATATCACAAATGACATCAATGCCCTTACTCTAGAAATGTGGAAGCGACAAGTCTACCCTTCCAAAAAAAATTTGTCTACGAAATTGAACTAAACTACCACAAGAACATAGTCAGAACAATAAGAACTATACCTCAAGGATCGAAGAGATACGGGTACTGCTCGCGTATTTTGCCCTCCCTCTCCCAGGTTGACTCACCTGAAAAGTGATGTGTCCATGCAACACGAACCAAAGAAATAGTCTGGTTCCACAATACATTCTCCCTGTGATCCAAAATTTCTTTGGGCTGATCAAGATAGCTGAGAGTCGGACCAACCTCGATCTCCGAGTGATCTAGTACGTGACTAGGATCTGCCACGTACCGTCTCAGCTGTAACATGTGGAACACATCATGTACTTCCTCCAGTGCAAGCGACAAGTGTCACGCCCCAGTCCCAAAATATGTAGGACCAGGAATACGTAAGCATGCCAGTCGTATGGATATGGCAACTCCAATATATGGAAACCAAAATCCACACGTACGCTGTAATATGAATATCAATCCACAAGTGGTATAAATCTATCATAAGTCACAGGGTATAATCTAAATCTCATCCACAAAAAATCAAATATAAATAAATAACCAGTATCTATGAAACTAGATATCAATATAAGTATCTAAGGATGATAGTAGAATGGAAACAAATCCACTACCAACTCGAATGGAAAAGTACAACACAATAAACACAATATAGAAATACCAGCTAACAATCATGGGACTCGGAGAGAAGACATCCTCGAAACATATGTAACCATCCGAATCTGCGCTCCTGCAAATACTCAAGAACAGATACACCTGGAAGGGGCTAGGTCCTCAGAGGGACGTAACAAGATACATAAAACATATGCCAATAAAGTACTGAAATAAATATCCAATGGTTGCCTAACCGTCTAAGTGAATGCAGTTAAGAACAACTTTTCCCACAAGTGAGCTATATGGCTGAAAACTGGGATTGGCATGATTCTCTCGGAGAATCAGGGGCCTCAAAGCATACCGTCTTTTGAACGACAGAGGCCGCCAAGTAGTATAGGGGTCATCATCGCCCGTATCTCCAACGGAGCTTCCGGGTTACATAAGAAAAAGTGTAAAGGAGCCCAAATGCGGTACTTGTTGTTCTTCCCACCCCATGCTCTAAGCATGTCACATCCATGACACGATTTGGTCCATAGCCTATCTTTAGTACCCTAGCCCAATCCTGCAACCAAACAAGGACAAGGATTGGACCATCGTACAACAATAGGCTATGTCCATGGACCTCTAATAACTGCTAAGTCTTCTAGCATACAAAGTTTCTAACAACAGTTATTCCTAACGCACGGCCTACACGTACAGGAGGCCAAACTCTGCATGCTAGTCTGTGATCTATATGAGACTCACAACTCGTGTAACAACTGTGTCACGGCCAATGAGCCTAAAGATGCTACATGATAATGGGGTAGTCTCATAAACAAGGTCAATGCAAATATATAAATAAAAACATACCGCGACGACACCGTCGCGCACATTTTATATAACAGTTAAAATATATGAACTAAAGACAGAAAATAAAGATGCATGCAACATATGGAATATAAATAACAGTACAATGGCAAGGTATACTTGCCTAACAAGAAATCTGTAAAGTGTAAGCGTCCAATGTCAAGGACACGAGATCTGGAACTAATGGCCTCCGAACAAACATCTCTGGATGCTGAAATAGACATCACCAACGTTTCTGGAATGAGCAAAATAGCTAAAAAGTACTTCCCTTTTGTCCAATTTGGACACAGGGGCAAAACGGTAATTTCGGGTAAAAGTTGGGTCCACGTGTGGCCCATTTTGTACCAAAAAACATGCCAAGGGTAACAGTCTCTAAATAGGATAAATTATAGGTCAAATAAACTCTAGATGTCAATACGAACCCAACGGTATGTCCTAATGTAGATTCCGATGGGCCGAACACAATTTCGCCCAAAAGTCAACCGTGGGGCCCGCCAATTGGCGACTTGGTCAACTATCTCAGAATTGCGTGAAAATTGGGTCACAGGACCAGTGCGTTACCATGAGTCCAGTGACACAAGTTTTATCGCAATCTGACGAGCGTGCACAAAATGCGCACAACTTTCGCAAAAGTTACGACACGGGGTATGTCCGCGGATACGGGCTTATTCCGGCGGACACACGCGTCCGAATCAGTTTCCGCGAACTCTCACATGTCCGGTTATGCTATACGCACCATTTGGTATACTTGGTACATGACGAAGTGGTCCCGTTTGACGGAGCGCGCTTCGTTTCACAACTTTTGAAAATCTGAAAAAAGTGGGTTCGCCGGATTTTCTAACGAATTTAATTCTGTCTGTCGCAGTTAATAATCTAGAATTATTTAACAGAAATTAAAATAGGTCAAGTGGTCTACGTATACCAAAAAGAATCATCGAATTCAGATCTCTGTGGTGGGAGATACGAACTCGGAGACATGGGTGGTCACCGCAGTTTTCTGCGATCCCAGAATTCAGTCTATTTCTGCCAACTTTAGCACTATTTTCGCCTATGGTTACGCGTTGTTCGAGGTCTACTATCACACAGATATGGAAGAGAGTTAAAGGGTGAGCATATTGATGATGACGGGATGGCATTTGGTTGAGCGAGTCGACGGAAAACAACTCTGGAACACAGGTACCTCGCTGCGAAAATCTGCAGTGCGCGGGGTCGCGATCGTCGGAATTGGTTTGGACGGCCTGGCGGGGTTCTCCGGCTGCGGTGGCGGCGCTCTCTAGGTCTAGATGGGAAGAGGAAGGGTTTGGATGATTTAGGGTTAGGATTTTAGATGAATTAAAAAATATATATATGTATATATATGAAAGGGAGAGAGAGGGTTGGGTTTGGATTAGCCGCGGCTAAGGTCTGCTAACGTGGGGTTTGTTAATAGTGGGCGAATGGTGTTGTTGCTTGCTGTGAGCAAAAGAGAAAGGGGGGGCGTTTGGTTTGGTATAGGAAGGAGCCAGCGGGTGCTTACATGGGAATTGGTAGTAGTTAAGTTATTAATAGGTTTTGTTTTGTTTTGTTTTGTTTTTTTATTTTTTTCTTTTCCTTTTATATTTCTTTTTCCCAATTATATATATATATATATATATATATATATATATATATATATATATATATATATACTCATAGAAAAATTCTAGATTATATTAAGGTACACTATTAAGCTAGCAACTGCTCAAGGAGTCTCCTACATGAAATAAATTCTGAAAAAATTCCTAATGGTCCCATAAATCTCCTAAGTGCACCAACACCTAAAATAAAAATTAATAAAAATTTATTTCTCCTAATTAGCCACTAATTACTACCATTTAATTAATAATTAATAATTAAAAATGGTATATACGATTTTTAGGGATATAGGTTTTACATTCTACCCAACTTATAAGAATTTTGTCCTCGAAATTAAAATTAAGCCACGGTAGAGGTCAAAGATAGTATAAGATTTGCATTGTTTAAAATACAAGGCTAGGTTTAAATGAGTGGGCGATGTCTCACATTTGCACATTCCACAAATCATGGGAAAAATCTATATGAGCGAAAATAGGTTTCTTCATGTGTCATGTCCAATGGTGTGGACACCTAAATACTTTTTTTCATAAAAGCGCCCAACCATTGAAACGTTGCACAAAGATGGAAATGGAAGATGGACATGTCTAGGACAAGGATGTGAAATTTGTAGGAAGGCAGTGACTAGTGAAGTGCTCCAATTATCGAAGCAATGGTAAGGTGCGCTAAGTGATACCATATTGTAAAACTAAATAAAAAATACCGTGTTCTATTCCTAAGTGGATTCGAGCTAGCCTCAGTCTCACTATCTAAGCCAAGTAGGTCTAATTCTTGGGTGAGGGGGTTTCATAATCCAGCCAACTTAAAACAATCTCGTCCTCAAAATTAAAATAAGGCATAATTTATTAATCCTTCATGTACATAAGGAAAGTCAATCGCAATCTTCTTGTGATAATTAAAATCCTAATCATATCCATTGCAATCACTTCAAGGTTAAGATGACTACTATTCCAATCAAAATTCAACCTATGGTTATCTCTTCTCACTTTTTCAAATTATCCACACCCAAATTTAAATTAAATCCAGATAACATCTTCAAGATTTAAATACGCATATAAATTTTATCTCACGATCTCCAACTATTATAATCTCCTCTAGAAAGTAATTCGAGTCCAATATTATTCCTATTTTCACTTATAATTTTTTTTTATATTCTTCAATTTTTTTTAAAATTCCATTCACATCCTTAATATTTCAAATAGGTAGTCCAACTATCAAATTTTAATTCTTAATTTAAATCATCAAATTAAAGAATAATTTAAATGCAGTCCACCAATGTTCAAGTCTGAAATTCTATATTTATCCTCCAAATTCAAATTGATGATTTTACCTTCAATATTCAAAATTTTAAATCATGTACTTAAGGTATAAATATTGGGTCCTCAATATCAAGATTTTAAAATTCATTAATCCTCATCATCTTAGTCATTCTTTTAAAATTCTCAAAATTAAAATGGCTTGAACCTCTCCTAATCTAATCTTACTCGATCACAATCTAAAAGAAATTTCTCTCGAGTTGACAATGCACTGCTACCCAACTTAGAATTTACCCATCTATCACATAAGGCTATTTACTTTAAGAAAATATTCCTTAATTTATTTACTCATGTCATTCAATCCTCAAAACTTTAACGCCGATTATATCATATATGATATGTCCTTAATTACGAAAGAATAATCCTCAATTATGTGATTGGCCTATTGATATCTAGTACTCTCTGTGTATCAAACGTATACCAAGCACGAGGTTTCATCTTTTCGAAATAAGGAAAGACGGAGATCAATAATAAAGAGTTCAAGGGCGAGGTAATAGAATAGAAGTATCGGGATCAAGGCGTTTAAAGAATTCAAATAAGAATTGTCAAAGCAGTTGTGGATTGAAGTCCTATTTTGGTAATTCTTTGTTCGCATGCTCGTATTAGTACAGTTATATAACAGATACGATATGTTAGACATGTCTAGGGCAAGTATATTTTTCTATTAATCAACTATATATCTCGATCCATGTAAGGTAGTTATGTGAAGGGCAAACCAAGCGCACTATGATTGATCAGACCGTAGTACACTGATTCTGAAATGTATTAGTGTACGCGTCCAATAATACATATGTCGTGAACAAGCTTGATAAAAGAATGAGCTTGCAAAACTAGGCTGTAACAGCAGCATAAGTCAAGGTAGTACAAAAATATAAGCACGCTAGATTATGATGAGAGAAATTACAAAATAATTCAAGTTCACAAACAAAACAAAAATAAGACTCTACAGTCTCTCTAGTTGTCATACTACTCCTTATCTAAGCCGCTAGTCGCCCAAATAGGGGTACGGGTCTCTAATTTCTATAGTCTGAATAAACACTATCTTCTTATGCAAGTCTATAGTTGTGTCATCCTATTTCACTTCATCAATGGGTCAATAGGGCTATGTGGTACTATATTGTGAGGCATGCTACCCAACTTAAAACAATAAACTAATAATGTAGTCGTCTTAAGGATACCGTGGAAACTCTTGTTAAGGTCTACGAGAAGGAGTCTTGGTACTTATTAGGGTATCCTCTTCTATTACCTAGGTCATGGCCATCTTACGTCTTAGTCATAGTACTTATAGAACAAGTGTCAATAGTAAGGATAGAAGAGTTACTGGCCGTCAAGGGGAAGAGATCTAACTTGTATCGAGGTGAGGGTAAAAATTACGTGATCTACAACTAGGGGTAATCATCACAATCTAATCGAACAAGTCAACTATCAGGTTCTAACTACAAGGCACATAATTCAAAATTCAAGGTCACAACTATAACTTTAGAAAACTATATATCCTATCATAGAATACCATCACTTGGTCTATAATTAGAGGTGTCAAGTGGCACAAGTTGAAAGATGAAGAAAGAAAGAAGATAATTTATTCGTCGCACAATTAACGATCGTTAGGGTCACAGAGGAACAATATATGAAATTAAAATAGGGGGCTCTAGATAGTATCATAGTTTTCTAAAGGGGAGTGGGGTATGCTAGTCTCTGTGTTTGAGGTATGATTAGAAAATATTCTATGCATTGCTCTTGGCTTTCTAAGATACTGTCTGCTTATCTCAAGACAATAATCTAAATTTATAGTTCTCCAATACTTATCTAACTGCGAAGGTTAGGTTCAGTCATAATATTAAATTTTGGTTTTCTATTGGTTCCTCAATACTAGGGTCAAACATTATGGTAAACTTCTAACTAACTCTAGTAGTGTCTATACTACTCTTAAGTCTTCATTATACATCAGGGGGTAATGGTAAACCAATTCTAGAAATAAGAAATTCTAGGGTTCACCAGATATTCTAAACTTAGTGGTGTGTCTATGTTCTCGTTGTATTCTTAATAGGTGTTCTACCATAATTATCATCTAACAACAGGGACTTATATATTCTATGAGGGCGCTATACTCAAGAAATTATCAGGGAACTACAGGAATCAAGCAGGGTACAATTATTCAAATAGAATGGATTTGAAGGAGAGCGAATCATAGTCAATTGTAGATGAGATCCTATACTCTATTCTTAGGTGTAGGCATGCTCGGTACAATAACGTAACTAAGACAATATGCTCTCGACCTGCATGGGCCACCACAAAAATATGTCATGCCCCAGTCCCAAAATACGTAGGACTAGGAACACGTAAGCATGCCAGCCGTATGGATATGACAACTCCAATATATGGAAACCAAAATCCATACGTACGCTGTAATATGAATATCAATCCACAAGTGGTATAAATCTATCACAAGTCACAGGGTATAATCTAAATCTCATCCACAGAAAATCAAATATAAATAAATAACCAGTATTTATGAAACTAGATATCAATATAAGTATCTAAGGATGATAGTTGGATGGAAACAAATCCATTACCAACTCGAATGGAAAAGTACAACACAATAAACACAATATAGGAATACCAGCTAACAATCATGGGGCTCGAAGAGAAGACATCCTCGAAATATATGTAACCATCTGAATCTGCGCTCCTGCAAATACTAAAGAACAGATACACCTGGAAGGGACCAGGTCCTCAGAAGGACGTAACAAGATACATAAAACACATGCCAATAAAGTACTGAAATAAATATCCAATGGTCGCCTAACCGTCTAAGTAAATGCAGTTAAGAACAACTTTCCCCACAAGTGAGCTATCTGGCTGAAAACTGGGATTGGCATGATTCTCTTGGAGAATCAGGGGCCTCAAAGCATACCATCTTTTAAACGACAGAGGTTGCCAAGTAGTATAGGGGTCATCACCGCCCATATCTCCAGTGGAGCTTCGGGGTTACAGAAGGACAAGTGCATAGGATCCCAAATGTGGTACTTGTTGTTCTCCCACCCCATGCTCTAAGCATGTCACATCCATGACACGATTTGGTCAATAGCCTATCTTTAGTACCCTAGCCCAATCCTGCAACCAAACAAGGACAAGGATTGGACCACCGTACTACAATAGGCTATGTCCATGGACCTCTAATAACTGCTAAGTCTTCTAGCATACAAAGTTTTTAACAGCAGTTATTCCTAACGCATGGCCCACACGTACAGGAGGCCAAATCCTGCACGCCAGTCCATGATCTATATGAGACTCACAACTCGTGTAACAACTGTGTCACGGCCAATGAACCTAAAGATGCTACATGATAATGGGGTAGTCTCATAAACAAGGTCAATACAAATACATAAATAAAAATATACTACGACGACACCGTCGCGCGCATTTTATATAACAGTTAAAATATATTAACTAAAGACAGAAAATAAAGATGTATGCAACATATAGAATATAAATAACAGTACAATGGCAAGATATACTTGCTTGACAAGAAATCTGTAAAGTGTAAGCGTCCAATGTCAAGGACACGGGATCTGGAACTAATGGCCTCCGAACAAACTTCTCCGGATGCTGAAATAGATATCACCAACATTTTCGGAATGAGCAAAATAGCTAAAAAGCACTTCTCTTTCGTCCAATTTGGACATAGGGGCAAAATGGTAATTTTGTAAAAAAGTGGGGTCCACGTATGGCCCACTTTGTACCGAAAAGCGTGCCAAGTATAACAGTCTCTAAATGGGACAAATTATAGGTCAAACAAACTCTAGATGTTAATATGAACCCAACGGTATGTCCAAATGTGGATTCCGATGGGCCGAACACAATTTCGCCCAAAAGTCAACCGTGGGGCCCGCCAATTGGCGACTTGGTCAACTATCTCAGAATTGCGTGAAAATTGGGTCACAGGACCAGCGCGTTACCACGAGTCCAGTGGCGCAAGTTTCGTCACAATCTGACGAGCGTGCACAAAATGCGCCCGACTTTTGCAAAAGTTGCGACACGGGATGTGTCCCCGGATACGGGCTAATTCTGGCGCGCACACGTGTCCGAATCAGTTTCTGCGAACTCTCACGTGTCCGATTATGCTACACGCACCGTTCGATATACTTGGTACACAACGAGGCAGTCCCGTTTGGCGGGGTACACTCCGTTTCACAACTTTGGAAATATAGAAAAAGTTAGTTCGCGAGATTTTCCAACGAATTTAATTCTGTCTACAGCAGTTAATAATCTAGGATTATTTAATAGAAATTAAACTAGGTCAAGTGGTCTACGCATACAAAAAAGAATCGTCGAATTCGGATCTCTGTGGTGGGAGATACGAACTCGGAGACATGGGTGGTCACCGTAGTTTTTTGCGATCCCAGAATTCGGTCTATTTTTGCCAACTTTGGCGCTGTTTTTGCCTATGGTTATGCATTGTTCGAGGTCTACTATCACACAGATATGAAAGAGGGTTAAGGGGTGAGCATACCGGTAAAGACGGGGTAGCGTTTGGTTAGGCGAGTAGACGGAAAATAACTCCGGAACACAGGTACCTCGCTGCAAAAATTTGCAGTACGCGGGATCGCGGTCTTCGGGATTGGTTTGGACGGTCTGGTAGAGTTCTCCGGCTGCGGTAGCGGCGCTCTCTAGGTCTAGATGGGAAGAGTAAGGGTTTGGATGATTTAGGGTTAGGGTTTTAGATGAATTAAAATATATATATATATATATATATATATATATATATATGTATATATATGAAAGGGAGAGAGAGGGTTGGGTTTGGATTAGCCGCTACTAAGGTCTGCTAACGTGGGGTTTGTTAATAGTGGGCGGATGGTGTTGTTGCTTGCTGTGAGCAAAATAGAAAGGGGGGGCGTTTGGTTTGGTATGGGAAGGAGCCAGCGGGTGCTTGCATGGGAATTGGTAGTAGTTAAGTTATTAATAGGTTTTGTTTTGTTTTTGGTTTTTTTCTTTTTCTTTTATATTTCTTTTTCCCAATTAAATATATATATATGTATATATATATATATATATATATATATATATATATATATATATATATATATATATATATATATATATATATATACTCATAGAAAAATTTTAGATTATATTAAGGCACACTATTAAGCTAGCAACTGCTCAAGGGGTCTCCTACGTGAAATAAATTCCGAAAAAATTCCTAATATTCCCATAAATCTCCTAAGTGCACCAACACCTAAATAAAAATTAATAAAAATCTATTTCTCCTAATTATCCACTAATTACTATTATTTAATTAATAATTAATAATTAAAAGGGTATATACGATTTTTTAGGAATAGGGGTTTTACAACAAATCTAGCCTGTAGGCCACTGCACCGACCTTCACAAGAATACTGAAAGGTCCGATGTACCATTGACTAAGCTTTCCGCCTCCACCAAAGTGAATTGTGCCCTGTGTCAGAGAAATCCAGAAGAACACCAAATCGTCAACCTAGAACAAATACAGCCTTAACACGCAATCTAAAAAAAAGTAATCACAAGTAATTTTAACAAAACCTATACCTCAAACTCCAAGGGTCTACGGTGGCTGTCGGCCCAATGCCGCTGTCTATCCTGTGCCATTCTAAGTCTATCTCTGATGAGTTTTACCTTTTTCGCTGCATCCACGGCCATCTCTGGTCCCAACAAGGCTCTCTCTTCGACATCATCCCAAGATAACGGTGTGCGACACCTTCATCCATATAGAGCCTCGAATGGTGACATCTCAATACTGGCCTGGTAGCTATTATTGTAAGCAAACTCTACCAGGTGTAGATGATCCTCCCAAGAACCTCCGAGATATAGAACACAAGTGCGTAGCATATCCTCGAGAGTCTGAATAGTACTTTTCGACTGCCCGTCTGTCTGGGGGTGATATGCGGTACTAAACTTGAGCTGAGTGCTCAAGCTAGTCTGTAAACTCCTCCAGAAGTGGAAAGTGAAACAACTATCCTGATCTGAGATGATTCTCACAGGAACCCCATATAATCTAATAATCTGCCGTACATACATCTCTGCTAGCTTCTCCGTTGACGTACCAACTTTGAATGGTAAGAAGTTGGCTGATTTGGTTAACCTGTCCACGATGACCCAAATTGCGTCTTTTTCTCCTAGAGAACGCGGAAGCCCCAAAATAAAATCCATGGTCATGTGCTCCCACTTCCACTCTGGGATGGGTAAAGATTGAAGTAATCCACCTGGCCTCTGTTTATCCGCCTTTACCTGCTGACACACTAAACATCGAGATACAAAGCGTACACGCTTTATACCATACCACCATACATGCTCCCTTACGTCTCGATACATCTTGTTGGCACCTGGATGCATCGAGTATTGAGAGCGATGTACCTCCTATAAAACCTCCTCGTGCAGCTCCCCGCTCGGCACACATATCCAAGTACCATACCGTAATGACCCATCATCAGCAATAGTGAAGTCTTCTGATAATCCTGTCCGAACTTGTGCCCTGATACTCCTCAGAGTCTCATCATCATACTGCGTAGCTCTGATTCTGTCCATCAGCTCAGACTGTATCTACAATCCCCATACCTAAATCTCGATACCATGAACTAGTACCTCAATTTTCAAGCTCTCAAGATCGGCCAACAAGTGTCTGTCTGTCGTCAAGTACATAGCCATCGGATACCTGCTCAAGGCATTGGCGACTATATTTTCCTTTCCTGGGTGGTATTACAATAAAATATTAAAGTCTTTCATCAACTCCAACCACCTCCTCTGCCTTATTTTTAGCTTTTTTCTGCATAAACACGTACTTCAAGCTTTTATGGTCGGTGAAGATCTCCACACGCTCTCCGTACAGATAGTGTTTCCACAGCTTTAGAGCAAAGATAACCACTGCCAACTCCAAATTATGGGTGGGGTAGTTCTTCTCATGAGAACATAATTGCCTGGAAGCATAGGCAATAACCTTCCCATGTTGCTGAAGAATGCAAACCAAGCCCTTCCTTGAAGCATCACTGTAGATAGTGAATCCACCTATCCCCGATGGTAACATTAATACTGGAGCTATCGTCAATCTCTTCTTCAGCTTATCAAATGCGTCCTGACAATCCTTCGTCCAGACAAAAATCTACATCCTTCCTGGTCAACCTAGTCATTGGCTCTGCAATCCTGGAAAAGTCTTGTACAAACCTCCTGTAGTAACCTGCTAGTCCGAGAAAAGTCTTGATCTCAGCCACTGAACTGGGAGTTGCCCATGACTCCACTGCCTCGATCTTCTTTGGGTTAACTGAGATCCCGTCACCACATGCCCAAGGAATTCAACCTTTTCAAGGAAGAACTCGTACTTTGAAAGCTTTTCGTAAAGCTTTTCTTTCCTGAGAGTCTCCAAAACCATCCTCAGGTGTCCCTCATGCTCCTCTGGGGTCTTCGAATACACAAGAATGTCTTCGATGAACACTACCATGAACTTGTCAAGGTACTGGTGGAAGACTTTGTTCATCAGGTTTATGAATACTGTTAGTGCATTAGTCAATCCAAACAGCATTATTATGAACTGAAACTAGCCATATCGAGTCCGAAAATATGTCTTTGGAATATCTTCTCTCTTCACTTTTACCTAGTGGTAGCCTAACCTCAAGTCTATCTTTGAGAACACCTTCGCTCCGCTCAACTGATCGAAGAGATCATCTATCCTCGGTAGTAGATATTTGTTCTTGATAGTTGTTTGGATAAACAAAGTTTATACGAAACTTTTGCTTACAAACGAGAAAAGAGAAAAGTACAAATAATCCTATACGAGGATATTAAGTACAATAAAATAATTCTGGAGAATTATTGCTATGGAAGTCTGATCTGTAGTCGATCACTTTATTCCTTGGACTACACGATGATGAAGAAGTGCTGTAGAAGAAGCTTCAAACTTTCTCTGAACTGAAGGCAAAAGCCGGTCAAAGGAAAGTTGCAAGTAGGATCTAATTCTTGTTGCCAAAGTTGTCAGCCAAAACCAATTTATCTCTCCCTTTACCCTGTGACCAGGGCTCTCTATTTATAGAGATCTATCAAATAACTGCCTGATTGGCGTAAAATCCAAATGGCTGTCTTGTTGGCGTAAAAGGCCAAACTGTGAAGAAGATTGCCTCCTTTATGCTGCGGTTATGACAACTGCTACCTACGTTCAAATAATCTTCTGAATCTGCGTATGACACGTATCCCTTTATAAGGTAACGCGTATAACTGCTTCTCGAAGATCATGGCATGCAAGCCACGTAGGTAACTACCCCTGCGTAAAACTTGATAATTCATGTATAATAGATAACCAGCGTAAAATAGCCAATTATCCTTCACGACTGAGGTCTTGAGCATATTTTGGGCTAAGTAGCCTTATCAACATACCTTTGCAAATATAGCCGAGTTAGTATATTTTGAGGAGATAGCATACGGCGTACTCCTATAGTTGAAAATACAAGGATGGTGATGTGAGCGTATTAGTCACAGTCTTAGCTTTCCTAGTCTTGACAAATTTTAAAAAATAGAACAAAATCTCGTGCATTAAATGCAGAGATATGCCTCAATCTTGTGCATAAAATACAGAGATATGCCTCGAGCTCTGTACAAGAAACAGCTTTTGACGTGGCATCTGATTTTGTCTTGTCTTGAGCGTAAAAACTCATTTTTGTCAATGTAGAATAGGCAGCGTATTCAGAAGACTCCATTTTCTTCCTTTGAATGCGTAAAAATGACTTGTATCAAAAATATGTCATAAAATGATAACCTTAGTCTCTGTGCAAAATCAATATCACAATCGTTCTCTCGATCATCGTGTAGTACTTTTGTCAAATATCAGGTTCACTGATTTGATTGACAAATTCATCCGAGGAATACGAAGAGTTTCTCGTACAACTTTACGCTGCATTAAAAACAACGTATTTTAAACTTTACGCAGGAAGGTATGGCAACCTTTTACGCAGAACAGCCTTGAAGCTCTGCTTTACGTGGACAGCTCTGAAGCCCTATTTTGCGCCAAACAACCTTGAAGTTCTATTTTACGCAGACAGCTCTGAAGCCCTATTTTATGCCAAACAAGCTTGGAGCTCTGTTTTACGTGGACAACTCTGAGGCCCTATTTTACACCAAACAAGCTTGAAGTTCTATTTTACGCAGACAGCTCTGAAGCCCTATTTTACGCCAAACAAGCTTGAAGTTCTATTTTACGCAGACAACTCTGAAGCCCTATTTTATGCCAAACAAGCTTGAAGCTCTGTTTTACGCGGATAGCTCTGAAGACCTATTTTATGCCAAACAATCTTGAAGCTCTGTTTTATACGGAGAGGGACTTCATGTATGTTGGCAATTTTGACTGTAAAATACGTGAACAATTCCCCAAGATATTTCATGCTTCTACAAGACCCATTCAAAGTTTTTAAATTCCTCGTAATTTGAAATACTTTGAATGAAGCATGAAATGGTCAAATTTGACTCGTTCTTCAAGGCTAATTTTTTTGGACTATATTTAAGAAGTCATTGGAATTTGTATGTTCTTTTCTGCCAATATAAGGGCAAGCAAATGAACTTGATTTTCCATACTTCCTTTACCACAAAGATGACTGCTGAGATTCATTGGGCTGAATTGAGAAAGAAGAAGATTATGCTCTTTCAGCATGTAAGGAGCCATAAAAAGAGACGCTTTCGAGCAAATATTCTCTGCAATGATGGACCATGGAGGGATATCATAGCTTCCTTTGCTCCTTCTTTACCATATAATTTGTTATTCTCAAAGATAATGAAGACACATTTTCTGATTCTCTGGACCCATCACTTATTATTCGAATATAAATGATAGGCTAAGATGAAAGTGATATAAGAGGTAATATAGACATGATATACTTTCGGTAATTAGTTTTACTGAATATATCTATTCAGAGGTAATATGAACATGAAAGAATATGATCCAACTAAATTTGTATACAAAACACTATCAGAGGTAATATGGACATGATAGGTTTTGAAGTTTCAAATTAGTTAAACATATCTATTTAGAGGTAATATAAACATGATAGAATATGATTCAACTAATCTTTATATATAGTATCATCAGAATGAATTCTTCATCATACTCTATTAAGCAAGGGAGGTCAAACATAATACTTATTCAGGAATTTGCCATTGATAGGAGCCATTATCAAATCTCCATTGGGCTTGGCTAATCTGTAAACGTCATTTGAAAATGTTGTTTCAATCACATAAGGGCCCTCCCATTTGGGCTGGAATTTCCCCTTACTTTTATGTGTAATGATCATTGGCCTCTTCATAATTAAAACTAGCTCTGATGAATTGAGGTCCATTGTCATGAATTATCTTTCGAGGTATCCCAAAGCGATAAATTACATGATGCTTGATAAAGCTGATCACATTGATTGTCTTTACCTCAACAAGAGGAATTGCCTCTGCCTATTTGGAGAAATTATCAGTGATAGCTAATATAAACTGATGTCCTCTAGAAGATGAAGGATGAATAGGACCAATGATATCCTTACCCCATGCTTCAAAGGAACATGATAAAATAGTAGGATGTAAATATTTAGAAGGTTGATGTATAAAATCTGCATGAACCTGACAGGCTTTGCATTTTCTTGCATATTCTACGGCATCTGCAATCATAGTAGGCCAGTAGTAGCACATCCTCCTGATACAATCCTGTAACTTAGGACCGGGTTGATGTGCTCCACATACTCCATCATGAGCTTCTCGGATAATCTGCCTTGCATCATCACCAGAGAGACATCGTAACAATATTCCATCATGTGTTCGGCGATACAAACTTTATGAAGAAACATCAAAATAGAAATATAGCGATCGTCTTTTGATAGATGCTGCTTCTTTAGGATCCTATGTAAGATTCCATATGACACAAAGTCTATAAAAGGACTTCTCCAATCTCTCTTAGGAGGAACCATGTTTATAACATAGTTGCATTCTGTGTGAAAATTATTTTTCACACAAAACAAATCTCTGTTAAGAAGGATCACCGAATTCTGCCTTCTTACAGGAATAGCTAGATCTGCAGCTAGACTGGCCAGCGCATCAGCTTCCAAATTTTGAGATCGATGAACATGTTCTAAGAAGAATCCTTTAAAAGATATTGCTATCTCGATTGTTGTTCGGTGATAAAGAATAAGATCTGGATTGTGGACATCATATATTCCTCTGACCTGATTGACGATCAGCTGAGAATCACCAAAAGCTTCCAAGTATTCAATATCCAATTCTTTAGCAACTTGAAGCCCAATTAATAGAGCATTATACTCTACCACATTATTAGAGCATGGTTCTCTAAGAGAATATGCTCGATAAATGACGAGTTTATTAGGAGTCACCAGAACAATCCTTACCCCTGAAACCACGTTTCCTTTGGGACCAATTCTAGAAGTACCATCAAAGAATAGCTGCCATGTATCACCTTCCATTGCCAAATTACATTCTGCAACTTCGTCGGGAATGTCATCATATAATTTGGAGGTTTCTGGAATTGGATGGGCAGCTAAGAAATCAGCCAAGGCTTGACCTTTCACGGATTTCTGAGGGACGTACACCATATCATACGGTGTCAATAGCATTGCCCAAGTCGCAAGTCGGGAATTAAGAATACTTGGCTTATTCATCAATACCCGAAGTAGGTTGATTCTGGATATGATATGAATAGTTTGGCCTGTCACGTAATGTCGCGTCTTCTGAATGGCAAATATTAGGGCTAAGCATTCTTTTTCTACTGGGTTATACCTGTGTTCTTCTCCGACCATCATCTTGCTTAGATAGTATATAGCCTGTTTATGACCCTCATTATTCTTCTGTGCGAGGAGAGCCCCTAAAGAATGATCCATTGCTCGAACATACAGCAAAAATGGTCTTTCTTTCTTTATTAGACGAGAAAAAGGTTGACATCTTCCAGAGAGATTGGATATGAATCTCCTAATATAAGCTAAACGATCCTGAAATCCCCTAAGTTCTCTGAGATTACAGGGCGGTCGCATTTCTAGGATAGCTTTTACTTTATCAGGGTCAACTTGAATGCCTTTAGCAGTAATGACAAATCCTAAAAATTTGCCACTGGATACACCAAGAAAGGACTTTGTATGGTTCATTTTGAGTTAATATTGGCGTATGAAATCAAATATTGTCTTCAAGTCTTGAATGTAATTATCCTTGAGGCAGCTTTTGACAGCAATATTATCTACGTAACATTCTACCGTTTTGCGTAAATGCTCACGGAATATGTTACTCATAGCTCGTTGATATGTGGCCCCGGCATTCTTCAATCCAAAAGGCATAACTGTTTTTGTGGACTTAACACTGTTGGTGTACCTTGATGAGTACGAGTGATAAGTGGGAATGACAACCGATATCAGAGCTAATATGGACGTGATGATCGATAGCCAAAAACCGAAAGGTTTGCTCAGAGGTAATATGGACTTGGCAAACTCGGTCAGGGAAAAATGTTAGGACAGCAGTTCAGAGGTAATATGGACGTGAACCAATGTCCAAAAAATTCACTGAGGAGTGATTTGTTGAGTATGGTCTATCCGAACATGAAGATAGACCTAAGGATTGCTCCGCTGGAGAAATTGGTGGGACGACAACTCAGAGGTAATAGGTACATGGCTAGCATCTAACAAGATTGGTTTTTGAGTGGCCACTACGGCAGTGTACGAGTGGACTTGAGGAATGCTCCACTGGGGAAATTGGTAGGACGACAGCTCAGAGGTAATAGATACATGGCTAGCGTCTAATGAGATTGGGTTTTGAGTGGCCACTGCGGCAGTGTGCGAGTGGACTTGAGGAATGCTCCGCTGGGGAAATTGGTAGGACGACAGCTCAGAGGTAATAGGTACATGGATAGCATCTAACGAGATTGGATTTATTTGAGTGGCCACTGCGGTAGTGTGCGAGTGGACCTGAGGAATGCTCCGCTGGAGAAATTTATAGGATGACAGCTCAGAGGTAATAGATACATGGCTAACGTCCAACGAGATTGGTTTTTGAGTGGCCACTGCGGCAGTGTGCGAGTGGACCTGAGGAATGCTCCGTAGGGGAAATTGTTGGGACGACAGCTCAGAGGTAATAGGTACATGGCTAGCGTCTAACGAGATTGGTTTTTTGAGTGGCCACTGCGGCAGTATGCGAGTGGATCTGAGGAATGCTCTGCTGGGGATACTTTGGGGATTCATCATCCGTTGCATATCCAGGGCTCCTGGATATAGATGATGGATTTTACAAGAATTTGTAACGAATGGGAAAATGTTGCGCATAGGAACTTGTTGGGGATGAAGACCCCAGAATGTAGAGATGTACGTCTAGATTGTCCCGCTGGGGATGAGGGGAGTACAAGTCTAGTTTAGATGTAGTACTTTTTCAGGAACTTGCCGTTGATAGGCATCATGAGAAAGTCGCCGTTGGGTTTCACTAACCGGTATACGCCGTTGGAAAACATGGTTTACACAATGAACGGGCCCTCCCATATAGGTTAGAATTTGCAGGCCGTCTTGTGAGTCATAACCATCGGTCTTCTTACTGTTAAGACGGGGTCACCCACTTGGAACATTCACTATTTTATCCATTTATTGAAGGCTCCAGAGAGGCGCGCTTGATACAGCTCTATGCGTTGTTGAGCTAAGAGTCATTTCTCGTCGAGTGATTCCAACTCCTGTAACTGTCGGCGGTAGTTGTCGTCCGTGGTTAGCCGGTTGGAGAGAGCTACTCGTAGTGAAGGGATCTGGATCTCTAGGGGGAGGACCGCTTCACTTCTGTATACCAGAGAGAAAGACATATTGCCAGTAGCTGTCCGAACTGTTGTACGGTAGGCCCAGAGATATTCCCCCAGTTTCTCATTCCAGTCGTGTTTGTTGGAAGACACGAATTTTTTGAGGAGCTTTATGATGGTTTTGTTGAACGCTTCTGCCAGACCATTTATTGCTGGGTTATAGGTAGTCGATGCACATTCTGAATCTGATTTTTATTACAGAACCAGTAGGATGCATGGCTTACAAACTGTGGACCATTATCATGGATGATCCTTCGTGGCAGGCCGATGTAGTATATAACGTAATGCTTGACGAGGTTAATTACGTTTGATGTTTTGACTTCAATGAATGGGACAGCTTTCGTCCACTTGGAGAAGTAGTCGGTGATCGCCAAGATGAACCAATGTCCTTTCGATGAAGGCAGACTGATTGGCCCGATGATATCCATTCCCCCCGCCTCAAACGACTAAGTTGCTACCGCTGGGTGTAGGAACTCAAATGGCTGGTGGATAAAGTCTGCTTGGACTTGGCATGCTTGGCACTTTCTTGCGTAATCGACAGTATCTTCTACCATCGTAGGCCAATAGTAGCCCATTCTTCGAAGACAGTCATGTAGCTTCGGATCGGGTTGATGCACCCCGTAGACGCCGTCTTGAGCTTCGAAGAGGGCTTATTTAGCCTCTGCGTTAGATAAGCATCATAGCAGAAGGCCGTCCTAGGACCGATGATATAATATTTTGGTCTCCGTATCGTAATAGAAACGGAGGGAACGTCTCCTGATTGAAGTGGCCTCCTTCAGGTTCTCGCAAAGAATTCCATCGATTGTATAGTCAATGAATGGAAAACTCCAATACTTAGTATCGGTGTCGACCTCTGCTGCATAGATGAGGCACATGCATAGGTTGTTCTTGGGAGAGATAAGCTTTTGACCGATCACATCGATTAGCTGATTGGTGTTGTTTGATACCGCCGAGGAATCAGCGAGCCCGACTAAGACGTCAGCCTCGATATTTTGCAACCGAGGGACATGCTAAATAAAGAACATCTCAAATGTTGCGATAAAACCAAGTGCAGCTTGGTGGTAGGGGATTAAGTCTTCGTTTCAGACTTTATATACTCCGTGGACCTGATTGACGATTAGCTTAGAATCGTCGTAGGCCTCCAAGTACTCTACTCCGACTTGCTTAGCGAGCTGGAGTCCGATGATTAGGGTGTTATACTCTGCCACATTATTGGAGCATGGCTCCATGAGGGAGTACGCACGATTGATGATAAGGCCGTATGGGGAGATAATCACTATCCTGACCCCTGCGATGATGCCGCCTTTGGGCCCTGCTCTTGAAGCACCGTCAAAGAACATTCGCTAGACAGCTTCGTATGAAGTGACATTGGCGTCTGCTACTTCGTCTGAAATTTCTTCATATAACTTTGAGATTTCTGACCCCTGGTGGGTTGCCAGAAAGTCGGCCAATGCTTGACCCTTGGCTACTTTCTGTAGGACGAACACCATATCATATGGGGATAATAGTATTGCCCAGGTAGCCAAGCGGAAACTGAGTGTCCCAGGTTTGATCATGAGGACCATGAGGGGGTTGACTCATGAGATTACATGAATGGTCTATCCAGTCACGTAATGTCAAGTTTTTTTGGATAACTAATACTAGAGCAAGGCACTCCTTCTCAACGACGGTATACCTATGCTTTGTGCCGACCATCATCCGACTGAGGTAGTATATGGCCTTCTCATGGCCTGTATCACTATTCTGGACTAATAGGGCACTGAGAGAGTGATCCATCACGCATACATAGAGCAGAAATGACTTTCTCATGACCGGGACCACCACCACAGGAGGGTTTGATAGGTAGTCTTTGATGTTGTCGAACGCTCGTTGGTACTCTTTATTCCAAACAAAGGAGACACCTTTCTTCATGAGCTTTGTGAACGGCCGACAATGTATGGAGAGTTTTGATATGAACCTCTTGATGTATGCCAACCTCTCTTGCAGGCCGCAGAGTTTCCAGAAGTTCCTTGACGGATTCATCCCCTGGATGGCCTTGGTCTTGTCGGTGTCTATGTGAATACCCCGGGAAGTGATGACAAAATCCAGGAATTTGCCGCTGGAGACTCCAGGAAGAACTTGGTGTTTGAGCTATTGCAGTTGTATGTTGAGTCACCATCATTTGGTGGATACTCTCCATCATGGTATGCATTTTTTTAAGTGATGTTTCCAATGCAGTGATGCGTTTGTTCAGTACTTCCTGATGGGGAAGCTTCTTCATGTTCGTCTACAACAGGATAAACTCCCATTTCTCTAGATGCCACTGAGGGATTAGTATAAATCTCTGTAGAGATTGAATCTATACTTTCAGCATATGGTTCAGAAAACTGGCGACTCCCAGTGTCGGAATCTGAAGAATATGAAGCTGATTGTCGTGACCTCGAGCGAGTGTTTCGAAAAATACCTTCTTCAAAAGTCTCGATGAGTCTGTCAAATCTTCTTTGGTTTGGAGTTCTGGAGGGATGACGTCTTGAACTCGACCTTCCTCTAGGAATATGCGAAGCCATGTTTACTGAAGCAAATGTTGGTTCTTCTTCCTGTAATGACAAAGAATAGTTCAATCGGTCGAACACTGATCATTTTATTTTAGAACAACAATAATTAATTACAACCTTATGACTATTACAACAATATTCTCTAGGGGGTGTGATAGACATATTAGGAGATCCCCTGTCTTTGTGTTTCTGGATCAAAAAATCACGTAAATCAGGGAGATTACCAGAAGAAGAAGGCTTATTCTGCCTTTTTATATCAGTAGGAATGTGTAGATTAGGAACCATAACCCTTTCTCTGCCATAGGAATACAACAATCCACCCATATGAGTAGCATATGATCCATCATCTGTCTGAGGAGTGTATCTTCTCATGAAACGAGTCTTCTTTACGCGGACAGACCTATCCTGGCATAATTTGAATTTTTGCATAGGTTCAGGTAAAACAGGGAAAATCCTCAAACGGCTTTCAGCGTCACGCGTAATCTGTAAAGTGAAAACTTTCTTATCTTGTGGGCATAAAATCTTAGAGGTTGAAGGATTTGTCACTTGTTTTCCTTTGATGTTATCAAAGGGTACATATACCTCATCATAGACGGGAGATATAATTTTACGCGCAGGGCGGTTTGAAATTTCCGGATTGGCACTGAGGCCTTGCCAGAAGTTTTGTCTACCACGTCACAGACGGAAGACGAAGGTTTACGCGCAGGGCGTGTTTGAGACTTCTGGATTCGTACTGAGGCATTGCCAGAAGTTTTGTCTACCACGTCACATACGGAAGACAAAGTTTTAGGCACAGGACGTGTTGGCTGTGTTGTCACAACTTTGTTGATCAGTGAATAAAAACTTACAGGAAGGGTAGAGGACGTCTTAGGCATCCACACTTTATGCAGCTTCCTGTTGTTATGGACAGAGGAGGAATAAGAACTATCCCCTGCATGAAGCATGTCTTCATAGGCAGATTGGTCGAACTGGACGACCAAAGTCTTCTTCGTCGATCCGATGGATACAACATCGTGTTGAGCAATTGCTTTCTCGTCAGAGGGGAAAGTTATCCCCAGCAGGAAGGGTAGAGGACGTCTTAGGCATCCACACTTTATGCAGCTTTCTGTTGTTATGGACAGAAGAGGAATGAGAACTACCCCCTACATGAAGCATGACTTCATAGGCAGATTAGTCGAACTGGACGACCAAAGTCTTCTTCGTCGATCCGATGGATACAGCATTGTATTGAGTAATTGCTTTCTCGTTAGAGGAGAAAGTCTTCCCCAGCAGAGTCGCCATTTTTTTGGATAAACAAAGTTTATACGAAACTTTTGCTTACAAACGAGAAAAGAGAAAAGTACAAATAATCCTATACGAGGATATTAAGTACAATAAAATGATTCTGGAAAAGTATTGCTATGAAAGTCTAATCTGCAGTCGATCACTTTGTTCCTTGGACTACACGATGATGAAGAAGTGCTGTAGAAGAAGCTTCAAACTTTCTGTGAACTGAAGGCAAAAGTCAGCCAAAGGAAAGTTGCAAGTAGGATCGAATTTTTGTTGCCAAAGTTGTCAGCCAAAATCAATTCCTCTCTCCCTTTACCATATGACCAGGGGTCTCTATTTATAGAGATCAATCAAATAACTGCCTGATTGGCATAAAAGTCAAATGACTGTCTTGTTGGCGTAAAAGGCCAAACTGTGAAGAAGATTGCCTCCTTTACGCTGCGGTTATGATAACTGCTACCCACGTTCAAATAATCTTCTGAATCTGCATATGATACGTTATAAGGTAACACGTATAACTGCTTCTCGAAGATCATGGCATGCAAGCCATGTAGGTAACTGCCCCTGCGTAAAACTTGATGATTCATGAATAATAGATAACTAGCGTAAAATAGCCAATTATCCTTCACGACTGAGGTCTTGAGCGTATTCTGGGCTAAGTAGACTTATCAACGTACCTTTGCAAATATAGCCGAGTTGGCATATTTTGAGAAGATAGCATACGGCGTACTCCTATAGATAAAAATAACATGGTTGGCGTAAAATGCAAGGATGGTGATGTGAGCGTATTAGTCATAGTCTTAGCTTTCCTAGTCATGACAAATTTTAAAAAATAGAACAAAATCTCGTGCATTAAATACAGAGATATGCCTCAATCTCGTGCATAAAATGCAGAGATATGCCTCGAGCTCCGTACAAGAAACAACTTTTGATATGGCGTCTGATTTTGTCTTGTCTTGAGCGTAAAAACTCATTTCTGTCAATGTAGAATAGGCAGCATATTCAGAAGACTCCATTTTTCTTCCTTTGAATGCGTAAAAATAACTTGTATCAAAAATATGTCACAAAATGACAACCTGGGTCTCTGTGCAAAATTATCATCACAGTCGTTCTCTCGATCATCGTGCAGTACTTTTGTCAAATGTCAGGTTCACTGATTTGACTGACAAATTCATCCGAGGAATACGAAGAGTTCCTCGTATAACTTTATGCTGCATTAAAAATAATATATTTTAAACTTTACGCAGGAAGGTATGACAACCTTTTACGCAGAACAGCTTTGAAGCTCTGCTTTACGCGGATAGCTCTGAAGCCCTATTTTATGCCAAACAACCTTGAAGTTCTGTTTTACGCAGACAGCTCTGAAGCCCTATTTTACGCTAAATAAGCTTGGAGCTCTATTTTACGCGAACAACTCTGAGGCCCTATTTTACGCCAAACAATCTTGAAGTTCTATTTTACGCAGACAGCTCTGAAGCCCTATTTTATGCCAAACAACCTTGAAGCTCTGTTTTACGCAGATAGCTCTGAAGCCCTATTTTATGCCAAACAAGCTTAAAGCTATGTTTTACGCGGACAGCTCTGAAGCCCTATTTTATGCCAAACAACCTTGAAGCTCTGTTTTATACGGAGAGGGACTTCATGTATGTTGGGGATTTTGACTGTAAAATACACGGACAATTCTCCAGCATATTTCATGCTTCTACAATAGTGAGGTTATTCAGAGCTCTATTGTCGATACACATGCGTACCGACCCATCCTTCGGTACGAACAATACTGGAGCTCCCCACGGTGATGAACTGGATTTGATGAGGTCCTTATCCTATAACTCATCAACCTGCTTCTTCAGCTCAGCCAGTTCGCTGTTGTTGACCCTATAGACGTACTGTGATATAGGCTCCGCACCTGAAACCAAGTCTATAGAGAACTCGATATCTCTGTCTGGCGGCAAACATGGCAACTCCTCTGGAAAGACATCCAGGAACTCCACTATCAAAGGATGTTGCAACTCCTCTTTCTCCATCCTGGCTCCATAAAAGGTGCCCCTGCTCTGCTCCGTTGTTCTTTTGGCGACCTTGAACTCTGGCTCTTCTGGTGGTCAAAATATTACTCTGCCTCCACGATAATCTATAGTAGTATGGTGCATACCCAACCAATCTATCTCGAGTACGATATCGTATCCCGGAATTGGCATTACGAGTAAGCACACACTCAACTCTCGGCCTCCCAATGATACTCCCCGGTCCTTGTAAAAATTACTGACTAGGATAATGCCTCCGCTAATCGTGATCTTGCAAGTCCTATTTAAGGGTTCTGCCTCTAAACGATACTTAAGAGAAAATGATACTGATACGAAACTATGGGAAGCTCCAGAATCGAATAATACAAGTACTTAAATGGATCGAGAAGAACTGAACCTGATATCACGTCTCCTGCTGGCTCAGCCTCCTCGATCGTCATGGTATACGCTCGTCCCTAGGGTGCACCTCTCTACTGCTGCTGGTGCTGGAAAAACCTCTGTTGTTGTGGCGGATGTAGAGGTCTCCTCTACGAGCCTCATGGTATAGTAGGTACTCTGGCAGGTACCCTCTGAGCGGCTGCTCCACCCTGACCTGGCCGAGTCTAAATAGACGAACAATCTCTCAACTGGTGCACTGATGATCCACAAGACAAAAAGTACCTAGCCTCTTCCTACAGATGTCTCTCGTGTGTTCCGCCTTCCCGTAGTATGCATACTGGACAACGGGCTGGGTCTGCCTCTGCGGCTGTTGCTAGATATGTCCTCGCGCTGGTGCCTGGTACTGCTGGTGCTGATATGGTCTCTGTTGCTGCTGAAAGTGGGAGCGCTTGGTCGGTCCTGTGCTACCACTCGCTCCTCCAGAAATATCGCATCCTCTCTTGGGACTGAGTTCCAGATCATCCTCTATAATCTGGGCATCCATCAGAATGCCCTCAAAGGTAGCAGTACGACATCAAGAAGTACGAGACTTGATCTCTCTCATTAGCCCCTTCCTAAACTTTCAGGCTCGGTCTCCTGGGTCCCGAATCATCGATGGTGCAGAATGACTCATGCGACGTACTCGTCGATTGATATGTTTCCTTGGACCAAGTTATGGAACCGACTCTCCAAGGCTCCCAAGGCCACGTAGGGAAAGAACTTCTCTTGAAAAGCTCCTTCAAAGCCTCCCAAGTAAGTCCTCATGCAGTAAGTCTCGACTCCGTACGATACCAAGTCAACGCGATATCGAACATCTAGTTACCGGCAGCCTCGATCTGCAGACTCTTTGGAATTTAAGCCAAGCGTAAGTTTCTCTCTATATCCTTCAGCCAGTCATCGGCGTAGAGTATCCCCTCAACGCCCTTGAACTCTCGAGGCATCATTCTCTAGAAGTCTACTATAGTGCCTGACCTTTGTTGCTGCTGCTGCTGGCCAATATGTTGCTGTGTGACTCTCTCCACGGCCTGGAGAGCCATGTGATGAGCATTCTCCATGCTCTCCCTTATAAGCTCAGTCTGCGCTTGGTGCACCTTTGCCTGCACCCTCTGCGTGTCAGCCTGAACTCGCCGAGCCTCTGCCGACGTCCTCTGAGCATCCACCATGCCCTAGATCAATGCGAACATATATGCTCCGTCAACGGGCATACCTCCTGGAAACGGAATCGGTGGTGGTGGAAGGTGCTCCGTAACAGCCGGGACAACCTTCTAGATAGGTGGAGGAGGAGGACCCCCAAAAACTGTGGACACTCCTACATGAACATGTGAAGTAGGTGGAGCAACTCCAGCTGTCTGGGTAGCAGGTCAAAAGGTGGCAGACCTCTCGGAAGCTGTAGGTCCCAATCTCAGTGACCTACTCTTCCATAGCATCCTGAAGACAGACCGAAAAGAATCAATTAAGGCAACTGATACGATATCATCAAGAAAGGACAATAAAATTTTAAGGAAGCAATTATCTAGAATAGCAAAAATAAAATTAAAAATTTCCTAGTTGTGATTGAGCATACTCTCATCTATACCCTATCTCATGCTTGTAATAGTACTCTAAGTCTGAGCACTACTACGATACTGCATTAGTTGCGACTTAATCTTACTCTTCTAGAGTCTCGACACCGACCTGTATGGGCCACCACTAAAACGTGCTACGACCCGCACCCAAAATTTGGGCATGAGTCGTGGGTACGTCCAGCTTACGCCACAACATCGGTGGTAGAACGCTGTCCAGGTCTCAAAACTACTAACACAACTCACAAAATAACCTGTCAAAGATCGCAACTCCATAAGGAGGACAATGAATATGCATTTGATCATCAAAATATATGGTACTCAATCACAATAACTATAAGAAGGTAAATGACATGATGAGATATGAAAGATATAAGAAGTTCTGACATAAGTCTAGAATACAACTCAAATAACAATAATAAGTCTAGAGTCTAACTGACATCAATATAAATAAGTCTCAACATAATACACCCAAGTCTCACAGTTTAGAACAATCAAAAACATAGATAAACTAGACTAAAAGCCATCTAAACAACTGTGGGTGGTGTCTCCTCTAAGGAGAGTGGCTCCTCTGGAATCTCTGGGATAAACTCTCCATCTACTCCTGGGCCATAGTGGGTTGGATATAAATCCTCAAGGTCCTCCGAAAATGTTATCCAGTCAGGATTGGAGCGAAGCACAAACACTAAATAGCAGTTTCAATCAAATTGACAAAAACTATAAAACAGTGCGAGGAAATACACGATGAAGAAATACTGGAAAATAAGGAATACTAGAGAGACATATAATCAGCTTATAGAACTAAATAGCAATGAGACAAATATATATAAATACTAGAAGTGAGTGAACTGGAAAAGAGAATAGAAATTCTAGCTAAGTGTTGTGAAATATCAGTTTGCTATATGATCGACTTAGGACTAGACCAGGCTTGTTATATATGACTGGCTATGATACATGTGAGGTCAGGCTAACCATCTGGTTAGCAATGATGCGAGCAATAGTCAGGCTAATTATATATAATAGGCTATGAGGCATGTAAATGGTCAGACTACACCCTACGTGAAATGTGGGGTGAGCTATGATGCATGTAAAGTGGGGTATGATCACATAATTCGACTAATATTTCTCCGTCCCCAGCTAGTACGATGTATTCCAATCATGACACCTCATGACATGTATCTATGATACTAGCCTGTGTATCCACTGTGTCAGAATCAAGTATATACTACAACTAGAATCATAATAATAATTAAAATAATAAAAACTGTCAGAGAATGAACTCGCCTCTAGTCCGGTCCAAAAGAGGTAACTCGGTGTCTGAGCTGGTGTCACATAGCCCTATAGAGGAAATTCCAAGTTAAAAGATTGTATAAATGGGAATGTGGGTTAAAACATACAAATGCATGCTTCTAGGTTGATTTCTAAGTAAACTAAGTCCGTACTAGGCTAATGGGTCTATATTTGGTATTAATTAGCTACTACTAGCTTAACTTACACACATAGGTAGCACTAAGGTTATGACTAATTATCTAGTTAAAATCTAAACAACACTAGCTATAAAACTAACTATGTCTTAATTATCTAACTGATGTTAATATAATTTGTACCCTACTAATACACTTTGCTAACTGCTACTAACTGATAATATAGGTAACACGACCAAACTAACCTCTAAATTGATAACTAATACTAGTACACCAACTAGACACCTAAGCTAAGATTCTAACAACTGTTACCTATATGCTAATACACACCCTGGTCATTTAACTAATATATACCTGAACCTACTATGCCAACCTTGCTAACCATACACTTGTGTGAATATCCATGTGTTTGCAGGTACTGCTCTGATATCCTCATATCAGAGTACCCCCTTGCTACTACCTGCACTTGCCTTAGATCAGTATTCCCAATTGCAGAGCTTGCAGTGACATACTGCAAAGCCTGAGTGAAACTCAGGTCACTCCCTGCCCAGGTACCTAGCTCACTGAATACTAACACCTTTATTATATCGATGCACACACTCACACACCAAGTTATCCCCTACTTCACACATACACCTGCAGCATACCCAGACATCTGATACTCATTTTTTCCCTTGATTTTCTACTAAGACCTGCTACTAGTATGCAGCTGCTACCTACAGTAAGTTGCTTCACAGCAACTGAGCAGTTGTCCATTTCTATTTCATTGCCTGATCCTCCCCTAATTCCTGCACACATCCTATTACTCACCTGGCATTCCTCTGTGCAAGTACTATTACCTCACATTCCCCCAATACTGATACATTCAAGTATTAGTGCATCCCCAATGCACGAATACTTGTGTACATATAAACTCTGATAATTCTAACTAAACTCTAAGTGTACCAATGACTGATATATTTAGGTACTGTACCTAATACGTACATCTGATACTCTGATGCATCTACATTCAGTGACTGATACCATCAGTGAGTGATACCATCAAGTATCAGTCACTTGATGCAATTGAACATCCCCAACTACTACACATGACTGAAACCCCCAGTTGTACACAGTGCACACCATGCACTGCCCTCGAGTGCACAGACACTACTTACAAACCTGGATATACACACACCCACTGATCATCCAGGCTCCCCCAATCACCTTCATATCACACACAAACACCCATACAGATCAAGTAAAGACACACACTGAAGCACATAGATACCGTATACACTACAACTAGGTACCCGAGTCTGTACATCAACATACACTTGCTTCTTACCCTTTCACCACTGTATCTGAACCCATCCGCACCCTTACTCACTGGACACATGCCAACTCTATGCACATTACCTTATTTCCTCACTGTTGTACATGAAATGCACTATCTGTGCACTAACTGGCAGTGCTACTTATTCCTCCCCTCTATTACTCCTTGAATCTGAAACATTAGTACCCCTATACCTACCAATGCACATTGAACACTGATACTATATGCTATAACACAGATACATGATGCACAGTCCAAATTTACTTCGTATGATATCCATATTTGTTCAAGTTGACTATAAGGGACAACTCATATGAAAGGCACCCCTTATCTCATCTTATCACATAACAATACACTCCAAGATACTATACTAAAATATACACTAAGCATTTCAATAAACACCTTAAGTGCACAACCAAGATACTCATGATACGCAACAAATCTTCATGCCAAAACCTTTAATAACCTATTAATCACACTAATACATATTAAATACATATCAAATATAGATATACATACGTAATATGCTTTGTTGTTAAGAAAAAAATAGGGGAAAACACACCCATAAGCATAAAACCCCAAATATACATATAACACCATGAAGAAATTATCATGAAAACCAATAGAGACTCATGCTCTCCCCTTATGGCTATTCCTAAACCATGGGTGGGTTCCTAATGGCCAAACAAATAATAAAAATAGAATTTAAAGGAGAGATTTTGGACTTTTACCTATTGGAAGATGGATTCCCAATGCAAACTTCTTCTTCTCTAAGGCTCATTGTGACCTAAGCTTCTAGACCTCTTAGATAAGGAAAATGAGAGGGATTTGAGGTTTAAATTTCTGAAATTTGTGGAGAAAAGGAAAGGATTTAGGGAAGAGCTATTTCTAGGGTTTTCTTCATGAGTTATTAGAAATTAGAGGGAGGCTCCCTCTCCCTATATAGGGCCGGCCACACCTAGGGCTTAGGGTTGCTATGCATAAGGTCCTCAATGCCCCTATGGTTAGTCATGAAGGGTTATTCAAACAAGTCGATTTTAATCCTAAGTAAGGGGTTTAATTAGAATCTAATTTAAATGGATAGGGATTAATTAGTGGGTTCAAATATGACTAGTCTAATATAAAGTCCATGGTCACATTAAGTCTAGTCCACTAACCCATATTATTAATAATAATGATATAATATATCATACATATCATGTATCTACAACACAATATATATAAGTATCATAAATGACATCAATGTCCCTACTCTAGAAATATGGTAGTGACAGGAAATAAAAATCTTAAACTCAATGGAAGAAAATAAATCATACAGACAATCAAAAAAATACTAGGGATAATCATATAAAGTTTAGTTTTAGTGGGGAAAGAAAGTTCAGTTGGAACTTACTTTTGTAGATCTACCTTACTCAATGGTATTGAAGGTTCATACAATGAGTGCAAGGGCATTGAGTCTTTTGTAGATCCACCTTACTTGCTTGAACCATATCCACAAATCTCCTTGCACCATCATGATATGCTTTACAAGTTCTAAAGATTAAAAATATCGTCACCGTAACAACAAAAAAAGAAGAAAGAAAATATATTTCAATAAGAATCCATTTGCAGTCTGATAACACATATTCCATTAATAATAGCATACATACACAACAATAAAATTTTAATTTTCTTCTAGTGATTCATTATATTTACACACTAATAGCTCTTCTAGTAAATAAATTATTGGTTCATGGGTACGAGCTAGACTTAAATCTATGGTCGATCGATTGAGTCAGTAAATAAATATCTAAATGTCCAATCCAAAATATCTAAAAGTGCATCAATCATATATAATCCAATCCAGAATATCTAAAAGTCCATAAATATCTAAAAGCCTGACATTACCAAGAGCACAATCTTGAGGCTTTCCGATCCTACAAAAATCTGGCATGTACCACATGGTTGTTGCTATAAAAAAAAGCCTAATAATTCTTTAAAGAAATGATGACCATAAAAATCCTAGAATCTAGAAAGCGGAGAAAAATCAAAGGTCGGGCCCCTAGTATTGTCGGACACGTATCAGTCACTTCCGAGACAATCCAAAATACATGCGCAAAATAGGTACCTTATCTATATTGTGATGTGTCACATTGACGTCTATTCAGCGTCGTCAAATATAGAAGTAATAAGTCAGATCAACATAGTATTATTACTATATTCTATTTTTTTAGGGCCGTGTCATTTCTTTGAGAACATATTAGAATCTTGGAGCACAGCCGTGTGTTGATTTTTTTTTGTTTAGAGCAAGAATAATATGGTACCCTTCATATTTATTTCTAAGAAATTGTTAGCTCGGAGAAATAAATCTGACTATTAGTTAGAAGAAACAACTCAAGATGGGGATATTTTCATAATTTAACTATTAGTTAGAAGAAGATGAGGGGAGAGAGAAGAGAACCTTTTTAATCAGTTCCAGTGTAACTATTCTAAGAAATCATTGCACAATATTTCATCAGTTCATGACCCATACAGAGATCCATGAAACTAATTTCTAACAGCTTTGTAATCTTTCCTCCTTTTCTATCAGTACAGAGATACTTGAAGACGATAAATTAATTACAAACAATCCTCCTCCTTGCTTAACACAATAAGCAAATTATCCCACAAAAGAACTACAAAAGTAACCATTGCTGAGGCTCTCAGAAATACATGTATTTGCTGGAATGGTAAGATTCTATTCCTTGTTGTTCAGGAAAAAACTAGCTCACAAAACATATTGTCCAAAAACATCTAGCTAGTATACTAAAAGCATATGCAACACATGACATTTATCATCCTCCAAACAAGTTCCATAAGCCAAAATTATTAACATTCAAGAGTTTGCAAATTGTTTATAGGGTATGTTACCTTTTTATTACAAGGCCTATGTCAGATGATTCCCTCAAAACTTTTCAGCATTGCAAAGCAGATGGATAAAAATCCTTGTTAATGGAAGACCAATCAAATCCGAAGCAGGTTGCAACTAAAGGTTTATAAGAAAATTTTATTTTCCTTCCTTAACAACATTCACGGAAATGACAACTAAATTTTTTTTATATGCAACAATCCTGAAAGCTGGATTGATTGTATAGGTTTAATGTCTTGTAATGATAGCAACACGTTTTAATGACAAGCAAATATTTAAGTGATAGATTATGGAAATGCTAAACTATAAATAAAAATATACCTTAATCTTTCCATCTTGTGATCCAAATGCAAGCATCTCTGAATCTCAAATAAAATCAATATAAAGGACGGAGTCGTCATGCATCATAAAAGTATCCTGCTCCATTGTCCAATCGGTGCCTCCTCCGAACACTTTTTTCCTGACCGAAATTGATTTTCCTCTGGGGATTTCTACCAAATACCTGATTATCAGACCCAAAATAGAGTTCTAATGGATCAATCTCAACAATGGAGAGAAATAAAGGAAAATCGACAGGCTAAAGAGAAATTTTATTGCCATTTAAAGACGACATCATCGATGTGATCCAGGATCGAGTCTTTGCCGAGAATAGATTAGTCTTGTGGCCTTGTCAGAATAGATTATCCTCGTGGCCTCATCGAGCAGATCGACCTCGTGCCCTCGTTGAGCAGATCGGGCTCGTGGCCTCGTAGGCCGTCGGAGGCTAGGGTTTGCTCGATTAGGGTTTGGAGATCGATGGAGGTAGGATTTTGGTGGAGCGTTTGGGGAGAAGGGAGAGGAGGTAGAGAGAAGAGCAGATAGAATCATGTGGAGAAGATCTCCATCCAAGAGAAATAGAGAGGATGAAAAGAGGAAAGGCTCGGAAGAAAAAAATGAGCGATTAAATCAACCACAGAACCATCAACAAAGAACCCACAATAAAAAAAAATTTACAAAAATTGTAGCTGAAATATGCGCGATAATTTTCCCGCAAATGTATTACTTGACAGTTATCAACAAACCGTCATGTGATGCAATAGTTTTTCTTGACGTTCCTCTAAAACTGTCACGTATTATGATCAAAATTTCTAAAATACACAAAATGGGTGTTATCTTAACGTATGTCTAAAACCGTCAAGATAACGGCTTTCATTGGCGATTTTGGCCATACGTCAAGAAATCGACCGTCAGGAAAGGCTATTTTTCATGTAGTGTTAGGGTTTTGGTTGTGTTTTGGGCTACGGGGAAGGGAAAGGAAGGAGGAGAGGAAAGAGTACATGAAAAAGAGAGAGAAAGGGTTAGGGGTCTGATCCCTTACGTGAGGAAAAGAAAATATGGGAGGGGGTCGGCCTAACAAAAATATAGGTAAGGTTTTAATATATGTAGTTAGTTTTGAGGCTTATGATTTGATCTAATATTAGGTCTAATTAGACTTATAATTGCAGTGTGAGGCTAGTTGCGTGTCCACAATTAGATACGAGTAGGCCGTATCATGATACTTTGTGATACAAGATAATTTTAGGAGTTTTTCCTTCGACACTTGTGATACATATGTCATATTTTGCCACAAATACTAGAATAGATATCTATTCTCTTATTAGGCTTTAATTATCATATTTGGGTTGTTTATGTGCTTTTGGTTGAGTTTGGTGAGGTTTGGTAGGAGTATCATGGGTTTATCACAAGAGTATCATAGAGTAGTGTGATATTTGGGTGATGCACCCTTAGTGTTTGTTATAATGCCATGGTATATAATATGTATCATATTGTACTCTACATTACTAGTTTGATATATATCTATTTGCATTATACTATGTAGTATATAATTACTTTATATATATGTGTGTGTGTGTGTGTGTGTGTGTGTGTGTGTGTGTGTGTGTGTGTGTGTGTGTAATTATATATGTTAGTGTATCTTAGTGTGTTTTGTGCACTTGTATGCGTAACTATGAGTTGTTAGCTTGTGTGTGGGTTGTGCAAGATTGCACCAGTGAACTGTGTTCACCGCGTGGTTGAGCAGTTAGGGGCTTGGGGTATAGAGCAGACTCGGGTACCTATACGTGTTATTTGTGCATGTTAGCATGAGGGAAGAATTATAGGTTCTGTAACAGGCCTTAATGAGGAATGATTTAGCAACAGATGGAGGAAGGGGACACTTGCATAGCTAATGGACTAATAGGGCTCGAGTGCATAGTGTGCACTCCCCATTACAGCAGGTTATAGTGCACCCCGTGCACTATTTTAGGATGCTGCATGTCCATCCCGAGTCCCAAAATATGTAGGAGTAGGAATACATGAGCATGCCAGCCGTATGTATATAGCAACTCCAATATATGGAAGCCATACATATACTTACGCTAATTTATGAATAATAATAATTCACAAATGGTATATAACTTCACAAGTCACAGGCAATACTAATCTCATCCAAAAAACCAATTAGAATATATATAACCAAATATGCAATGTACCAAGAATGAAATAGTCGAGAAGAAACTAATAGTCGGGTGGAGATAAATCCACTACCAACAAGGATATAAAAGAAAACAAAATAAGTATATCATCTAGTGATCAAGAAGCTTTAAGGAAAGACTTCCTCGAAAGAGAGAGAAGTAGCCAGTCCTGATCCGTGCTCCTGCAAATAATCATGATCTTCTATAACTAAAAAGGGTGTCAGGTCCTTAGAGGGACATAACAAGTACACAAGAAATCAACATACACGAAAGTAAAACAGTAAATAATAAATAGGGTAACTAAATCACCTATGTGATATGCACTCAAGATATCTCTAATGGCACATGAAAGGAGAAAAATATAAGAACAGTCATCCCACTAGGCGTTCCATAGAACTCAGGGGTTACACAGTTGCACCATTTTTATAGTAGAGTAAGAAATAGAAATCCCATACGCTCACTAGCAGATTCTCTCCTCCCAATGAACTATCCAAACCGTATATACGGGCAGACATAATGCAACGACGTCAAATAATATCTAGAAAACTAAAACAATACCTATAAAATATGCAACCAACTACTAACACAAGACTCGAACTCTCGTACCGATGATCAATCAAAACGCTAGTCCACGCACTCTCTTACTCAGACAGTGAACGTATTTAAAACAGTGTCAAGTCAGAAGATACCACATATCTTTACAACATACCAAGTAAGTCAACTACTTCTAATACGCATGCACACAACTAAACAAATAAAAACTAGGCATAATATAATCTGAATAATACATTCAAGCAAGATGTATTTGCCTTCAAAGCCAAGCTGCGAGCACAACAAGTCTGGTCCGGAGCTATCCACAGGAACATCTCGAACACCTACCAATTAATTATTACACTAATTAGACTTTTATTCTTCTAGTCAAACTAAGTTATTAATCCTACGTTGGTTGCACATGCAAGTAACTACACGCCAAAATATTACTAACCATTTATATTGCCAAAAACTATTTTTTAATCATTAATTATTAAAACTATTAATTCTAGAATTTTATTAGAAAATAGGGTTTTTAGTGATAGGGTCATCTCCTATAAATTCTATGAGTCCAAAACCAAGTAGAAACCAAAACTATGTCACAACGGGTTGCCTACTAGTCACCATAAATCTATTCTTTGATAAATAAATAAATCTGGAATAAATACTCATAAATTCTGAATTAAAATATAATAATATAATTTAAAATGCTAAAAATATAGGCTTTGGTTGTGGTTTAAGTCTAAAACTGTTGGGGTCAAGTTTTGTTAAAACTATGTCAACTTTCTACATAAAATACCTAGAATTCTAATTTTTTATAAGTAGAAATAAAATTTGAATAAATATAAAAAAATTAGTAATAGATATAATAAATACTATTTTTTATCCATATAAAAATAATTAGGGTTTTACCATCTACAAGTTGATCCTATTAGGGTTGGCAACCAAACTTTGCTAGTATGCATGCCAAGGGATAGTACATAGGTGTCGTGACAATATATTTATTAAATAATATAATTTTGATATAATTTTAGAATATATAATTTTTGGAAAAATAACACTTCATCAAGAAACTTTTAGGTTTTTCTATCTATGATCAAGTCCTAACAAGGTCCAAGGGTCTCCAACATGCATACATCAAAACTAGGTCAAAATTACCTATAAAATATGCTCAAAACTCTAATTTAATACAAATTAATAAATCTAAAATTATTTATGAAAAATGAATATATTCTCTATTAATAACATCTATATAAATTCATTAACAAGATTTAAAGAGGGTTTTGAAGGAGATTTCATGCATGCACAAAAGTTTTGGGTTGAACCTCAAAATTAGTGTTCATGGGTTGAATAAGTTCTTCAAAATAAAATAATAGAGTTTACATCATCACACACACACACACACACACACACACACACACACACACACACACACAAACATATATATATATATATATATATAAAAATCAAGAAAAGAATGAAGACGGAAGGAGAGAAGGATTAAAGAAACTTACTAGAAGAAGAATAAAGGAGATGCTCGGGTTCTTGGATGGCGGAGGTATTGTGGTGGCCACGTTAAGAGAGGGTCGGCCTTGGTAATGGAGGTAATGGCTAGGGTGATGGATGAAGGAGAGAAAGTTAGGGTTTTGTAGATGAGATTTTTGGTTAGGATTTTTAGAAAGAGAGAGGGGGTCGGATTAAGGGAGTACGCGGGTTTGTGGGGGAGGGCTGCGTATTTTGGGAGAGGGGGTAGGAGTAGGATTGGGTAGTTAGTTTTTTAGGATATTTCTTAATTAGGTTGTTAGTTATTAAAAGTCAATAACTAATTAATAACTAACTAATGAGTAAGATTTGCTTTGATTCCAAGGAAATAAAATAATAGACAATTAATACGCAAATCTAAGGTAAATATTTGGTAGTTGGGATTTGATTGGGCTTCTAAGGGAATAATTAATGGACACATAATATGCAAATCTAAGGTAAATCTTTGGTAGTTGGGATTTGAAAACTATCAAGTTCTAACTACTAAGCACATAATTTTAAAATTCAAGATTAACAACTATAATCCTAGCAAACTATATATCATTAACATAAAAAAATCACTTGGCCTACAATCAGAAGGGTTAGGTGGCACGAATTGAAAGATGAAAGAAAATTTTAGTCATCGTACAATTAGCGAGCGTTAAGGTTTCGGAGGAACAAGATATGAAATTAAATAGAGAGACTCTTGATAATATCATGGTTTCTTAAGAAAATATGGTATGCTAATCTCTGTGTTCGAGGTATGATCAAGAAAAATATTCTATTCATTCCTCTTGGCTTCCTAAGGTACTGTTCTGCTAATATCAAGACAATAAGCTAAATTTATAGTTCTCTAATACTATCTCACTATAAAAGTTAGGTTTAGTCCTAATATTCAACCTTGGATTTTTATTGGTTTCTCAATGCTAGGGTCAAACGATATGGTCAAATTTCTAACTAACCCTAGTAGTGTCTATACTACTCTCAAGTCCTTCATAAATATATCAAGGGATAATAGTCAATAAATCTACAGGTAAGGGATGCTAGGGTTAATTAGGTATTCTAAACTTAGTGATGTGTCAATATTCTAGTTGTATTCTTAGTAGAAATGTTATCCTAATTATCATCCTAACAACAAGGATTCCTATATTCTAGCAGAAGGCTATTGTAAACCCCCTCGTCAAATGTAGGATTTATTTTAATTGAGGAGCAACCACAACCCAATTTCCAAGTACCCAAATTAGGGTATTAGCCTACACCAAGCCTGCTACGCCCACGACTCTTGTGTACCACCCCAAATCTAGTTCTATATGTCTTCAATGCAGAAGGAATCACCATGTGCAATTATTTAAATTAATTAAATTAAAGGCCAATTCTACCTCAATCAGGACCTAACCCAGCCCACGTGCCCCCTTTCGTGTGGACCAGCCCCCACTTCCATGAGTCCTGGCTGGCTCAAGCCTCGAGGCCAGCCCACAAACTTCCCCCACATATATATACACATATCCAACCATAAAACCCTAAGAAAAATACTATTTATTGCTCTACCCCAAACCCTAGCCGAGCACCAAACCCGAGCCCCTTCTTCCCGACCGGACAAGACCAATCAAGACCTTCTCCGACTACACCAATGCCCTCACCACCACCGCAAGACCAATCCCGACCGCCCTAACCGCCATCAGCACCGCCCCACATCTACGACAGACTAATCCCGACCGCCCCACATCTGCGAAGATCAATCCCGACCGCCACAACCGCGGCAGACCAATCCCGACCACCCCAATCGCCATCAGCACCGTCCCATACCCGCGACAGACCAACCTCGACCCCCCACGGCCGACCTCCATCCAGGCGCTGCCCCCCCACCGGCGACCAAACTGCTTTAGCCGCTGCTACAATTGATGTTGCTGCCGCTGCTGTCGGAGTGCCGCACGACGCCGGGGCCTCCATATCGGAGGCTGAGGTCGACTGGACAGCACCCCCTCGACTACGATTAGTAAACACTCCCCCTCCTTCGTTGTATGTTTGGTAAATCGTGACACCCGTGTCGTCGTGTAGGATGACGAGACGACTAAGTCACAGTAAACCATATGTATAAGTATGAATGTTTAATTAGATTAAATAGAATTTATAGTTAATAATTATTTCGACCATATGACCTGTACAGGGAACTTGTATCCCACCTAAAGCGTAGTCATAGACTTAGTACATTTATGCATGGGGAATAATGTAGTATAATCTAACAAGACGTAGTGTAGTCTCGTAAACCATAAATGTGTGTTTTATTGACGTAAAGTACGCAGTGACAGAGGACAGGGCACGCATGCATCTTAGCTACGTGCATACGCGACCCTGTAGTCGATCCACCGTAGACTTGCGTCAATACCTAAGAGCAACATCGTAGTCATGTATGTATTGTTTAGTGTCTGATGCTGGATTGTTATATTATATTGTGTTTAGGATCATTGGATCAGCCAGAAGATACTGCAGGAACCGGCTTTTGGCATTCGCAGCTTGAGGACTCAGGCAAGATACCTTGCCATACGTACTGTTATTAATGCTGCATATGTTGTATGATATATTGTTGTTTTATTTCATATGACTGTGTGCGTCCGATATTGATTCGGGTTCCATCGACGGATATGTCGATAATTTAGTATACTTAGCTTAGTCACTAGCAGACTCACCCCATGGGAGGATATGTTGATATCTTCCAGGACCTGACACTTTGCTTGTTTCACAGTGACATTCATATTGGGATACGGGTCCAAGTATTCGATTAGTTATCGGTGCGTGTGATATGCATCACGGTTAGTACGTAATTCAAGTTTATATTTTTGATAGTAGAGACTGGCATATAGCTACGTGGTATGCACGTCGAGCATTCGATTTGCGTATTTACATTGGGAGGGAAGGACCGCTAGTAGGCGTATGGGATACACCTATTGTATTTCATAGTATCTGGAGGAGCCACGGATCCAATGACTCCCTTTATTCAGATTCCCCGTTCTTCGGAGCGGTATGGACGTATATATACTTACAGTTTCCCCATTCCTCGGAGCGGTATGGACGTTATACTATTCAGATTCTCCGTTCCTCGGAGCGGTATAGACGTATATATACTTGCAGTTTCCCCGTTCTTCGGAGCGGTATGGACGTTATGCCTACACCTACTCATACGTACCAAAGTTGTCCTCATATTGCATTCACTTAGATGGTTAGTACACCCTTTATTACATTTACTTTATTCAGTATTTATATATAGCATATTTCTATGTATCTTGTTACGTCCCTCTGAGGACCTAGTACCTTTCCAGATTTGGACGAGACTTACTACCCCACAGTATACGGACCAGGACAGGAGACGAGGTTCGCTATAACTGAGGAGTTAGAGGTGCAGCCGTCAGAGTTTCCGTGAGCACTTGGTAGGCCTTCTGCCTAGGATTGGGTGCATCATTATCTAGTCAGCCGATGCCCTAGTCATTATCTTTTATCTATAATTTTTAGTACTTTATTTCGTCATAGTAGTGGGTTTGTTCCCACCTGACATTATTGGTTGTACTATGATATCTTGAGACTGGTGTTTATCTTCCAGCAGTTTATTTAGTACTTCTTGCTGTTTATGTTATGGATGAGATAGTTTACCCGTTGATTGACTGATATTGGACATGTTAGTATTCTATGACAGCATAACACTCTTCGTAAAGATCTATTAAATTGGGATATCCTTAGAGATGTGATAGCTGGATATTGCCACGTGGCCTAGTTCCGTGTGATTTGGGATTGGGGCATGACATGATTTTAGTGGTGGCCCATGCAGGTTGACTTATTCGCTTGTGGTATGGTAACGTGCCCAGCGAGCCTGCAGTAGGATAGAAATTACTAGGTCTCATCCACTCGGATTACCTTTTTGAGCTTCCTTCGTGTTACTTCTAAATATCTGCATCATGTTTGTTTGATTCTGTCCTCTATTAATAAAGTCCTATCTTTTGCAGCAAGATGAATTTGCACAGTGGACGAGGAGCACCCAGTGCCGCGGTGCCAGACAACACCACCCAAAAAGAGGAGGTACCCCAAGGGCAACCCCCGCTACAGACCCCGCTGATACATTAGGATGAGGCTTCTCAAGGCGATCCTATACCACAGCATGAGGGACAGACTTCCCAGACGATCCCCACGCAGCATTGTGAGGGCCAGACTTCAGGAGCTACACGGATGCCGCAGACTTAGAGGCCGACATCTGAGGAGACGCCTACTGCACAGCCAGAGGTCCCACTACCACCACCTCCACCTTATCCACCCCAGATGCCACAGCTAGACGGACAGCCACAGATGCTACAGTTCTTTCAGACTATGATACAAGTACAGTGGCATCAGACAGAGACGTTGAGGCAGAGCTTGATGGCAGAAACAGAGAGGACACCTGTCCCAGCACCCGTACCAGCACCTTTACCAGCCCAGACAGGTGGCAGTGTTAGATGGTTCCGACAGATGGGACCAGATACCTTCTCAGGCAATGAGACTGCAGAACAGATCTTCGATTGGATCACTAATACGAAAACACTACTAGAGGCGTCACAACTACACCCAGACCTTTGGATGACTACAGTGAGGGCCCAACTAAAAGGCAACACCCATCACTGGTGGGATTCCATTGAGCACAGTATAGGTAAGAACCAGACTTGCGAACAGTTCTTAGAATACTTCAATGCGAAGTATTTTCCAGCCACAGTTAGGAATGCCCTGTACTCCCAGTTTCTATATCTAGAACAAGGGAGTATGATTGTGGACGCATATGACGCAGAGTTCAGCCGTCTTAGCATATTTTGTGCCGTCCTGATACCCAATGATCTAGAGAAAGCTCAGAGATTCTATCACGGTCTCAATTTTGAGCTACAGAGGTATACCACCACACAGGCGAGAATTTCGTACGAGGAGGTTCTTGCAGAAGCAAGGATCCAAGAGGCCATTGCCAGAGGAGCTAGACGCCCCAGCACGACCACGCCAGTCAGAGCCCAGCCCGGAGCAGAAGGACCGATCAGAGGCACTATTTATATGGAGAAAGAGTAGAGATATTTACTGATCATAAGAGCCTAAAGTACGTCTACACCCAGAAAGACCTTAATCAGAGGCAGATACGTTGGCTCGAGGTGATGACAGACTTCGAGATTGAGCTACAATACCATCCGGAAAAGGCCAACGTAGTAGCTGACGAGTTGAGAAGAAGACCCATGGCATTCTTCTTAACTAACCAACAACATCTATTGAGAGATCTAGAGCAGATGGGTATAGAGGTCGTTATGCCCAGAATAGATGGACAATTGTCGAGTTTTTCTGTTGCAATCGACATTGGTGGAGAGAATCAAGGCTGCTTTGTCGACAGATGCCAGATTTTAAGAGACTCAAACAGAGGATAGAGGCTGGATTACAGACAAGACTGCGTATACATGAAGACAAAACCTTAAGATGTGGTGATCGTCTCTATGTTCCAAATGGAGAACTTTGTCAGAAGTTGATGACAAAAGCACACAGTTCGACCTACTCTATTCATCCAGGAGGCACGAAGATGTACAGGGACTTAAGGCAGTATTACTGGTGGCATGGATTGAAGAGGAAAATAGCACGCTTTGTGGCCAAGTGCCTGGTGTGTCAGCAATTCAAGCCTGAGCATCAGAGATCTGTAGGATTGCTTCAACCGCTACCTATACCGGAGTGGAAATGGGAGCACATCACTATGGACTTTGTTATGGGCTTTCCGAGGAGTCCTAGTGGTCGCAATGCAATATGGGTGATCGTGGATAGACTCACCAAGTCTGCACACTTTTTACCTTTCAGAGTTGGGCAATCTACAGAGGTCTTAGCAGACATGTACATGAGGGAGATTATGCGACTGCACAGAGTGCCAGTGAGTATCGTATCTGACAGGAATACAAGATTCACATCTTACTTTTGGCAGAGTATGCAAGAGAATCTCGGTACCTGCCTGAAGTTTAGCACAGCGTATCACCCACAAACAGATGGCCAGTCAGAGTGCACCATTCAGACGTTGGAAGACATGTTAAGAGCGTGCATGCTAGATTTCGGAGGATCATGGGAGGACCATTTGCATTTGGTCGAGTTTTTCTACAATAACAGCTATCATGCGAGCATCCAACTGGCTCCCTATGAAGCGTTGTATGGAAGGAAGTATTGTTCCCCAGTATATTATAGTGATATAGGCGAGCGACAAATCCTCGGACCAGAGTTGGTTGTTCGTACAGTAGAGAAGGTGAAGAAGATCCAAGGACACCTACGAGCAGCACAAGACAGGCAGAAGCATTGGACGAACGCGCATCGACGACCCTTTGAGTTTCAGGTTGGAGATCACGTATTTCTAAAGATCTCGCCTACTCGAGGGACTACCAGATTCGGAGGCCGAGGAAAGCTGAGTCCAAGGTACATCGGACCATTCGACGTATTAGAACACGTCGGAGAGGTTGCTTACATATTAGCCTTGCCGCAGACTTTGGAAGGAGTCCATGACGTCTTCCATGTATCTCAGTTGAGGAGTTACATACCGGATCTGAGTTATGTACTTGACCATTCAGAGATCACAGTCGGCCCAAGTTTATCATACCAGGAGGAGCCTGTTGAGATTCTGGACCGGAGTGAGAAAGTACTGCGAGGACAGACTATTCTCCTAGCACGTGTTGCATAGAGGCATCATGCACCAGGCGAGTCAACATGGGAATACGAGGATGATATTAGACAACGCTACCCTCATCTCTTCGAAGGACTAGGTACGTGGTAGTAATATAAATTTAGTCTTTAGTTCTTACCATACGTATGTTTTAATTTCGAGGACAAAATACTCTAAGGAGGGTAGATTGTAAACTCCCTCGTCAAATATAGGATTTATTTTAATTGAGGAGCAACCACAACCCAATTCCCAAGTACCCAAATTAGGGTATTAGCCTACACCAAGCCTGCTACGCCCTCGTCAAGGTAGTTGTGGATTGAAATCCTATTTTGGTAAATTTCTATTCGCATGTTCATATCAAAATAGTTATGTACATGATATGATATGCTCTGACCTGTCTAGAGGGCAAGTATATTCGTCTACTAGTCAACTATATCTCAATCCACGTAAAGTAGTTATGCGAAGAGCGAACCAAGCACACTAAGGTTAGCTAGACTGTAATATACTGATTCTGATTTTAGATAATGTATTAGTGTGTGCACCCAATAATACATATATCATGATTAAGCTCAATAAAAGAATAAGTTTGCAAAACTAGGCTATAATAGCAACATAAGTCAAGGTAGTCCAGAAAATATAAGTACTCTGGATTATGATAAAAGAAGGTATAAAATAATTCAAGTTCACCAAGAAGATAAGACTCGTCCAGTGTTGTGCCTCTACAGATGCCATACTAACTCATTGTCTAAGTCTCTAGTTGACCAAATGGGGGTATGGGTCTCTAAGTTCTACAGTCTGGATAAACACTATCTTCTTATGCAAGTCTATAGTTGGTGTCATTCAATTACTCTTCATTACTCGGTCAAAAGGACTTTGTGATACTATGTTGTGAGGCATACTATCCAACTTAAAAGAATAAACTAATACTGTAACTGCCTTGTGGGGATAAAGTAAAAACTCTTGTTGGGATACACGAGAAAAAGATCTTGGTACTTATTAAGGTATCCTATTGCGTTATATAGGTAATGGTCATCTTAAGTCTTAATCATAGTGCTTATAGAACAAAAGTATTAATATTAAGAATGAAGAAGTTACTGGCTCTCAAGTGAAAAAGGATATAACCTATATGGAGATATGTGGAACATATTACTTGATTTAAAACTAAAGGATAATCATAAAATCATAATGTAAATGAACAACCCAAACTATCAAGTTCTAACTACTAAGCACATAATTTTAAAATTCAAGATTAACAACTATAATCCTAGCAAACTATATATCCTTAACATAAAAAAAAAATCACTTGGCCTACAATCAGAAGGGTTAGGTGGCACGAATTGAAAGATGAAAGAAAATTTTAGTCGTCGTACAATTAGCGAGCGTTAAGGTTTCGGAGGAACAAGATATGAAATTAAATAGAGAGACTCTTGATAATATCATGGTTTCTTAAGGAAATGTGGTATGCTAATCTCTGTGTTCGAGGTATGATCAAGGAAAATATTCTATTCATTCCTCTTGGCTTCCTAAGGTACTGTTCTGCTAATATCAAGACAATAAGCTAAATTTATAGTTCTCTAATACTATCTCACTATAAAAGTTAGGTTTAGTCCTAATATTCAACCTTGGATTTTTATTGGTTCCTCAATGCTAGGGTCAAACGATATGATCAAATTTCTAACTAACTCTAGTAGTGTCTATACTACTCTCAAGTCCTTCATAAATATATCAAGGGATAATGGTCAATAAATCTACAGGTAAGGGATGCTAGGGTTAATTAGGTATTCTAAACTTAGTGATGTGTCAATATTTTAGTTGTATTCTTAGTAGAAATGTTACCCTAATTATTATCCTAACAACAAGGATTCCTATATTCTAGCAGAAGGCTATTGTAAACCCCTCGTCAAATGTAGGATTTATTTTAATTGAGGAGCAACCACAACCCAATTCCCAAGTACCCAAATTAGGGTATTAGCCTACACCAAGCCTGCTACGCCCATGACTCTTGTGTACCACCCCAAATCTAGTTCTATATATCTTCAATGCAGTAGGAATCACCATGTGCAATTATTTAAATTAATTAAATTAAAGGCCAATTCTACCTCAATCAGGACCTAACCCATCCCACGTGCCCCCTTTCATGTGGACCAGCCCCCACTTCCATGAGTCATGGCCGGCCCAAGCCTCGAGGCCAGCCCACAAACTTCCCCCACATATATATACACATATCTAACCATAAAACCCTAAGAAAAATACTATTCATTGCTCTTCCCCAAACCCTAGCCGAGTACCAAACCCGAGCCCCTCCTTCCCGACCGGACACCACCGCCTCCGACTACACAAACGCCCTCACCACCGCCGCAAGATCGATCCCGACCGCCCCAACCGCCATCAGCACCGCCCCACATCTACGACAGACCAATCCCGACCGACCCATATCCTTGACAGATCAATCCCGACCGCCACAACTGCAGTAGACCAATCCCGACCGCCCCAACCGCCATCAACACCGCCCTACACCCACGGCAGACCAACCCCGACCCCCCCACGGCTGACCTCCAACCAGGCGCTGCCCCCCCTCCCCCACCGTCCAAACTGCTTTAGCCATTGCTGTAGTTGCTGTTGCTGCCGCTGCCGCTGCCGCTGCTGCCGGAGTGTTGCACGACGCGGGAGCCGCCACGCCGGAGGCTGACGTCGACTGGACAGCACCCCCTCAACTACGATTGGTAAATACCCCCCTCCTTCGTTGTATATTTGGTAAATCGTGACACCCGTGTTGTCGTATCGGATGACGACACGACTAAGTCACAGTAAACCATATGTATAAGTATGAATGTTTAATTAGATTAAATAGAATTTATAGTTAATAATTATTCCGACCATATGACCTGTGCAGGGAACTTGTATCCCACCTAAAAGCGTAGTCATAGACTTAGTACATTTATGCATGGGGAATAATATAGTGTAATCTAACAAGACGTAGTGTAGTCTCGTAAACCATAAATGAGTGTCTTATTGACGTAAAGTACACAGTGACAGAGGACAGGGCATGCATGCATCTTAGCTACGTGCACACGCGACCCTGTAGTCAATCCACCGTGGACTTGCGTCAATACCTAAGAGCATCGTCGTAGTCATGCATGTATTGTTTAGTGTCTGATGCTGGATTGCTATATTATATTGTGTTTAGGATCATTGGATCAGCCAGGAGACACTGCAGGAACTGGCTTTTGGCATTCGCTGCTTGAGAACTCAGGCAAGATACCTTGCCATACGTACTGTTTAAATTAATGCTGCATATGTTATATGATATATTATTGTTTTAATTCATATGATTGTGTGCGTCCGATATTGATTCGGTTGCCATCGACGGATACGTCGATAATTTAGTATACTTGGCTTAGTCACTAGCAGACTCACCCCATGCGAGGATATGTTGATATCTTTCAGGACCTAACACTTTGCACGTTTCACAGTGACATTCATATTGGGATGCGGGTCCGCGTATTCGACTAGCTATTGGTGCGTGTGACATGTATCACGGTTAGTACATAATTCAGGTTTATATTTTTGATAGTAGAGAGTGGCATATAGCTACATGGTATGCACGTTGAGTATTCGATTTGCGTATTTACATTGGGAGGGGAGGACCGCTAGTAGGCGTATGGGATACACCCATTGGATTTCGTAGTATCTGGAGGAGCCACGGATCCAATGACTCCCTTTATTCAGATTCTCCGTTCTTCGGAGCGGTATGGACGTATATATACTTGCAGTTTCCCCGTTCCTCGGAGCAGTATGGACGTTATACTATTCAGATTTCCCGTTCCTCGGAGCGGTATGGACGTATATATACTTGCAGTTTCCCCGTTCTTCGGAGCGGTACGGACGTTATGCCTACACCTACTCATACGTACCAAAGTTATCCTCACATTGCATTCACTTAGATGGTTAGCACACCCTTTATTGCATTTACTTTATTCAGTATTTATATATGGCATATTTCTATGTATCTTGTTACGTCCCTCTGAGGATCTGGTACCTTTCCAGATTTGGACGAGGCTTACTATCCCACAGTATACGGACCAGGACAGGAGACGAGGTTCGCTACAACTGAGGAGTTAGAGGTGCAGCCGTCAGAGTTTTCGTGAGCACTTGGTAGTCCTTCTGCCGAGGATTGGGTGCATCATTATCTAGTCAGCCGATGCCCTAGTCATTATCTTTTATCTATCATTTTCAATACTTTATTTTGTCATAGTAGTGGGTTTGTTCCCACCTGACATTATTGGTTGTACTATGATATCTTGAGACTGGTGTTTATCTTCCAGCAGTTTATTTATTACTTCTTGCTGTTTATGTTGTAGATGAGATAGTTTACCCGTTGATTGACTGATATTGGATATGTTAGTATTCTTGGACAGCGTAGCACTCTTCGTAAGGAGCCATTAAATTAGGATATCCTTGGACATGTGACAGCTGGATATTGCCACGTGGCCTAGTTCTGTGTGATTTGGGACTGGAGCGTGACAGCTACACTCAAGGAACTATTAGAAAAGTACATGAATCAAGCATGATACAATTATTTAAATAGAATAGACTGGAAGACAGGTGAGTCATAGTCAAATATGGATGAGATCTAAAACTCTAATCCTAGTTGCAGGCTTGCTCGGTACAGTAACGTAACCGAGACAATATACTCTCGACCTGCATGGGCCACCACTAAAAATATGTCACGCCCCAGTCCCAAAATACGTAGGACTAGAAATACGTAAGCATGCCAGCCGTATGTATATGGCAACTCCAATATATGAAAACCATAACACATACGTACGCTGTATTATGAACAATAATTCACAAGTGGAATATAATTATCACAAGTCATAGGGCATAACTAAATCTCATCCATAGAATCAAATATAAATGAATAACCAATCAACTATATAACTAAATCAATATAAGATGCTTGATAAGAACAAGTAGTTGGGTAGAGACAAATTTACTACCAAACTAGAGTATAAGAGAAACAAAATAAGTACATCTAATGAACAATGAGGCTCGAAGAGAAGACCTCTTCGAAAGAGAATAGAGTAGCAAGTCCTGATCCGTGCTCCTGCGACTAGTCATGATCGTCTACACCTGGAAAGAGACCAGATCCTCAGAGGGATGTAACAAGATACATAAAAGCATGCCATAAAGTAAATATTATGAAAACTCGAGGGTGAACTAATCAGCTAAGTGAAATGCACTTGAAGACAACCTTGGTACGTATGGGTAGGTAAAAGGTATAAAGCGCAGCGTTGAGCCAGAGGCTAAGTATCTGGCATTAGCTGTAAACTAGATGCCAGAAGTATATGCTGACTATATCACCGATCATGATAGCGTGCAGCTAGTAACCTCTGTCAGATGTATCGACAAGCATATACGCCCATAACCGGGTAACACTGAGCCCATAACCGGGTAACACTGAGCCCATAACCGGGTAACACATAGCCCATAACCGGGTAACACTGAGGCTCACGGCCCCGTAGTTTACACTAAAACTACGGTAGCCAAATATCTGTCCCATACGCCTACTAATTGTCTTCTCCACCCAATGCTAATATACAAGTCGTGAATACGACATGGACATCTCGTACTATAATGCAAGTCTCTATAGAAATAAACAACTAAGCTAAATACCGTCACACGTGCTGCTCACACCGATGGCCAGTCGAGTATGAAGCACGCGTCCCTACATGAACTCACTCTGTGACATGCAATGATACGTGTCAAGGTGTCACTACCACATTCTGAAAACAGGGGTATTTTCGACTTTTTGCAATATTTAATATTATGTTATTTATAATTAATTAATTGCGTAATAGTATATTGATTTAAATAATTATTATGTGTGATGTGTAATTAAATATATAATTATATGCAGTGTTAATTATTTTATTTTAGCTAGCAGACTAGACCTAGAAGCCAGTAGACGAACCCCTATCCGAATTATAGAATTCTGGATTTTATTATTTTATTTAGAATTTAATATTTGGAGATTGTAATTAATTACTGTATTTTATTTAATATTTTGCGCATTGCCTTTGCTTCGATATTTGGAGCACTATCCAGACTTTTGTCTTCCAACAAATTTCACAATCTTGCTCTAGACATGCCCACCTTCAATTCTGCTATTTTTGCAACTCATAATTTTGCTTCCTGTATATTATTTCTGGCCGCACAAAAGTCGTCGCGGACGTTTATTTTTAATTTCCTATTTTTGTATCGTTGTGCGTTCCAATCAAAAATTGGAGGCCATCTTGACCTATTTTTCGTGCGACCCAAATTAGGGTAATATTCTGTTCTGAGTCTTCTTCAATATTGGTATTGATGACTTGACCTGATTTTGGCCCCAAGTACTCCTAATTAATTGTTGAACACAACTTGCATTTATTTCTATTTAATTTGAGGATACCATTTTATCTGATTTTAAAATCCCAAATTAATTCTAGTGCCCTGCAAATTCAGCCCATACCCATCTTACAGCGTCCCCTGACCCTACAAAACATTGGACCCCGAATCGCCCGCCCAATTTCCGTCATTTCATGTGTTTGTGCAATTTCCCAAATTTAAGGGGGTTAAATTGCAAAATTGCATTTTGTACCAACACCCAATTATTTTAATCAATGAGGGAATCCAATATTTAAATTAAACTCTCACCCTCAAAGCCCCATGAATTATTTTCTCTGACTAATCTGGACCACCCATTTAATTGGGTGCATCCTCACCATTGGATTCATAAACCCTCATCCTATTTAATGTATTGTCCCATCCTCAACCCTAATCCCTATGCATCATAGAAAACCCCACCTCCTCACAAGCCCCCTCTCTTCCAACGTAGGATTTTTCTCCTTCTTCTTTCTTCTTCTCTTTCTTTTCTTCTTCCTCTTCTTCCTTTCTTCCTTTTCTTCTTGTTCTTTATTTATATTGAACTTAATTTCAAATTTTGAACTGTAAGGGGAGGAACACTGTTCCGGCGGCCGGCGCTCTTCCTGCTGCTGCCGCAGTTCCAATCCCGGCGGCTCCTTCCCCTATCCGACCATCAGCCGGCGTTCTCCCCGCGCGGCACCGTTCAGCGGCCTCTCCACGGCGGCTGAGCCAGCCGGCGCTGCTGTCCGGCGCCCTCCGGCGGATCTCCCCGGCGGCTCAGGCTCTCCACGGCGGCCAACCTCCCCGCCGGTCTACTCCATCCCGCAGCGGTTTCCCGGCGAGCGGTCAGCCGGCTGCTTCCGCTGGGACCACTGCTCCTCCCTCCATCTCCCCGGTCCGGCGGCCGACCACCTGTCCGCTGCTGCTCCTCCTCCTCCTGATCGGCCGGCGCTGCCCTCCGGCCGGCGGCCACTCCGGCGACCCCCTCTGTAAGCCACTCTCTCTCCTTCCCTCTTTATATATATATGTATATATATATATATATATATATATATATGTATATATGTATGTATATAATATATTAACTTGTAATATATGTATTAGTATATATTTAAATTGTATAAATTAAATTAGTATATATATGTTTAATATCTATTTAATTAATATGTAAATGTACAGTATTGTTATTAAAAATTGATTGTATGAATATATCTAATAGATATGTATATTAATGTGAGTAGTATTATTTTTAATAAATGTAAAATAGTATATATAATAATTGGTATACGTATATATATATTTCATGTATACTTAATATATTTTAATAATTGGGAATAAATATATATGTATATATTTTGTAATGTATGTATAGTATTTTTAATTAATACTTAAAATATTTGAATACGTATTAGTATATGTATATGCATATTTTTATTTAATTGATATTTAAACATAATAAAATATATATAGATATAATAGTTATTTAGTTTATGTTAATACATAAATATGTATTAGTATATATTTTATATATATATTGGTTATTTTTATATAATATCTAATTAATAAAAAGGTATATGCTAGTATAAATTAAATTGATAAATTAGTATATATATTTAATTTAAATTGTATATATATATTTGTATAAGTATATATTTAAATTGTATATATAATAATTAGTATATATATAATGTAAGTATTTAGAATATAATTATGTATAGTAATTATTTTATTTAATTGTATAAATAATTAGTATATGTATTTCATTTAATTTGTATATAAAATGTAAAGTATTTATATTTAATTAATGTATTTTGGCATATATATGAGTATACACTAGTATAAATTGAATATGTAATTTTAAAAGGTATATATATATATATTGTAAATGTATTTAAATTTGGTGCAGGTATAAAAGATTGTAGGAATAAATTATTATGTTTATATATACATACAAAAATCATTTATTTTAAAGTATATATATATTATACATATATCTATAGTTGTATTGAGGTAGATTATATGTAATTAATTAATAAGGTGTTATTTAAATATTTAGTCCTACTAGGCGACCCTAGTTGACTAGTGCCTGTTTGACATGGCCCTGAGGCCAGTGTTTATAGACTGTGTGTTAGCGTAGCATCTGATGCAAATGTGGTTTGATTGTGTTGTGTTTATAGGACTGTTGGGTTACCCAGGGGATACTCTGGAACAGGACATCAATAATTACCAGCTAAGGACCCGAGGCAAGTACATTCTCTGATTAGTTTCTAATTTATGATATCTCCTATGTTCACTGTATCTAGTGTAAATATCCATGATCTTGACACGATGGTTACACGGATTGGTATACACGGATCTCGTCATGAGATGTTATTCCTTATTCATGGTGTAGCTTGTACGAGACTTGTTTCCTTGATATCTTGTGCATGTACAGACACTAATTCCCGGGGAGATTTGCTACCTTCCTAGGGAATCCTGTGCCATAGCGTACCGTGATTGGATCTACTATACCAGTCGGGGGTTTGGGGAGTACTTTAGTGTAGATATGTGATCATACCCAACTTTATATGCACCATAGCTCACCCCACATCTCACGTCGGGTGCGGCCTGACCACTTATATGAACCATAGCTGTTACGTGTGATTAGCCTGATCTCTACATGCACCATAGCTAACCAACGGTTAGCCTGACTTTATATGCACCATAGCTAACCAACGGTTAGCCTGACTTTATATGAACCATAGCTAATCACATGTAACCAGCCTGATCAAGATCCCAAGCCGATCACATGTTAAAGCTAGTACTCACACACTTAGTCATAGTATCTCTTGCTCTTTGACATATGTTTCTTTTCCTGCATTTACTTACAGTATTTTCAGTATTTCCCTCATTGTACATTTCTCATACTTATACATGCATCTGGTATGTTTCCATCTAGAACTGCTACATAGTTTATGTCATTTATATAGAACTGCTATTTAGAGATGTACTTTGCTCCTTCCTGACTGGAAAATATTTTTCCAGACTGTGACCTTAGTAGACTGGTTCCGACACACTTGGGGATTGGAAGTTAATGATTGCAGGTATGATTATGTTGTCTTTAGACTAGTGTTGTATTCTTTTATTTCTTCAAATTCCTATCGTGCTGTAGTTGTGATTGAGTATGTTGTGAATATTTTTATGGTATTATCCGAATCTCCTTATGGAGTTGGATACTAGCGTGAGATTGTTAGATAGTACTTGACCTAGACAGCGTTCTACCGCCGATGCTGCGGCGTAGGCTGGACGTACCCACGCTCTCGTGCCCCTAAACCGGGTGCGGGTCGTGACAAAGGCCAGGGGAGTCATACTGATAACTCTACGATTTTAGGTGTATCCATTAGACACTAGGTCAGACACAAACCCTAACGTCAACGCATTCGTTGACTGTACCCGAGTCTTTCTCGGATGCGCACAGTTATATAATATTAAAACAAATAAACATGTAACTAAATAATAACTGAATTTAAATAGTACAATAAGGCAAGGTATACTTGTCTGGCAAAAAAGCTGCGTAGTGTAAGCAACATGACGTCAAGCACAAGAGATCAGAAACTAGGACATCCGAATGAACATCTTCAGATGCTGAAATAAATATGACCAACATTTCCAGAATAAGCGAGATAGTCAGAAAAGTCTACCCTTTCGTCCAATTTGGACACAGGGACAAAACAATAATTTTGGCTCAAAGTGGGTCCACATGTGGGCCACTTCGTACCAAAAAGCGTGCCAGAGATAAAGGTCTCTAACTGGCACAAATTATAGGTCAAACAAATTCTAAATAATGGTATAACTCAACGGTATATCCAAATTTGGATTCCGGTGAACCGATCACAAATTTGCCCTTAAAGTCAAACCGTGAGACCCACGAATAGGCGGCTTGGTCAACTGTCTCAGAATTGCGTGAAACTTGGGTCACAGAACCAGCGTAATACTACGAATCCAATGGATCAAGTTTTGTCGTATTTCGATAAGCGTACACAAAATAGGGTAGTATTTTGCAAAAGTCGCAATACGGAGACTTTTTACGGATATAGGTTGATTACGGCGCGCACACACGTCCGAATCAACTTTCGCAAAATCGCACATGTCAGGATATACCATACGTGCCTTTTGGTATAATTTGTACGTGACGAGGTAGTCCCGTTTGGTGAGACGCACTCCGTATCACAAAATTTTAGTTTTAACAAATCATGTTTTTGGTCGTTTTGGAAGTCGAATAATTTAACACATATAACAAATTAATAAAAACTAAATAAACAAAAAAATTCTCGGTTATAATAAAAAGAAAAACTTTTAATTAGTTTTCAAAAATATTGAACAGGTTGGTGGCAAATTGGGTGTGAACATGGGGGTTTGGATCAAAATTCTGGACTATTTTTGGTCAGTTTTTCGGCCATTTTTTAGTCTATTTTTTGACCAATCCGGGACACGAAAACTAGTCCCGCTTGAATGAAAATCGCTCGAGAAAAGGACGAGAGATGAGAGAGATATCATACCGAGAAGGTGGAGACTCGGGGAGGTGTTTCTGCACGGGTGCGCGTGCATGGCGGGAGCGGACGGCGGCGGTCGACCTGACTGCGGCGGCGTTGGGCGGCGGCGCTGAGGGACGGGGGTCGCCGGCGGTCGATCTTCGGGGGCGCGGGGCTGGGGTAGGGTTATGGTTTAGGGTTTGAGTAATATATATATATATATATATATATATATATATATATATATATATATATATCGAGAGAGAGAGAGAGAGAGAGAGAGAGAGAGAGAGATAAGGAGGGCTCAGGTCTTGTTGTGAAGGGGGTTATGTGGGAATTGGGTAGTAGAGTAGGTTTAGTTGCTATAGGTTTTGCTTAGGTTTTATTAGATTAGGTTAGGGAGTTAGGTAGGATTTATATATTATCTTTTTTTTCTTTTTCTTTTTCTTTTTCTTTTTCTTTTTCTTTTCTTTTCTTTTCTTTTCTTTTCTTTTTCTTTTCTTCTTCTTCTTCTTCTTCTTCTTCTTCTTCTTATTATTATTATTATTATTATTATTATTATTATTATTATTATTATTATTATTAATAATCATATATTTATTAACATATATAAATGAGAAAAAAATCCAAAAATAATATTACACAAAAAATAAATTTTTTATACTTTGTAAAGCTTTAATAAAATATGACACCCAAAATAATTTTATAAAATATTTTATAATTAATAATTAGATATTTATTTAGTTATAATAAATTAAATAATTGTATTATCTAATTAACTAAGTAATTAATTAAATGGTTATCCACAAAATAGCATAATAGTAAATAATAGGCAAATCTATAAAATAAAAAAAATACCTAACTTGACACAAAAAATTATGGGATGCTAATTGTAGGAAAGTCAGAATTAAAAAAAACCATAATTAAATTATATATATATCTAAATATTTAATAATTAATCTATAGTCGTTACACTAATATCATACTAACACCAAGGGATTGAATTTATGTGCCACGAAAAGATCCTACAGGTAGTGTCTCCTGTGTAGGCTACTTCCTATGAAGGACGATACAGATTTTGGGCCCATCCTATATTATTAATGTCCAAATCATGATAAATTATCCTAATTAAATCATTGGGTTTTATTTGATTAAAAAAGTCTAAAATAAATACCAGAAATATAAAATACATACAAAATACCTATTTTTGGGTGAGGGGGTTTACAGGATATGTCAATCATGATATTGCTCGTAGGCTAACAGATCAAACCAAGACATGAGATAAACACATGCTCGATAGCTAAATGCTAACAAAAGTAGAATGTACATCAGAGTGGGAAAGTAAAAAAATTGACTCAAGTGGTCTGGTGCTCTTGGTGGTCACCATGCTCAGGAAGGTACGGAAGATCCTTCGGTGCTGCTACTGAATCTGTCTTTGTAAAATTAGTGGGGTCAGACCCCAAATACCAAGTACCATAAATAAAGCTGATCTAAGAACTTAAACCAACAACACAAGTAATACAAATAATGAAAGCAAAGACTAAATGTAAATAATCTCAGGATAATAAAAGAAATACTATAAACCTACATTGAGACATATCCTGAACTGATAAGAAAAATAGAATAACAAGTATAGAAAATAAAGGTGTGATCATGTAAATCCTAGACTAACTATAATCCATTAATCACGAAAAATCATATAAGTATGGCTTAATACTTTAACTAACTAGGGTTATCACAATCCTAATTACTAATAATTTATAATGCAACATGATACTAGGGTTCCTTCTGATCGCATGCCCCTACAGACCGTCCAGGATATCCTTACGCACAAACCAACACTGGATACTCCATAAGATACTCTACAAGATAACCGTATGGATAACCGGGACTACATGCAATCTAGGAAAATCTCTATCCATATACTAAGTGAATCTCTAGTTATTAACCCCTAGCTCTTTCTTATAAGAATCTGGGTATGGCATTCCGCAAAATCTATCCTAGACGTGATGCAATAAAATAAGTTCTAATAGTAATATAGACAAGTTTAATATATATTCCATAAACGGACTTATGTATGCCACGACAACAACCAAGCCATGTGAAACCAAGTGAAGCCAGGTAAAGCCATGTACAACCATATGAAGCCATGTCAATCCAAGTGAAGCTAAGTGAAACCAAGTCAATCCATGTCCGATGAAGCCATGTAAAGTCATGCTAAGTCAAGTTTAATCAATCATGTCTTCACGTGTAGTCAAAAAAAGTTGGGCGAAACCGAGTAAAGCCAAGCCAAGTCAAGTCATCTGAAGCCAAGTAAGTTCATGTCTAGTCAGATCAAGTCATTGCATGTCCAAGCAAAATCCATAAGAATCAAAACGAAATAACAAAAAACTAAGAATTCCTAAAGAAAAAGCATGATCGATATACCGTCGGTACAGTCCAGTATACCGATGGTATATCGATCCAGAGATAGAAAAAACACAATAAGTCTGAATTCCAAAAAATTGGTATACCCTCTATATACTGTAGTATACCGTCAGTATGCCTTTCCAAGTAGGCAAGAAAGGTTCTGGAAAACTAAGTTTCACAAATTGGTATACCGTCGGTTCACTATAGTATACCGTCGATATGCTAGCCAGGACAAATATCCTGAAGTCGGTTAATATTGTTGGCAAGGATCGGTATACCGTCAGTACACTGTAGTATACCGTTGGTATGCTGATAGGGTTCACACAAAATATCTAAAAATCTAAGTCGATCGAATCGGTATACTGTTGGTTTACTGTAGTATACCGTCTGTATGCCGGTTTCCAAGAAAAAAACTAGGCCAAAGTCAAGTCTGATTTCCCAAACCCAAATCAAATCCCGAAAACTACCAGAACCAAGTCTAACCAGGAGTCAAGTCTAACGGTAACTCTCATATCATAATATGGACTAAATCTCATGGTCATAACTCCGGTACCATTTTTGCAACCGAGTTATCAAAAAGAGACGGGACAAGATTCTACCAGAAATCAAAACTTATATGGTCAAAAGACTAGAAATCACGAGATGGACAACAATAGTAAAGCAAGTTTAGGCTAAAAAATAATAACCAAAGTTCCAGAAAAGTAAAATAACATAAAGTAAAAGGAAGTTCATAGATTCGGCAAGGTGTACTTGCCTAAAGTGAGCTCCCAATCTAAACCTTCTAGTCCACCACCACGAAGGGTTCAAAAATCACACTCCAGGTCTCAAGACCAAGCTCCAAGCTCAAGAGAAAACGAGTGAAGAGAAGAGAGATAAAAAAAGAAATAAAACTCAAGTACTATTTGTAGAGAAATTATTAAAAATATCTCAAAAAGTAAAACAAATATCTATCGGGCAGTATACCGTCTGTATACTGTAGTATGCTGTCGGTATACTGTAGTATACCGTTGGTATACCGGTCAGGTTGTAAAATTTTAATTTTTAGAATTTTTGCGCTTCCTCGAGATTTAATAAAATGTAATAAATAGTACAAAAATATTTATCTGCATAAAATATGAATACTGTGGGACAAATCTCATAACTCTTCCCTCCTTAGAAAAATTGTCCTCAAAATTTCTATAAGGATCCAAAATCAACTAACAAAAAAATTCAAGAAAGCTAGCACGAAACTAAAAACAAGCAGAAAACTCATGTGAGTATAAAATTTTCTAGGCAACAATAAGAAATCAAAAAAGAAACAATAACAGACATAACAGATAAGCTAATAATCAATCACATGCATAGGCTAAGATAGGACACGGGTATACGAATAAGTATACCTCCAGAGTCAAAGAGAAATGGATAACGACTACGCATATCATCCTCGCGCTCCCACGTCAACTCTCCCTGTGAGTGATGCCCCCAAGCAACATGAACTAATATGATAGTCCGGTTCTTGAGAAACTTCTTCCTCTGGTCCAAAATAAACATGTCTCTCCTCATACGATAAGTTGGTACCAATGACCAACTTGGAATGATCCAAGATATGGCTCGGGTATGGAATATACCGACAGAACTAAGATATGTAAAAGACGTCATGTACCTCATAAAGCGATGGTGGAAGAGCTAGACGATAAGATACGTCTCTAACTCGCTCGAGAATATCTAACGGGCCTATATATCTGGGACTAAGCTTTTACCGTAATCCAAATCTGATAACTCCATGAGTAGGCAAAATTCTCATAAATACATGGTCGCCAACAGAGAACTCAAGTTGACGACGGTGTTGATCTGCCCAATGACGCTGGCGATCCTATGCCACTCTGAGATGCTCTTTGATATGCCTGATCACTCCAACCGACTGAGCAATCATCTCTGGAATAAGTATCGCCAATGTTATTTCAAGCTAACGGTGATATACATCTCCTACTATACAAAGCCTCGAAGGGTGCCATCTGAATGCTCGCCTGGAAGCTGTTGTTATAGGAGAACTCTACTAAATATAAGTGATCCTCCCAAGATCCACCTAAGTCAAGTATACAAGCTCGAAGCATATCCTCCAAAGTCTGAATAGTACGCTCTGACTGTCCATCTGTTTGCGGATGGTAGACTGAACTGAACTTCAACCTAGTACCTAGACTCTATTGTAGGCTCTGCCAAAAATAAGACGTAAATCGCGAATCTCTATCTAAGACTATGCTAACTAGAACGCCATAAAATCTAACTATCTTCCTCATGTACATCTTAGTTAGCTACTCTGTAGCCTGGCCCACTCTGAAAGGAAAAAAGTAAGTAACCTTCATGAGTCGATCCACTATAACCCATATAACATCTCTGCTAGGCGAGAATCTAGGATGACCGATCATAAGGTCCATAGTAATATGGTCCCACTTTCACTCCAGAATTAGTAAAGGCTAAAGTAGTCTGGCCGGTCTTTGATATTCAGCCTTGACTTGCTGACAGACTAAATACCAAGAAACGAACCGAGCTATCTCCACAATTCCACCAAAAGTGCTAACGAATATCTTGATACACTCCGTCCCTCCTGGATGCACTAAGTAATGAGAACTATGGGACTCTAACATAATCTCATGTCGGATATCTCCTCTCGACACACAAAGTTGACTCCTAAACCTGAGTGTCCTATCCTCATAAACTCTAGTCTGCAACTTGACTCACACTCATCTCTGAGCCGCTGAAGACTGACATTACCCGTCTGCTCTGCTCTGATCCTGACTAAACCTGCAAACTTGCCAATAAAACTAATGTCACCAGGTAATACTATCTTGATACCCATATCCTACAGATCCTCCAAAATATGGCGCTGCTTTATCAAGAAGTAAGCTCCTCCTCTCCTGCTCAAGGCGTCTGCTATGACATTGGCCTTCCCTGGATGATACTGAAGGTCAAGATCATAGTTCGACAATAACTTGAGCCACTTTCTCTGCTGCATGTTGAGTTTATTCTGTATGAACACATATCTCAAGCTCTTGTGGTCTGTAAAGATCTCCACTTGATCACCATATAGGTAATGCCTCTAGAGCTTAAGTAAAAAAACTACTTCTACCAACTCAAGATCATGCGTCGGATAACTCTTCTCATGGTCTCAAAGCTATTGAGACGCATAAGCTATTACTCAGCCATACTTCATAAGGACACACCCTAGTCCTACTCCTGAAGCATCACAATATACTGAGAACCTACCTGGTCCCACTGGAAATGTCAGAATATGAGCCAAAATTAAACTCCGCTTGAGCTTATGGAAAGAAGTATGATAAGTTTCTGACCACTTAACGCGCACATCCTTACACGTCAACCATGTCAAGGGTGCGAAGATCCTAGCAAAGTCTGCCACAAATCGCCTGTGGCTGCCTACTAGACCCAGGAAACTGTGCACATCTGAAACTGTTTGGGGTACTGGCCAACTCTCAATAGCCTCCACCTTCTTAGGATCTACCTCGACTCCTCCACCAAAAATGATATGTCCCAATAATAAGATACGATTAAGCCAAAACTCACACTTGCTGAACTTTGAGTACAAGTGCTGCTCTCGATGAATCTGAAGAACTACTCGAAGATACTTCTCATGCTCTTCCTCACTCCGACTATAGACCAAGTTATCATCAATAAACACTATCATAAACTGGTCTAGGTAAGGCATGAAGATGATATTCATAAGTGACATGAATATATCTGGTGTATTGGTCGCTCCAAATGGCATAATTAGGAACTCCTAATGCCTATATCAAGATCTGAACGCCGCCTTAGGTATGTCCTGCTCTTTGACTCTGATCTGAAGATACCCAGATCGCAAATCGATCTTAGAAAATACAGCTGTCCCACTGAGCTGATCAAACAAGTCATCTATACTGGGCAAGGGATACTTGTTGTTAATGGTTATCAGATTTAGTGTCATGCTCCGATCTTCTGCATGATCGGCCATCCCCGCTAGGCAAAAATTACCACATCAGCGCTCCCGCGGGATAACTATTACCATCAGGAACATGATACCACACGAGCATAAGTTGCGTTCGTACAAGGCCCTAATCCGAATAGGTGGTAAAATGACTAAGCCATAGAGTCACGCAGATAGTCTGAATGCAGCGAAGTAGAAACAAACAGGCAATTGATAATAAGTTCACAGAGTCGTCAATAGCTGAAGCAGTGAAAACAAGTTCTGGATGTAAAACAAGCACTTTATTGATATTGAATCGGTATTACAAGAGACGCTAGGCTGAGATTATAAGTCGCTCAAGCCCTTTCTCTCGAAACCATAAAGGTGTGCCAAGTGGCTTATAATATGAAATGATACATAGGTGATGTTCCAATATTATATCTTGTATATGTGCTTCAGCTCCGGATGCAACACTCCAAGGCTCCAGAGTGAACTCTACACCTCAGCTCGCACGAGGGATTTTAGTACCGAATGAGGTTCTCCCGCTCCCTGCAAGCAATCTGGTGGATTATCAGTAAATGAATGCACTGGTGGGGAGGCTTCTCATCCGCTCGACAAATCTAAATACGTTATATAGATTTCGTGCACCATCTATTAAGTTATTTTTCTAATTTTGCTTTAGGATCAGTTTTATGGCAATAATGTAAATTCTAACTCATATGGCAGTAAGTCGTGCGATATAAGAGAAATACGTCAAAACTTACCAACTTACCATTATTCCTTCCATGTCCAATGATACAACCAAGTTAAACCAATAATGGATATAAATAATGAAATCCATGTAATCGTATAAGCAGAAGTAGGGTGTTGCGAGCGGGTTCCAGACTCAGGTGAACGATATACTTAGATATATGATACTTAGGTTACTTTGTTACTTTAAATTATTCGATTACATGATACTCAGTTCGTTCAAGTATGTTATATTTAGATTACTTATTTCAATACGATAACTCGCACGCAGATTGCCAAAATTGAGCTGAACATAATATATATGAACATAAGTTGCTAGCCTGAAAGCCATTGTGGCCAATAGTCTGGGAAGATGGCGGTCGTGGAAGCGCGGGTAGCTAGCTCCATTGCTAGCGGCCGACTCCCCCGTGTTGATGTTGTCATGCTCCGATTCTATAGAATCGATAGTCGTCTCCCCGGGCATGATGTTGTGCATTGCCTAGGTTGCGCAACGCACAAGGCTAAGATATTTTTTATATAACGAGCACATATTCATAGTACGCAGATAATTGAACACAATATTGAAACATGGAAAGTTCTCTTTATTGATAATGAACGTTCTTTTACAAACTCTTTGAATGAGTCAGATGAATGCCGCACGGGATTACAAAAGTGGACGCAAAATGAGATGGCTGTCTGGTATATTACGTTATTTTACTAAAACTTTAAAGTTATTGACACCTTCGGGCGAAGCTATCGCCTTTCCATGTAGCTGCATAAGGTATGTGCACAAGCTGCTAGAACTTTAAAATATCTTTTCAAAGGCACGATCAGGGTGTGCTGGTAGGTGCACTAAATTGGAAAGTCTCTCTAGCTTCTTTCAGGATCTCCTTGGTGCGGGGGACCTGTTGCAATGAGGGTCAGTACATCAAAATGCACTGGTAAATGCGAGATAACCAAACAATACCAATCAACACGTTATTTATGTAGAGCATGCAAGTTATTATGTGGTCTTTTTGTCTTGCCTTAGTTCAATTTACAAGCATGCAATAGATATAAAATTTTACTAAAATAAATTTGTGTCACGTCCCAGTCCCTTAATGCCTAGGGACTAGCCACATGGCAATGGCCGACAACACACTCTTTCACGTCCCAGTCCCAAAATACGTGGGACCAGACATGTGGCAATGGCCAGCTGGTACGACTTTGTAGGGCTTTCCAATTTAATGGGCCCAACGAAGCGCACTTACGCTGTCCATGGTCAAGTAATCCAATTAATAATCTAAATTCTAACATGCAACAAGTAAACTAAATCTCAATCCAAGGTAAATAATCTCAAAAAAAATGATACGCATCATCAGTCTGCAGCCCAATAATATATCCGTTCAAATAGACCAAAAGAATAACATAGGTCTATAAACACTAGGCTATAAAAGCAGAATCAAAATAGAAAGTAGTACATGATTGTAATAGCTAGAAATATAAAGATACCTGCAATAATGTCCACACTCTACTAGATCAAATATCCTGCAACTGCACAAATAACCTGGAAGGGAACCAGGTCCTCAGAGGGACGTAACAAGATACACAAATGCATGTCATAAAGTAAATACTGTAAAAACTCGAGGGTGAACTAACCAGCTAAGTGAATACAATTTGAGAACAACTTAGTGCGTATAGAAAGTGTAGGCTAGACATATGCTGACGTAATTTACCAATCGCCGTGACTGGCTAGTATATGTCACATATGCCCCCATAACAAGGGTACTCTGCAATATAATAACATCCAGCTCCGAGGAGCATGGTATCGGTATAAACAACGTCCAACGTTCTTTAGAGTGTGGTATCTGCAAAACCATAAGTAACGTCCAACACTCTAAAGAATGCGGTATCTGCATAAATATATATGTCCATATCGCTCCGAAGAATGTGGTATCTGTATAAATAATGTGGGTGTCCCATACGCCTACTAGTCGTCCTTCCCGCCCATTGCCAATGTACATATCACAAATACGACGTGGACATCTCGTACTATAATGCAAGTCACTAAGAAAATATACAACTAAGCTAAATATTGTCACACGTGCTGCTCACACCGATGGCCAGTCGAGTATGAAGCACGTGTTCCTACATAAACTCACTCTGTGACGTGCAATAATACGTGTCAAGGCCTGGGGAGTCATATTGATAACTCCATAATTTTAGGTGGGTCCACTAGACACTAGGTCAGACATAAGTCCTAACGTCAACGCCTTCGTTGACTGCACCGGAGTCTTTTTCGGATGCGCATAGTTAAATACAATATTAAAACAATAATACATGCAACTAAATAATAACTGAGTTTAAACAATACAACAAGGCAATGTATACTTGCCTGGGTCCTCAACCTGCGAGTGCCAATAACCTGCTCTCGAAGTTTCGTAGGACGATCCAATGGTCATATATATATATATATATATATATATATAATACAATACAATATAGCATCAGTCGTTACACTAGCATACACACAAACACGATTACACTAAACTAAGAAACTATGCAAGGCAGGGGTGGTACTGGTCAACTAGCAGGGTCAAGTGTGCGCCTAAATGTACGGGCATCATATTTTCAAATATTGTACAAAATCAGACAATCGACTCACTAACACGTCTAACCAGTAAGTCAGTGTACACAAGACGGTCAACTCGCAATTTCCTCAGGGTCATACAGTCAAATAGAAATACGAGATATCCATAAATAACACTTATGGTCATAAGCAACTACGTATATTTTATAGTCATAACTAGTATTAGCAATTGATCTCCACACAATATATATATATATATATATTCCAATTAGTTGTTATGCACACACACACGCACACTAGTTATTAGGTTAACCGACATGAGTCTGTAATCACATCAGCTAAACGGAACCTTCATAAAATGATATGTTAAACCCTATACTATTCACACATGAACATATACACAATATAAAAGAAGGAGGAATATGTTCGAACCTCGGGGTGCGCATGATCGAAGAGGGTGCTACGAACCTTGGTGGGCACGTACGGGGTTGACGATGATGATGATGATAGTGATAATGACGATGATGATGATGGTGACAACGATATTGATGATGAAGGTGATGATGATGTTGTTGTTGATGATGATGATGATGATGATTGGTGATGATGATGATGATGATGGTTATGATAAAGGTGATGATGATGATGGTGGTGGTGGTGATGATGATGATAATGATGATGGTTATGATGAAGGTGATGATGATGATGATGATGATAATGATGATTAAGGTGAACAGGGTTGAGGCTTGCTGCTAGACTCCGGTGGCTCAGGCGAGGAGGAGGACAGAGCAGGGAGGAGAGATGAATAGTGGTGAAGACCGTGCTCAGTTGAGGAGGAGGAGAGAGAGCAGGAAGGAGAGGTGGTCATGGCAAGGCTCAGGCGGGTTCAGGAGGGGTATCGTAGTGAAGAGCGGCTGTGGTAGGGACTCGGTCAGCCGTGTTGTTGAGGAGGAGGATGCTCCGGAGTGCTGCAGGGAGAGGGGTCGCTCAGGAGGTGGTGGCGGAGGGTGATCGGAGAAGAAGGTGGAGAACGGAGGAGATGACGGAGGGAAAACTGGCTACTGGTAAAGGGAAGTCGGGGTGATCAACGAGGGTGTAGTCTGGGCCGGCGGAGCAAGGGTGGAGGATGTCGAGGTACGACGTAGAGATGGTCGAGGAATGGGTGAGGGTGATGTCGACTATGTTGATGGTGGTGGCATTCGTGTATGGAGGTTCAGGCGGCTGTGAGGAGCGGAGGGTGGTGAGCTCATGGACGGGAGGAGATGGAAGAAGAACGGGGTGGAAGAAAGAGAACAAGGAGAGGAGGGTTGTGTGCAGGTCGAGCCCGACGACTAGGGAAGTCCAGGACGGAGGCAGCGACAGAGGCGGGGACTCGGCGGTGATCAACGGAGGGAGGAGGTGAGTGGAAAGGATGATGATGAATAATTTAGGGTTAGGGTTCAGTTATTGTTTGATGAGGGATAGTGAAGATAATGTAAATTATAATGGAGAGAGGATAGTTGCATAAGAGAGTAGAGGGGGTTGACTACCTAGGGATTAGGGCCGACTATGCCTTATTGGAATGGGGTTGGCATTGGGAAAGGGGTTAGGATAAGGATTACATATAGGGAAGTGTGTATGGTGAGGATGTTGCTCCATTTGAATGGAGGGCCATGATTAAACATGAAGGAGAGGGTAGGGGAGAGTGGACCGGTCAATGATGGAGGGGGTGATTTTTTTTATTGGCCTTGACCAATAGGATGTTGACACATCATTGCACTTTTGCATAAAAGTCCTCAAAAATTAGAAAATTGCACAAAAAATAGAAATTAGGATTTAATGAGGGAAAATACCATGTTTGGTATAAAATAGTGGCTAAAAATGGTGCGTGGTGTTTAGTATGAGCCTTGAGGGTATGAATGAGGGTTTGGTTGGTGTTGGGTCTAGTTTTGGGTTAAGTTGGATCCTTACACCAATTTAATTAAAATTAATATAAATTGTGTTCTAAATTTAATTGAAAGTACATGGGATTAAAATTAGGTGGGACACAAGTATCATGGATGTAATAGGCTCAGAATAAAATAATGTCATAAATTTGGTTGCACAAAATGGGTCGAGGTTGTCTATTTCGATTGGAACGGACAAGGATGCAAAAATGGATTTAACTAAATTTAAGAACAGATGTTTGTAACGAATATTATGTGACTAAAATGAAGCATAAGAGCGGGTATTTATGAGTTACACAAAGGTCAGGATGGACGGCTGGCACGTCTAAAAAAAGTGTGTAAAATATTGGAAAGCAAATGCTAGTTGTATCACTCCAATTATTGAAGCAACGGTAAGGTACAAAAAGTATTACAAATATTGCACAATAATCTAAAATACTATGATTTAAATTCCAATTGGCTTCAAACTAACCCTAGTCTCTCGATCTAAGTTAAGTAGACCTAAAATTTGATCGAGGGGATTTACAATCTACCCAACATATAAGAATTTTTTTCTCAAAATTAAAATAAAAACATAATAAACCATAAATTATCTAGCAATGCTACGGACATATCTAGGACCGGTGGAGTTGGCCTTTGCACTATCTGTTGGGCTCTATTGACATACTGGGAATACTCCTGAGCCTGATATTTGTTCGATCCATACCTCGAATACTGTCCTAACCTTCTTCTACAACTAGGATGGTTAATATCTCAATATTCCTTCCTCGGTATAACGTCATCATCCTATAGTATCCACAATGGAATCAGGTAACTTAACTTTTTACAATTGTCTATAGCAGCAACAAGTCTAATCTAGCTAGTTAGTCATACTTAGTCTAGAAGTTCAACTCAAACAATTTCTAGGAGAAGTATATGAAATAAAATACAACATAAGCCTCTACTCATTACATAGTAGTAAGAATATATAGAAATTATATAATAAATATCTATTCAGTCATTCTTAGTACCCTAGAATAAAATGTAGCCAATAATAATAAGAATACTAATCCTAAAATTCATCAGCTAGGATAAATTGGATATAGGTTCTCATGACACCACCTACTACTAAGGATTAGGTTCAGCAAGCTCATGTCCTATTAGTCAAAAAGTCTAAATCTCTATCCCTAAATAGTTTATGTGTAATCCACAATATTCAGCTACCATTCATGTCAGACTTCTATCTTCCTTTTATACCCCATACTCACGTGTTAATATATAATCTAAGCGTCTAGTGGTAATCATCTCCCGATTGACCAATGAGTCAGCGTGTGATCTAAACCTGTATTTTGTTCCTTGAAATTTGTAACACTTCGAGGCTAATCCATAATTTCTACCTGTGCTAAATCCTCGAAACTCCAAAAGTATTACAATACTATAATTATTATCCCACCAGTCTATATCAAAATTTTTGTCCTTGGGTTACGTGACGGTTAGTGTTAGAGAGGGGGATAGTTGGGTATCTCAAAACCTCGAGATACCCAAGGTATTGAGGTATTGGGGGTAAGGTATTGAGGTAACCTAATACTAAGTTATATATATATATATATATATATATATTGATGTTATGTATATAGATAAGTATATATTATAGCTAGCTAGCTAGTTAGCTAGAATTAGAGGGTAAGGTATCTCAATACCTTGAGATACCAAGGTATTGAGGGTAGTGAGGTAAGGTATTAAGGTAGCCTAATACTAAGTTATATATATATATATATATATATATATATATATATATATATATATATATATATATATATATATATATATATATATATATATATATATATATATATATATATATATATATATATATATATTGATGTTATATATATAAGTATATATAATAGATAGATAGCTAAGTTAGCTAGAATTAGAGGGTAAGGTATCTCAATACCTTGAGATACCAAGGTATTGAGATAAGTTGGGTATCGGGGGTAAGGTATTGAGGTGTTTACCTATACACTAGGTTTTATATATATATATATATATATATATATATATATATTAGTATATGGTAGTGTATATATATAGATAGATAGTTAGTTAGCTAGTGTTAGTGAGGGATAAGGCTTGAGTATCTCAATACCTTGAGATACTCAAGGTATTGAGCATCGGGGCAAGGTATTGAGTTTTAGCCTAGGATTGAGGTTAGAATTGCTTTTATATATATATATATATATATATATATATATATATATATATATACGTGCTAGTATATATTATAGAGGGTATAGACGGGACGTATAGCGTATGTTGAGATACCGGATACCGAGGGTATCCCGGTATCTCAAGGAAACGAGTTTGAGGGTTTATTAGCTTAATGAACTAGTTTTGACCTAGAATTTTAGGGGCACCCTAGTTTGACCTAGAGTTGACCGTAGTTGACCCGGTTGACCACCAAAGTCAACTTTTAACCTAGATTTGACCCAAAGTTGACTTTTTGGACCCAGAGTTGACTTTTTGACCCAGATTTTACCGGTTTGACCCGTTTGACCTAGAACGATCCTAGAAGCTTATTTTTAGTTATTTTATATCTATTTAACTCTTTAGAACCCTGTTTAACCTTGCTTTTCGTAATAGGTTCTTGTGATACCAGTTCGGATCGTCAGTTGCTCAGGACGTCAGGCGAGTACATTCTCTGATAGTTTTTATTATCTGATGATTATTATGATTCAGCTTATAGTATAGTATTCTCTAATTTTTCTGGCACGACACAGACTAGTATTTCTGGATTCATTTACTTATGACACGTATATTTCATGTTTTTGGCCTCTATTCTGGAATCACCTACTGGCATCACTACAGGCATCACTCATGTTTCTGGCTGGACTCATACTTGATTTACGTATCGGGTCTTGGATTTACTTGTACTATTCAGGGCGAGAAAATACACAAGTAGACATGTAAACATTTACAACTAGAATTACTGGAATTACCCTCTCTGGTCTAATCTGGAATGATAGCAGCCGTGCATCCAGTGCGTGGTGAGCCATACTTACCCCTAGCCATTTACATCTCGAAACAGGTATTTCAAAGACACGACTTTATTCTTTCTAGTCTGGACTCTCTTGCATTTCTTGCTAGTCTCACTTATAGTTTCTGGACTTGACTCATTACATGTATTCTTGCTGGACTCACTACATGTTCTTGTGCACATACTTACTCTTAGTTTAGATTTCTTGTATCCTGTAGTTATTACTATCTTGCTTCTCATATTCATGCATATTTACCTTTATGCACCAGTGATATATATATATATATATTTCTTTTTCAAACTTTATTTCCATCACCTTGCTACTTGATATAACTGTTTTATAGTTTTTATTATTTAACTGGAACTGTTGTTAGAGGTATACTTGCTCCAGTCCTGACTGTTAGTTGATGTTGTTGTTTTAGTAGCAGTTGTTTAGACTTTGTAGTTGTTAGACTTCTGTGTTATCTTATCGTGCTTAGATTCGTGATTGAGTACTTGTGATTATCTTTATCATATTGCTCCTTCGTTTGGAGTTGAGATCTTGACAAGTATATATATTGATTACGTGAGATTGTTAGCTAGATAGTAGACCTAGACAGCGTCCTACAGCCGATGTTGCGGCGTAGGCTGGACGTACCCACGACTCATGCTCGATTTTCGGGGTGCGGGTCGTGACAGTGACTCCAATATATTTTTCTTATCCTTTGTTTCCTACACCTTCATATCCTTCTAGTACATTGATCTTGTTTTCAACTCTAAGCTCCGTCAAAGGTAAGGTATGAACCTCGTATCCCTGTCAGACACTATATCGACTGGCACTCCATGCGGTCGCACGATCTCCCTTATATATATATCTGTTAAGATCTCTATAGATTGTCGAACTCTGAAAGGTAAAGAGTCAGCGGACTTCGTAGGTCGATCCACGATCGCCCATACTGCATTGCGACCACTGGGACTCCTCGAAAAGCCCGTAACGAAGTCTATAGTGATGTGCTCCTATTTTTACTCAGGTATCGGGAGTGGATTAAAGTAAACCTGCAGACCTCTGATGCTCTGTCTTGACCTGCTGACACACCAGGCACTTTGCCATAAAGCGGCTATCTCCCTTTTCATTCTATGCTACCATTAGTACTGCCTTAAGATCTCTGTACATCTTGTGCCTCCTGAAAGAATAGAGCATGTTGAACTGTGCGCCTCCGATATCAGCTCCTGATGAAGTTCTTCGTTCAGAATATAGAGACGATCTCCACATCTCAAAGTCTATCCTTGTGTATGTGTAATTCTGTCTGCATCCAGGCCTTTGTCCTCTGTCGAAGTCTCTGGAATCTGGCATCGGTTGACAAGGCAGCCTTAATCTTCTCAACCAATGTCGATTGTACCTGCTAACTTGATAACTGGCCGTCTGCTCCGGGCAATAATGACCTCTATACCTAACTGCTCTAGATCTCTCAACTGGTGTTGCTGGGTAATCAAAAGAATGCCATGTGTCTCCTGCTCAATGTGTCAGCTACTAGGTTGGCTTTTTCTCGCATGGTACTGTAGCTCAATCTCAAAGTCTGTCATCATCTTGAGCCAATATTCTTGTCTTTGATTCAGGTACTTTTCTAAATTTTAAAAAGCTCAAGGTCAGGTACTTGTCATGAATCTCATCTTGTTGCCACTCTACCTTTTTACGTTGAACCTGAGGTTTCTCCTAGTTTACTCCATGCATACCCTTCATCCAAACAATATGGGTATAATCTTGTTTATAACTGATCATCCATTATAGGTAGTTCACGATATCCAACTCAAGGATATAACATATGTCGATACTCTCACCTTCAATCTAATTGCTCTATTCCATATACTAGCTTAACTAACCAAATTATCAATGGTGAAAATATGAGACTAATAGACACTGACAACCGAAATAAGTCAAGTACATCTAATCTAATTTGAAAGCTACATGTAGTACTCAGCTATCTTTTCATCCAAATATTGGGTCTAGCAATCTATGTCTAGCAATCTACCTATCTGTTTTAGCTTAGTCCTAATCATTATCTAGAGGGTGGGAAATTTTTTAGGTCGGATACTGTAAGTCACTAGGTAACTAGGGGTTAACCACTATGGTTTGCTACCTAAAGTGCTATTTCATACCCTGCTTTCATTAGTATCTGATGATCTTCTTCTAGATGTGAGTCTAATATTCTGTCTGGTCAAGTTTATAATGTCGTTCCTTGTTTCACTACCCTAAGACTACAATTAATTCGTAGCATCTAGCTATGTCTCTCCTAATTTATTCTAGAGCCTTAGAATCAAACAACCTTTCTAGCTTCTAATACTGACAGGTCACGGCTACCTTAAGTAAGGGTCTAGTTTTAAGTTTCTACTTCTATGTCTAATTCTTATGCCAACAGTCTATAATAGCTCTAGCAACAAGAAAGAACTTATCAATATTCTCTTTCATGGTTAACCATCTAATAAAACTATATACTCAAAATATCTTATCAAATATGCCTTCTTTGTCTTGATGAGGATCTGCTCCTGTAGGAAATCACCGTGCGCAAGCATTCATCTTCCCGAAATAAGGAAGATGAGAAACAATAATAATAATATCGGCGATAAATGAACGAATACAGTAATGAAGTCCAAGGGAGACAATCGAATACAAGGAGAGTTTTAAAATCAGTTATGGATTGAGATCTTATTCAACATTAATCCTAAGTTGCGGGCTCGTTCGGTATATTAACGTAACCGGAACGATATGCTCTGACCTGAATGGGCCACCACTAAAACCATGTCACACCCCAGTCCCAAAATACGTGGGACCAAACACGTGGCAATAGCCAGCTGGTACGACTCCGTAGGGCTTTCCAATTTAATGGGCCCGACGAAGCGCACTTACGATGTCCATGGTCAAGTGATCCAATTAATAATCTAAATTCTAATATGTAACAAGTAAACTAAATCTCAATCCAAGGTAAATAATCTCAAGAAAGAACGATACGCATCATCAGTCTGCATTCCAATAATACATCCGTTCGAATAGACCAAAAGAATAATATAGGTCTATAAATACTAGGCTATAAAAGTAGAATCAAAATAGAAAGTAGTACATGACTGTAAAAGTTAGAATGTAAAGATACCTACAATGATGTCCACACTCTACTAGATCAAATATCCTGCAACTGCACAAATAACCTGGAAGGGAACCAGGTCCTCAAAAGGACATAACAAGATACAAAAATATATGTCATAAAGTAAATACTGTAAAATCTCGAGGGTGTACTAACCAGCTAAGTGAATGCAATTTGAGGACAACTTAGTTCGTATGGAAAGTGTAGGCTAGACATATGCTGACATAATTCACCAATCGCCGTGACTGGCTAGTATATGCCATATATGCTCCCATAACAGGGGCACTCTGTAATATAATAACGTCCAGCTCCGAGGAGCGTGGTATCTGTATAAATAACGTCCAACGTTCTTTAGAGTGTGGTATCTGCAAAACCACAAGTAACGTCCAACACTCTAAAGAACGCGATATATGCATAAATATATACGTCCGTATCGCTCCAAAGAATGCGATATCTGTATAAAGGGGGTGGGTATCCCATACGCCTACTACTCGTCCTTCCCGCCCAATGCCAATGTACATATTGCGAATACGACGTGGACATCTCGTACTACAATATAAGTCACTATAAAAATATACAACTAAGCTAAATACCGTCACACGTGCTACTCACACCGATGGTCAGTCGAGTATGAAGCACGTGTCCCTATATGAACTCACTCTGTGATATGCAATGATACGTGTCAAGGCCTGGGGAGTCATATTGATATACAACTTTATGTGGGTCCACTAGATACTAGGTCAGACACAAGCCCTAACTTCAACGCCTTTGTTGACTGCACCCGAGTCTTTCTCGGATGCGCACAGTTAAATACAATATTAAAATAATAATACATGCAAATAAATAATAACTGAGTTTAAACAGTATAACAAGGCAAGGTATACTTGCATGGGTCCTCAAGCTGCGAGTGCCAATAATCTGCTCTCGAAGTCTTGCAGGACGATCCAATGGTCATATATATATAATATAATATAATATAATATAGCATCAATCGTTACACTAGCACACACACAAACAGATTACACTAAACTCAGAAACTACGCAAGGCAGGGGTGGTACTGGTCAATTAGTAGGGTCAAGTGTGCGCCTAAATGCACGGACGTCATGTTTTCAAATGCTGTACAAAATCAGACAGTCGACTCACTAACACGTCTAGACAGTACGTCAGTGTACACAAGGCGGTCAACTCGCAATTTTCTCAGGGTCATACAGTAAAATGGAAATACAGGATATCCATAAATAACACTTATAGTCATAAGCAACTACGTATATTTTACAGTCATAACTAGTATTAGCAATTAATCTCCACATAATATATATATATATATATATATATATATATATATATATATATATATATTCCAATTAGTTTTTATGCACATACACACAGGCATACTAGTCATTAGGTTAACCGACACGGGTCTGTAATCACATCAGCTAAACTGAACCTTCATAAAACGAAACCCTATACTATTCACACATGCACATATACACAATATAAAAAAAAGGGAACAGGTTCGAACCTCGGGGTGCACGTGATCGAAGAGGGTGCTATGAACCTTGGCGGGCACGCACGGGGTCGACGATGATGATGACGATGACGATGGTGACGACGATGACAACGATGTTGATGATAAAGGTGATGATAATGATGATAATGATGATGATGGTTATGATGAAGGTGATGATGATGATGATGATGGTGATGATGATGATGATGATGGTTATGATAAAGGTGATGATGATGATGATGATGATGATTAAGGTGAACAGGGTCGAGGCTTGTTGCTGGACTCCGGCGGCTCAGGCGAGGAGGAGGATAGAGCAGGGAGGAGCGATGAACGGTGGTGACGATCGTGCTCAGTCGAAGAGGAGGAGAGAGCAGGAAGGAGAGGTGGTTGTGGCAAGGCTCAGACGGGTTCAGGCGGGGTGTCGTGGTGAAGAGCGGCTGTGGTGGGGACTTGGTCAGGCGTGTTATCGAGGAGGAGGATGCTCCGACGTACTGCAGGAAGAGGGGTCGATCAGGCGGTGGTGGCACAGAGGGTGACCGGAGAAGAATGTGGAGAACGAAGGAGATGGGGGAGGGGAAACCGGCTGTTGGTGAAGGAAAGTCGGGGTGATCAACGAGGGTGTAGTCTAGGCCGACGGAGCAAGGGTGGAGGATGTCGAGGTACGATCTGGAGATAGCCGGGGAATGGGTGAGGGTGATTTCGACTATGTTGATAGCGGTGGCAGTCGTGTGTGGAGGTTCAGGTGGCTGTGAGGAGCAGAGGGTGGTGAGCTCGTCGACGGGAGGAGATGGGAGAAGAACGGGGTGGAAGGAAGGGAACAGGGAGAGGAGCGTTGTGTGCAGGTCGAGCCCAGCAGCTCGGGAAGTCGAGGACGGAGGCGGTGGCAGAGGCGGGGACTCGACGGTGATCACCGGAGGGAGAAGGTGAGTGGAAAGGGTGATGATGAATAGTTTAGGGTTAGGGTTCGGTTATTATTTGATGAGGGATAGTGAAGATGATATAAATTATAATAAAGAGAGAAGAGTTGCATGAGGGAGGAGAGGGGGTTGATTACCTAGGGATTAGGGCCGGCCATGCCTCATTGGGATGGGGTTGGCATTGGAAAAGGGGTTAGGATGAGGATTACATATAGGAAAGTGTGTGTGGTGAGGATGTTGCTCCATTTGAATGGAGGGCCATGATTAAACATGAAGGAGAGGGTAGGGGAGAGTGGACCGGTCAATGAGGGAGGGGGTAATTTCTTCATTGGCCTTGTCCAATAGGATAGTGACACATCATTGCACTTTTGCATAAAAGTCCTCAAAAATTGAAAAATTGCACAAAAAAATGGAAATTAGGATTTAATGAGAGAAAATACCATGTTTGGTATAAGTAGTGGCTAAAAATGGTGTGTTATATTTAGTATAAGCCTTGAGGGTGTGAATGAGAAAAATATCCAAATCCATACTAAGAATCACAAGATATCATATATAAAGATAATCTGAGAACTCAAGAGTAGTCCTCTGGTACTACCTCGTCCTCGGCTGCTGGTACTGCTCCGATATCAGCTCCTGACCCATAAACCTAGGGATAGACCTCCTCGTCAATTCCTGAGGACATAATCCATATCCAGGTCCTCAGGGAACATAGCAAGGTACAATAAATACTCAAGCCAGAAGTGAACAGTATAATGGTATGAATAAGAAAAAAGCTACAACAGTCAACTATGTGATATACAAATGAGAGTATGGTATCGTACCCCGGTCTGGTACTCACGAAAGATCCCAATGGATACTTTTGTATGCTAATAGTACACTCAAGCCTCCGTATGGGGGAACCAGGAGGAAGATGTATATATAAATATAATACTTTAGATTCTGCATAGGAAACTAAAGCCTAATACGCTATAAATAGTAATAAGTAACATATGCCCAGAGCACGATGAAGACTCTCCCCACCCAATGTAATCTTATGTCTCAATCAAGACACGCAATATCATGACCTCTAAATATCAACACAAGTCACAGTGAATATGTACAAATATAATTACAACTATAACATGCATCCTGTAGTCCTATCCAGAGTCCAAGTACCACGATCAAGTCGAGAAAGACTCTGCCACATGAATAACGTGTCAAGTGTCCTATGGTAGGATGTGTAAATAATATTTGCACAAAACATAGGTTCGAAAGAATGACTCTCTAACTATGATACTCGACTCCGCAGGGGATGTCGGTACCCGAATCTTGTTCGGACACAAAGTATCGTATAACAGCCCTAGGCTTAATAAGTACATCAATAAGCCACACAAATATAATTTCTAATACATAAATAATATCAAATAAATGATTTAGAACTGTAAACATCTTGGTAAGGTACACTTGCCTGGTTCTGCAGTCAGCGATGGTAAAGATGATCCCGCGTCGACTCCTTAGAAAATTAATTGACCTAAAAATAAATAAATTACTTAAGGATCCAAACATAATTTATTTTAATTATACCTAAATTATATAATTTCTTCAATGTCATGCAAAACCAAGCCCGTTATTATTTCTAACAACTTTGCTTACTGTTATAGGGTATCGGGAGCTAGTTTCTTGGTTTTTGACTTCAAAAGTTTAAGTTTAAGTCCCCAATTAAAGTACATAAAAATAAATCCTAATAAATTATATATTCCAGAATTAAATATGATTTATATGAATTTATAGCAATAAATTTTATATTTGACAAAAATAATATATTTCAAGATTTCGGCAACTTTATGTTGACTAGTTTTGTCCGAAACTTGTTCGAGATATAGCCAATCCATTATTATTGTTTATATCTATTAAAAATTATTTTATATCCTATTATATGCTGTTCTAATCTCAAAAAATAATCACTTATTTATTTCATCCAAAAACTCTCTATTTACTAGCAAAACAATGTCATATAATTACCTGAAAACCTAGACTAGTGGCCCTTAGTTATAGGTTCATATTTGACATTATAATATCAGAGATTTTATTTAAAAATACTTATATTCCAAGAATTAAATATTAATTAATTCAGTTTTTTAATAATCAATATGATTCTCTCAATTAATCGTTTCACCAAGTCTTAAACTAGTTCTACCGACAAGCAAACCATCACCAACTATCACAAAAATTTATATTTCTTAATATAAGAAAAAGATGGCAAAATAGGGGTTCTAACTCAGTAAATTAAATTAACCTAAAAGCATCATGTCATGGAATTTGAGGAAGAAGGATTTAAGATTTATCGAAACCGTTGTAGAATTTGAAGATGGTGTTTCTTCTTGTCCAAGAATTTCTCCTCCTTGCTTGTGCTCAGCTTGCTACTTCTTTTGTGATGGATTGTTGATGAAGAAAATAGTTCTTGATATAATTATGGAGAAGATGAGGTTCTTCTTGAAGGTTTAATGATGTTTGGATGGAGATATGGTGGAAGGATGATGAAAAGTGGAGCTTTTAGAAGAGTGGAAGGAATTTTTGGTGAAGGAGTTGATGTTGTGAGGGTGAGAGAGGCAAGAGGGGCTGTTTCACATATGGGGAGAGAGGAAAGGGGAGGCCAACTATGAGGGAGGGGTTTTGATATGGTTAGGGTTATGGTTTGTTGATGAGTTGATATATATAGGGCCTTTTTAAATAGATTTAAATAAAGGAGGGGGTTATCCTATTGCTAGGGGGTTCGGCCAGGGTGGGCTGCTCTTGGTCCAAAATAGAAGGGTGGGGTTGGTTTTTATAGTTAGGATTAGATAAGGTTTGGTTCTTGGGTTGGTTAGGGAAGTTGTTAGGTAGTTATTTGCTAACTAGGTTACCACCTATACAACTTTCTATTGTTAGAACTTCTATAAATAGAAATAAATCAATTTAAATATCATTTATATATAATATATTTACATGGGAATAATTGGAGTGCACTACATGCCTACATGTGTTTGGGTTGGGTTTGGGTCAAGTTCTAGTCAAAATGGACAATTTTACGGTAACCGTAATTCTCGATGTTCTTTAATATTTTTGGAGCATGGGAGAAATTCAATAAATGCAACATCCATGTTCCAACTATATTAGACTCAATTAAAATTATTATTATAAAATTTATTGTAAGGAAAAAGGTCGTACATTGCTCAAAATATTAAAGCCATGGCAAAGGATCATATATCTAAAAGAATATTTTAGAAATTACTACTATAATCTATTTAAATGAAATAAAAGAATCAAAAAGAATTAAAAAATACCTAAATAATCCTATTCAAAAATGAGAAGGCTTAAAATCTATCCACCTTAAAAGAATTATATCCTCACAATTTAGAATAAAGCTACTCTATGAAGCTATAATGACATAACAACTACGGCAGTTCTTAGGCCATACCTTCATCCTCGAATAAGTGAGGATAATGCTGTCGTACGAAATCCTCTCGCTCCTAAGTGGATTCACCTGGAGAGTGATGCGTCCAAGCGATGTGAACCAGTCGGATCGCCTGACCCTGTAATATCTTCTCACTAGTATCCAGTATCCCCATGGGCTGCTCCTCATATCTCAAACTCGAACCTACTGCAATCTCAGAATGATCAACTACGTGGCTTGGGTTGGCCACGTATCTTCTCAACTGTGAGATATAGAATACATCATGCACTCCCTCTAGAGATGGGGGTAATGCAAGACGATACGCCACCTCACCATTATGCTCCAAGATATCGAAAGGACCAATGTACCTTAGACTCAGCTTGCCTTTATTTCCAAATCTAATGGTGCCTCGAGTTTGAGAGATCCTCAGGAATACGTGCTCACCTTTTTTGAACTCTAAAGGTCATCGATGCATGTCTGCCCAATGCTTCTTCCTGTCCTGGGCTGCACGAAGATGGCTCTGGACTTGTTTCACCTTCTGAACTGTCTGCGTCATCAACTCTGGATCGAGTATCTGTCATTCACTATATCACTCCAACATATAGGAGACATGCACTTCCTACCGTACAATGCCTCAAAAAGTGTCATCTGGATGCTCGTCAGATAGCTATATTATAGAAGAATTCTACCAGGTGCAAGTGGTCTTCCCAAGACCCTCCAAAATCTAAAATACAAGATCGTAATATATCCTCTGGGATCTGGATCATGCGCTCTGACTGGCCATCTATCTGCGGATGGTAAGCAGTACTGAACTTGAGTCGAGTGCCTAAGCTTTTATGCATACTCCGCCAAAAGTGAGAGGTAAATCTAGAATCATGATATGATACAATACTAACTGAAACTCCATACAACCTCACAATCTGTCGTATATACGTATCGGCTAGAAGATTTGTGGACTGTCCGACTCTGAACGACAAGAAATGTGTCAATTTTGTGAGTTGGTCCACAATAACCCATACTACGTCCTTTCCACTTTGGCTCCTAGAAAATCCTGTAACAAAATCCATGGTGATATGTTCCCACTTCCATTCAGGGATCCTCTGATGCTTAGCCTTAACTTGTTGACAGACCAAATATTTTGCCATGAATCGTGTAATCTCTCTTTTCATTCCATGCCACAAGTAATATTGCCTCAAATTTTGGTACATCTTCGTACCTCCTGGATGAATAGAGTAAATAGAGTTATGTGCCTCCTTTATCAACTCTTGTCTCAACTCTCCATTCGGTACATATAGGTGATCTCCATACCTCAGTGTTCCGTCCTCATGGATTTGAAGTCCCATCTGCATACCGGCTTTCTTCCTCTCTCTAAGTCTCTGAAATCTAGCATATGTCGGTAAAGCTGCCTTGATCCTCTCAACTAGTGAAGACTGAACCTCAAGGTTAGCCAACTGTCCTTCTTATCCTGGCAGAATGACCTCTATCCCAAGCTCCTGAAGGTCCTCTAATAGCTGGGGCTGTGTCGTCAAAAAATAAGGCATGGGCTTCCTGCTGAGTGCATATGCTACGATGTTTGCCTTGTCCGGATGGTACTACAAATCTATATCGTAATCAACCATCAACTCTAACCATCGCCTCTGCCTTAAGTTGAGCTTCTTTTGGGTGTAGACATACTTTAGACTCTTGTAATCAGTAAAAATCTCTACTCGCTCTCCATAAAGATAGTGCCTCGATATCTTCAATACAAAAATTACTACAGCTAGCTCAAGATCGTGCGTCGGATAATTCTTCTCATGCACCTTCAACTATCTCGATGCATAAGCGATAACATTGCCATGCTGCATCAAATTATATCCTAATCCACTACCTGACACATTACTATATACTACAAATCCTCCCAATCTTGAAGGAAGGGTCAAGATCGGTGCATTCGTTAATCGCTTCTTCAATTCTTCAAGGGCCTTCTGACACTCTTCTGTCCAAACAAACTACTGGTCCTTACGCGTCAATCGCGTCATAGGCTCTGCAATCCTTGAGAAGTTTTGCATAAATCTCCGATAATATTCGACAAGTCCGAGAAAACTCCTAACCTCTGCAACTGATGTAGTTGTAGGCCATGTCTCAATTGTAGCAACCTTCTCTGGATCAACTGAAAGTCCTTTCCCTGAAATTATGTGTCCAAGAAAAGGTACTCTGTCTAGGCAGAATTCACATTTGCTGAGCTTGGCGTACAGCCTCTCCTGCCATAGTGTCTCAAACACGATTCTAAGATGCTCCTCGTGTTCTTTGTAGTTTTTGGAGTATACCAAGATGTCATCTACAAATACGACTACGAACTTGTCTAAGTACTGGTGGAAGAACTTATTCATTAAGCTCATAAATACAGCTGATGATTTAGTTAAACCAAATGGCATAACTAAGAACTCATAATGGCTATACTTGGTCCTGAAGGCTGTTTTTGGTATATCTTCTTTCCGCATCTTGATCTGATGATAGCCGGATCTGAGATCAATTTTTAAGAATACACAAGCACCACTTAATTGATCGAATAGATCCTTAATGCGCAGTAAAGGATACTTATTCTTGATTGTTATAGCATTCAGTGCTCTGTAATTAATGCATAAGTGTACCGTTCCATCCTTCTTCGGTATAAATAGGATTTGGCGCACCCCAAGGTGAAACGGTGCCTCGAATAAAGTCCTTCTCTAAAAGATCATCAACATGTATCATCAGTTCTACTAATTCCTTTGGTGCTAACCGGTACACATATGAGGTAATGGGCAATATCCAAATCCATACTAAGAATCACAATACATCATACATAAAGATAATCTGAGAACTCAAGAGTAGTCCTCCGGTACGACCTCGTCCTCGGCTGCTGGTACTGCTCCGATATCAGCTCCTGACCCGTAAACCTCGGGATAAACCTCCTCGTCAATACCTGGGGACATAATCCATATCCAGGTCCTTAGAGGACATAGCAAGGTACAATAAATACTCAAGCCAGAAGTGAACAGTATAATGGTATGAATAAGGGAAAAGCTACAACAGTCAACTATGTGATATGCAAATGAGAGTATGGTATCGTATCCTGGGCTGGTACTCACGAAAGATCCCAATGGACACTTCCGTACGCTAATAGTATACTCAAAGCTCCGTGTTGGAAAACTAGGAGGAAGATGTATATATAAATATAATATTTTAGATTCCGCATAGGGAACCTAAAGCCTAATACGCTATAAATAGTAATAAGTAACATATGCCTAGAGCACGATGAAGACTCTCCCCACCCAATGTAATCTCACATCTTAATCAAGACACGCTAGATCATGACCTAATAAATAAATAATATCAAATAAATAATTTAGAACTGTAAACATCTTGGCAAGGTACACTTGCCTGGTTCTGCAGTCAACGATGGTAAAGATGATCCCGCATCGACTCCTTAGGAAATCAATTGACCTAAAAATAAATTAATTACTTAAGGATCCAAGCATAATTTCTTGTAATTATTACTAAATTCTATAATTTCTTTAATGCCATGCAAAACCAAGCCCGTTATTATTTTTAACAACTTTGCTTACTTTTATAGGGTATCGGGACCTAGTTTCTGGTTTTTGACTTCCAAAGTTTAAGTTTAAGTCCCCAATTAAAGGACATAAAAATAAATACTAATAAATTTTATATTCCAAAATTAAACATGATTTATACGAATTTATAGCAATAAATTTTAGATTTGACAAAAATAACATATTTTAAGATTTTGGCAACTTTATATTGACTAATTTTGTCCAAAACTTGTTCGAGACATAGTCAATTCATTATTATTGTTTATATCTATTAAAAATCATTTTATATCCTATTATATGCTGTGATAATCTCATAAAATAATCACCTATTTATTTTATCAAAAAATTTCTATTTACTAGCAAAACAATGTCATATAATTACCTGAAAACCTAGTCTAGTGACCCTTAGTTATAAGTTCTGTCACGCCCCAGTCCCAAAATACCGAGAGACTAGACACGTGGCAATGACCAGCAGCACACACCTATAGGCAAACCCAATTTAATGGACCCTGATCTGCAGTCAACGATGGTAAAGATGATCCCGCATCGACTCCTTAGGAAATCAATTGACCTAAAAATAAATTAATTACTTAAGGATCCAAGCATAATTTCTTGTAATTATTACTAAATTCTATAATTTCTTCAATGCCATGCAAAACCAAGCCCGTTATTATTTTTAACAACTTTGCTTACTTTTATAGGGTATCGGAACCTAGTTTCTGGTTTTTGACTTCCAAAGTTTAAGTTTAAGTCCCCAATTAAAGGACATAAAAATAAATACTAATAAATTTTATATTCCAAAATTAAACATGATTTATACGAATTTATAGCAATAAATTTTAGATTTGACAAAAATAACATATTTTAAGATTTTGGCAACTTTATATTGACTAGTTTTGTCCAAAACTTGTTCGAGACATAGTCAATTCATTATTATTGTTTATATCTATTAAAAATCATTTTATATCCTATTATATGCTGTGATAATCTCATAAAATAATCACCTATTTATTTTATCAAAAAATTCTCTATTTACTAGCAAAACAATGTCATATAATTACCTGAAAACCTAGTCTAGTGACCCTTAGTTATAAGTTCTGTCACGCCCCAGTCCCAAAATACCGAGAGACTAGACACGTGGCAATGACCAGCAGCACACACCTATAGGCAAACCCAATTTAATGGACCCATCAGGGTGTACTTAAGCTGTAAAATAATAATATGGGCAATGGTACTAATCTCATCCAAAGAAATAAATACAATCAATATCAGAAATATAAAGCAATATCAAGTCTCAAAAAATATCTCAGGGAAACAACCCGATAATGAGTTTGATACATCAACTCAATAGACAGGAAATAAATAGTCTAATAACAGCAAAGACTAAGTATAGATAAAGCAGATACTCAGAAGAAATCCTCGGCGATCACCACATCATCGGGTGTTCTGATACTGCTCCAATGTCTGCTCCTATCCCGTACACCTCGGGATAGTTCTTCTCTGCTAAACCTGGGGACATAATCCGGATTCCAGGTCCTCAGGGGACATAACAAGGTAAAAGGATAACTCAAGCCAAAAATAAATACAGTACAAATAAATAAATCAATAGGGTAAACTATATAACCAGCTAAGTGATATGCAAGTTGAGAGCATTAATCATACTCAGGCTGAGACTACTATATGCTCTGTGTCGGGGAAACCTATAGCAGTATTTTCTTGAAGGGCCAGTACATGTGGCAAAGCTCTGTGTCAGAGTCTAAGACACCTCCAGATAATAATATATATATATATATATTATAATCAGCCTTTGATATGGTAATACTCTTCCCACCCAATGTAATCACACATCTCATGTCAACGACGTCTCATATCCATGTCACGCAAGATCATGACCTCTAACTGATGCAATAAGTCATAATGATAGCTAAACATAAGTAATATATATGTCCTGAATCATGTAACATATACAGAATCACCATGAATATCTCAGGAAGATTCTGTTTCATGAATAGTATCAAGTTTTTTATGGTATAGCGTACTTGATAATGCAAGCACAAAAATGTATAGGGTTGCGATATCAATTTCTAGGTGACGTTACACAACTCTGCATACGATATTGACATCCGAATATTATTCGGACGTTAAGTAATGTCACACGGTCCTATCTTGAATAGATATAACTCATAATCAATCAAGAGAATTGTAATAAGCAATTTACTGCAAGTATGGCAAGGTACACTTGCCTGGAATTTAGTTACCAACTGCTACTCTGGAATCAGCGGGATCTGCAGGTACTCCTCCGGTTGCTGAAATAAATGTTACCATCATATTCAGAAGATATCAAATAGCTAGAATTGTCTGTCTATAAGTCCAATTTGGACACAGGGGCAAAATTGACAGTTCCTGGTCAAAGTAGGGTCCACATGTGGCCCACTTCGCACCGAGAAATGTGTCAGAGACAAAGTTCTCCAAATTCATCAAACTTAGTGTCTACAAGTCCAAAACGATGATATAAACCCAACAGAATATCCAAAACTGGATTTCGATGAGCCGATCACAAAATCGCCCGTCAAGTGGAGCCGTGGGCCCACGATACGGAATTTTGTCAACGTTCTCAAAATTTAACCAAACTTGGGTCACAGGACCAGCGTATTGCTATGATTCCGATAGCGCAAGTTTTATTTTAAAACGATGAGCGTACACGAAGTTACAACGAGTTTCAGAACAGGGCCGATATGGGGTGTTATCGACGGATACGCGTTGATTCCGGTGTGCACGCACATCCAAATAAACTTCTGCGAAATCTCACACGTCCGTATTGACGGTGTGCACCTTTCGGTGAAGTTCGTACATGACTAAGCTGCCTCGTTTAGCAGGTCGCACCCAGTTTCGGGAAAATCAGAGTTTTATAAAGACCAAGTTTTTGGCCAATTTTACCTTCGAACAAATTATAAACTACAGCTCAATAAATTAAACAAAAATAAGGTTTAAAAACTTGGTCATACGGTCTAAATTATTGTTCAAGCCAATTTTGAAAACATTTCGTGAACTGGGGAGTTCGGGACAATTTCTGATTTTCAGAAATAGGGGATTTGTTTTCATGATTTTGTGTCGCAGTTTGCGACCGACACAGGACACGATATCCTGAACAATTTATACGAAGTTCGAAAGGATCACGAGGTCTACGCGCACGATACGACAGAACAAAAAATGAGGCAACGAGGAGAGAGAAATGCTCACCAGAACAAGATGCCAAAATTGACTATATGTCAAGTACACGCGGCGCAGCGCGACGTCTGCGGGATGGTGGCTGATGCTGGATGTTGGGGTCGACGGCTGCTGACGGCGAAGCCACGTCGGGGGAGCTCGGTCGGCCGGAGCTGGAGAGAAGGAGGGTGGTGGTCAGTGGCGGACGGAGGATGGTGGTGGTGGATGATGGTGGAGGTGTCGGGTGTTGCGGGGGTTGCTGAGCGGGTGGCCGGGTTCTCGTCGTGGAAGAAGAAGGTTCAGCCGGAGGAGCTCGGGCGGAGGCGGCCGGAGCTGGCAGTGGAGAGTGTGGCGAGGTAGAGGCGGGGAAATCAGCGGGGTGGAGAGGCGACTTGGGTCGGTGGTGATCGATGGTGGCAGCGGGGAGATGAGGGTTTAAGTAGGGATGGTATCCGGTGGTTATGGGTGAACGGCCGCAGAGATTACGACGGCCGGGGGTTACAACCGCGGAGTGGGGTAACAGCGGGGAGGGGATTCGTCTACGGTTACTGTAGCACTTAATAACGGGTCGGGTCGGGTTCAGATCCGACCCGATCCAATAGGACTGGGTCTGGTTCAATTAGGTCGGTTTGGTTCAGGATTTGGTCCGGTTCAGGGTTAAACCAGTTGGTTCAATAGGGTTTGTTTTGGTTTAATTAAAATATTATTTTTAGGTCTTTAAAAATAGATTTGGGTCCAATAAATTCCAGAAAAATTACAGTATGAATAATTATTTATTTTATACCCAAAAATATTATTTTCTTAATATTTTAGTATTTAATAAAATCAAAAAATTATTTAATACCAAAAAATATTTATTTTAATCAGCTAAAAAATTATAGAAAATTCTCGAAAATTTATTTTTAAATTCTAAAAAATTTGGGGATTTACAAGTTCATATTTGACATTATAATATCAGAGATTTTATTTAAAAATACTTATTTTTTAGGAATTAAATATTAATTAATTCAATTTTTTAATAATCAATATGATTTCCTCAATTAATCGTATCACCAAGTTTTAAACTAGTTCTACCGACAAGCAAATCATCACCAACTATCACGAAAATATATATTTCTTAATATGATAAAAAGATGGCAAAATAGGGGTTCTAATTCAGTAAATTAACTTAACCTAAAAGTATCATGTCATGGGATTTGAGGAAGAAGGATTTAAGATTTATCAAAATCGTTGGAGGATTTGAAGATGGTGTTTCTTCTTGTCCAAGAATTTCTCCTCCTTGCTTGTGCTCGACTTGCTACTTCTTTTATGATGGATTATTGATGAAGAAAAGGGTTCTTAATATAATTATGGAGAAGATGGGGTTCTTCTTGAAGCTTTAATGACGTCTGGATGGAGATATGTTGAAAGTATGATAAAAAGTGGAGCTTTTGGAAGAGTGGAAGGGATTTTTGGTAAAGGAGTTGATATTGTGAGGGTGAGAGAGGCAAGGGGGCTATTTCATGTATGGGGGAGAGAGGAAAGGGGCGGCCAACTATGAGGGAGGGGTTTTGATATGGTTAGGGTTAGGGGGTGTTGATGAGTTGATATATATAGGGCCTTTTTAAATAGATTTAAATAAAGGAGGGGGTTATCCTATTGCTAGGAGGTTTGTCCAATGGGGGGGCTGCTCTTGACCAAAAATAGATGGATGGGGTTGGTTGTTATGGTTAGGATTGGATAAGGATTGGTTGTTGGGTTGGTTAGGGAAGTGGTTAGGTAGTTATTTGCCAACTAGGTTGTCACCTATACAACTTTCTATAGTTAGAACTTCTATAAATAAAAATAAATCAATTTAAATATTATTTATATATATAATATATTTACATAGGAATAATGCACTATATGCCTACATATGTTTGGGTTGGATTTGGGTCAAGTTCTAGTCAAAAGGGACAATTTTACGGTAATCGTAATTCTTGATGTTCTTTAATATTTTTTGAGCATGGAGGAAATCCAATAAATACAACATCCATGTTCCAACTATATTAGACTCAATTAAAATTATTATTATAAAATTTATTGTAAGGAAAAAGGTCGTACATTGCTCAAAATATTAAAGCCATAGCAAAGGGTCATATATCTAAAAGAATATTTTAAAAATTACTACTCTAATCTATTTAAATAAAATAAAATAATTAAAAGAATTAAAAATACCTAAATAATCCTATTAAAAATGAGGGGGCTTACAATATGTCACCGTTCGGTGACATTTAACTGCCCGTCTGAACTACCTGCATAATACTTACCATGACCTTCCCTGACATGAAGATAAAATTAGCTTGCACAGTTTAAATACATGAGGGGATCACTGGCACATTGCCATAGTGGACGAGTTATAGTCTCGTGATGGAATAATATACAATGCATAGAATGGGGCATCACAGGCTATCCCGTCTGAAGCAGGCGACTATCAGGGAGTTTTGTCCGGATCAGTTCGGTGCCAGTGTCCCAGCAACCATCCACAGGAACTAAGACCTTGTGCACAAGTTGTATGTGACCAAGAGAAGTCTACTAAGTTATCAATTAAGGCAGTTTAAGACAACACAAGCACGAGACAAGTAACATGGCATGATCTGTTTTACATAGTCTTCCTGACCAGTTTATTGCATAACAATGTGTGTTCTATATATATCTCAATAATGGAAGACGTATATATATTCTAACTAGAATTAAAATATGATGAAAGAATATTCTAAATGAACTAGCATTCAACAAGGTAACCATTCACAAGTTGATTGACAAAAAAAGTAATCCAAGTCTATTTTATTTTATCTTGACATCTTTTTATTATTATGGTATCGTTTGATCGGAACAATCAAGAAGAAAAGATTTTAGATGTGAAGTCTTGGAAGAAGGATCAAATAAATCAAATTATAGCCACTCATTAGTTGGTTAGAGAGAGAAAAGAAATGAGGTGCTTCAAGACTCCGCTTGCGCGATGTCTACTACACGATTACCTATATTGCCATAAACTGATGATCAATACCTCTTTTCCTCTTTCAGAGATCAAAACGAAAGTACAGTTCAATGAACGAAAGCAATAAAATCCATCAAAACCGTTTAATAAAACGCAAATTCAAAAACTAACTCAAAAGTACGAAAGCAACAAGGCGACAACAAAAACTAGGCAAGAAAACTTTCAACAGAGAGGTCCCTCTTGACTCTGCCGCTAATTTTATTCATGGGCACGGTCTACCGAATATGGGAATCAATTTTGAAGAAGCAAATCCATAATGAGGAAAAGATCTTGATTCAATCTATCCCGATCGAACGATACCAAAAATATTTTTTAGCCGCGCTCACCAAAAAGGAGGAACGGGATACCACATCCTAACCAACTAATAGAAAGTTTGGTCCACGAAACTTAGGAATAAAACTTACCACTCTGAAACAATGAAGGAAACTTTTTCTTCATCTCAGACTCAAGCTCCCACATCGACTCTTCGACCAAATTATTTCTCCAAAGCATGCGCACGAGAGGAACCGAATGACTTCAAAACAGCTTCTCCTTTTGATCTAAGATCTGCACAGGGTGTTTAACATACGTCAAGTCTGCCTTCAAGTCCAGTTGATCAAGATCCACCACATGACTCGGATCATACACGTACTTCCTAAGCTGTAAAATATAGGAGATATCATGCACTTTAGATAATGATGGTGGTAGGGTAATCTGATATGCGACTGGGGTAACTCGCTTAAGTATCTCGAACGGGTCGACAAATCTTGGACTTTGTTTTTCTTTTGCTCCAAATCTGGTAACTCCTCGCATGGGCGAGACTTTAAGAAATATATGATCGCCTTTTCTGAACTCAAGTAGTTGACGGTGCACGTCTAAGTAACTCTTCTGACAGTTTTGTGCTACCACAGCCGTTCGCGGATCAAACAAATCTTTTGGACGATTTGTTCTACGAGGTCCGGGCCAAGAATTTATCGTTCACCAACTTTATCCCAATAGATAGGGGATCTATACTTTCACCCATATAATGTCTCATACGGTGCCATTTAAATGCTAGATTGATTGCTATTATTGTATGCAAATTCGACTAACGGTAGATGCATGTCCCAACTTGACTTCAAGTCCAAAGCGCAGAGCCATAGCATATCTTCGTAGATTTGGTTTACCCGCTTTATTTGACCGTCTGTCTGAGAATGGTAGGCGAAGCTGAACTTCAACTTCATCCCCATTGCTGACTGAAGACTCTCCCAGAAGCGTGATAAGAATCGTCCATCTCGATCAAAGATAATAGATACGCGAACACCGTAGAGTCGAACGATCTTATCGAGGTAGATCTGTGCCAGACGGTCAATACGCTAAGTAACTTTGATAGGCAGAAAGTGAGCTGACTTGGTGAGTCGATCGACGATGACCCAGACAGCATTATTTTTCCGTTGCGTCTATGGCAAACCAACAATAAAATCCATCGTTATGTGTTCCCATTTCCACTCTGGTATAATAAGGTTCTGCATCTATCCGTCCAGCTTCTGGTGCTCGGCCTTTACTCATTGACAAGCCATTCATTGTGAATATTATGCCACCAAATGTCATATGGAGGTCTCGATACATCTTCGTTCTTCCTGGATGTGAAGTATAACTCGTATAGTGGGCTTCAGTGAGTATATTTTTTTGAGGTTTGTATTATTAGAAATACACAATATTACCTTAACCCGCATTATTCTATACATGCTCACCGCAAAGTCGGTCATCCTTCCTGCTGAGATAAGATTATGCATCTTATCTAGGAACATGTCGTCCTTCTGAGCGGACTTAACTTTCTCTAATAGGTCTATTTTGAGGTACAACTGAGCCACATGTGTCTCATTTTTGTATTTGTTTCAGGGTATAATGACCAAACTTTCGAGATCCCTTTGTAGTCTGTCATCGATAGATAAGCTCCCAACAAATACTCGACTCAGTGCATCAGCTACAACGTTGCCCTTGTCTGATGTATATCTGATCATCAAGTCAAAGTCGCTAAGGAGTTCAAGCCAATGTCGTTGCCATAAATTTTGATCCTTTTGAGTATAGAGGTACTTGAGGAGTTTGTAATCTATGAAGATTTTATACGGTACGCCATAGAGTTAATGCCGCCATAACTTCAACACGAACACTACCACTGTCAGTTTCAGATCGTACGTTGGATAGTTTCTTTCGTGAGACTTTAACTGCCTCGATGCAAAGGCTATCATCTTGTCCCTCTGCATAAGAACACATCCCAAACCCTTTCCTGTAGCATCGCTATAAATCTTAAAATTATCAGGCTCGTCCGAAAGAGTAAGAATCGGTACTGAGATGAGTCATTGCTTTAATTTCACAAATAAAGCTTCATAATCGTCCGACCACGTGAACGTTACTCCTTTCTGAGTGAGATGAGTCAGAGGCAAAGCGATCCTTGAAAAATATTTTATGAATCTCCTGTAGTTGCCTGTTAGACCAAAGAAGCTCTGAATGTCGTTGGCCGACTCAGGTCTCTTCCACTCCACGATGGCTTCAACTTTCTTTGGGTCGACTGAGATATCCTCCATGAAAATAATATTTTCGAGTAAAGATATGATGTCCAACCAGAACTCTCACTTACTTAGCTTCGCGAATAACTTATTGTCTCAAAGAGTTTGACGCACCATCCACAAGTGTCATGCCTGTTCATCCTTATTCTTTTAGTACACTAAGATGTCATCTATGAATGCTACTACAAACTTATTAAGGAATGGTCGGAATACAGGGTTCATCAAATACATGAATGTGGCTTGAGCATTCATCAGTTCGAACGACATGACAGAAAACTCATAGTGTCCATAACCGGTACAAAATGTTGACTTTGACATGTCCTCTGGCTTAATTTTTAATTGGTAGTAGCCAGAGCGAAGGTCTATCTTCAAAAATACCTATGCTCCTTGTAGCTGATCAAAGAGGTCGTCAATCCTGGGCAGGAGATACTTGTTTAGGATAGTGACATTATTTTGCTCCCGATAGTCTCTGCAGAGTCGTAATGTCCCATCTTTTTTCTTCACAAAAAGTACAGGTGTGTCCCAAGGAGACACGCTCGGATGAATATATCCACGGTCAAGCAGTTCTTGTAGTTGGCACTTTAACTTTTTTAGTTCAGAAGGGGCCATTAGGTATGGGGCTTTGGAAATCGGTTGGGTATTTGGGAATGTATCAATAGTAAACTCGATTTCTCGGTCGGGTGGCATGCCAGGTAGTTCGCTCAAAAATATATCAGGAAACTCTGCCACAATGAAAGAAGACTTAACGTTTGCACAATCTCAATGCGTATCCCGAACACGCTAAATATCCCTCGCATCTTAAGTAAAGCATCTACCGAGCTGACATTATAGAAATCACCATGCAGGTCTTTGACGCTTCTGTCGCTGGACCACTTGTGTAGCAGAATTCGGCCTCTCCAGGTAGACGAAAGAAGACCCATTTCTCTGCACATTCGATAGTTGTCGAGCAAGTGTCGAGCTAATCCATCGCCAAGATGATGTCGTAACGCCGAACATCTCGGACTAACACATCGAGCGATAGTTTCCTTCCTCCAATACATATGTGATCGCCCTGACATACTAAACGAACATGTATCTTTGTGCCCGATGGGGTACTAACACTAAGGTCTAGATATAATAGTGTTATTTTTATTCCACGACAAAATTTATGGATATAAAGCTATGCGTAACACCAGAATCAAATAGCATGGAGCAGGTATGTTATTGAAAAGCAATATACCTAATACTACGGTGTCCTAAACGAGGGCCTCTTCCCGTATCAAAGTGTACACCCGGCTTGAGCTTGACGATGCTCTTACTATGGCGCGGTTCGGTTGGCTTGAGGTGCAGAGGCATGATTTGGATGTTGAGGGCGAAGCTTAGAGGAGAGCGGACAGTTACTAAGCTTATGGGTTGAATCACCACAACGGAGGCATGACCCAATCCTTCGACAACAGTCATTTTTAGTGTGCCCTTGTCTGTTGCAGTAGGTACAATGTTGCCCTGGATTTACTTTCGGATGACCGCCATTATTTAGATGCTTTGGACCAATATTTCCTCTCGTATTGCTAGGGCGCTTGTGATTAAAAGTATGCACAGCGATGACAGTAACTGAAGGATACTGCAGTTCAAGGAAAATGGCATGATTGAGAACTTTTGCATAGTCAGGTATTGGTGAATGACCATGTGCGCATGGATTGTAGGTCGCTGGCCACCTTCGAATCGTCTTGCTCGACTCAACGTACCAGGTAGGTAGGCACTTCCAAATTTGGCCAGCCGATTAAATTTAGCAGAGTACTGCTTCACGGTCATATTGCTTTGCCGAAGCTGCACGAACTCGTTCTCCTTTTGCTGACATGCAGGAGGGGATATAAAATCCTCAAACGCGCTACAGAAGGTAGCCCACGCGGTCGTCTCATCTTCTTTGTCTATGGAGAGAGATCTTTGACGCACGTTCCTTCAATCATGCGCGTTCAAGTGAAGCTATAGTTGAGCACACGAAACTCGCTTCTCCTCAGGTACCTCTAGAAATTTGAAGTGATGCTCGAGATCTGCCAGCCAATCTAAAGCCAATACCGGATCTTTACTCCCTTTGAAAGATGTGTTGCAGACCTTCTTGAAGTCAGCAAAGTCGAAGGTAGTTACATCCTTCTTCTTTGGAGCTTTAGGTATTTCAACTTTAGGCGTGGGTCACTCCACCGATGCAGCTGCTATCATTGCAAAATGGTTGGAGGCTAAGGTCTGAACGATCCGTTATACGATATCTATATGCTTATATTGGACTGTAAATTTGGCTTCTAGATTGCCTTCAAACTTGCTCTATCGCTCACTCATAGAGAGCCTCATCCCTTTGTTAGCTTGCTTCAAGCATCCGCATCATTCGCTCAATCGAGTCGACATAGGGCATGGCTCGCTGTCTTTCGAAACTTCCCGAGGTGCTGGAACTACTTTTTGGGCTTGTACCTCTCCTTGTGCTAGCGCTGATGCTTGTGCTTGAGTCATTCCTTCAAAAGAAAGTAACTTGCATCAGGCTCATAATGTATTATGGATTTACTGTATGTAACGCATCTTATTTTGGCCAAATGAGTTCAAGAGTTCATATAGGGAATAGATCGTTAAAGGAACTTTTTGATACGAGGGTCAAAGGAACTTGAAGCTGTGCTTTGATACTAATATGTCACGTCCTAATTTCGTAGAATCGATAGTCATCTCCCCGGGCATGATGTCATGCATTGCCTAGGTTATGCAATACACAAAGCTAAGGTATTTTTTATATAACGAGCACATATTCAGAGTATGCAGATAATTGAACACAATATTTAAACATGGAAAAGTTCTCATTATTGACAATGAACATCTTTTTATAAACTCTCGAACGCTAACGAGCAGATGGTTTTCGTACAGGCTTACAAAGTAAATGCAAAATGAGATGGTCGTCTGGTATATTACGTTATTTTATTAAAACTTTAAAGCTATAGACACCTTCGGACGAAGCTATCGCCTTTCTACGGAGCTACATAAGGTATGTGCACGAGCTCCTGGAACTTCAAAATATCTCTTTGAAGGCACAATCAGGGCATGCCAGTAGGTGGACTGGATTGGAAAGTCTCTCTAGCTTCTTTTAAGATCTCCTTGGTGCGAGAAACCTGTTACAACAAGGGTCAGTACATCAAAATATACTGGTAAAGGCGAGATAACCCAACTATACCAATCAACACATTGTTTATGTAGAGCATGCAAGTTATTATGTGGTCTTTCTGTCTTGTCTTAGTTCAATTTACAAGCATACAATAGATATAGAATTTTACTGAAATAAATATGTCAGCGCTCGGTGACATTTAACTGCCCGTCTGAACCACCTGCATAATACTTACCATAATCTTCCCTGACATGAATATATAGTTAGCATGCACAGTTTAAATACACGAAGGGATCACTGGCACATTGCCATAGTGGACGAGTTATAGTCTCGGGATGGAATGACATGCAACGCATGGAGCAGGGGCATCACAGGATATTCCGTCAGAAGCAGGCAACTATCATAAAGTTCCGTCCGAATCAGATCGATGTCAGTGGCCCAGTGACCGTCCGTAGGAACTAAGACCTTGTGCACAAGTTGTCTGTGACCAAGTGAAGCCTACTAAGTTATCAATTGAGGTAGTTTAAGGCAACACAAGCACGGGACAAGTAACAGGGCATGATCTGTTTTGCATAGTCTCCCTGATCAGTTTATTGTATAGCAAGGTGTGCTCTATACATAGCTCAATAATAGAAGAAGTATATATATTCTAACTAGAATTAAAACATAATAAAATAATATTCTAAACGAACTAGGATGTAACAAGGTAACCGTTCACAAGTTGATTAACAAGAAAAAGTAATCTAAGTCTATTTTATTTTACCATGACATCTTTTTGTTATTATGGTATCGTTTGATCGGAATAATCAAGAAAAAAATATTTTAGATGTGAAGACTTGGAATAAGGGTTAAATAAATTGAATTATAGCCACTCACTAGTTGGTTGGAGATAGAAAATAAAGGAGGTGCTTCAAGACTCTGCTCGCACGACGTCTACTGCACGATCACCTGCATTGCCACAAACAGATAATCAATATCTCTTCTTCTCTTTCTGAGATCAAAACGAAAGTGCAGTTCAATGAACGAAAGCAATAAAATCTATCAAAATCGTTCAAGAAACGCAAATCCGAAAACCAACTCAAAAGCACGTAAGCAACAAGACGACAATAAAAACTAGGCCAGAAAACTTGCAACGGAGAGGTCCCTCTTGACTCTGCCACTAAGTCTATCCTTGGGTACGATCCACTGAATATGGAAATCGATTTCGAAGAAGCAAATCCATAACGAGGAAAAAAAATTTGATTCGATCTGTCCCGATCGAACGATACTAAAAGTATTTCTTAGGCACGCTCCCCGAAAAAGGGAACGGGACACCACATATGTTGCTAGCTGACTACCTGAGTTCCAGCCTAGGTTGACATGGGCCCAGTGCTCTCGGCGACCGTTCACAGGAACTATACAAACCTTGTACACAAGTTATCCGTGATGATGCAGTCTCTTTTATTTATTCTTGTTCACTTATCTTTTTACTTCTTGTTCTTAAACGGTGATGGTGATAGTACAATACAAGCCCACTATGAGCCAATCTGAACGACGATATTGGTAATGCGGTGCGAGCCCGCTACGAGTTACCCCTAACGTCGATGGTGGCAGTACGGTATGAGCCCGTTATGAGCCATCCTGAGCGACTAGCACGAGCTTTAAGGTATTGTTGAATTACGACATAATCTCAAAGACGAACAGTGTAAACATGTGAAGAAGTGTACTACAAAGAGTATATAATTATCTACTCGAAGCATTAGCGAAGTATACTTATACGAAGCTAAAGTAGCATACGAGGGTCCAATTATAAACCAAGTTTTATTTCCATATTCTAACAAAAGCAATACAAGATAGGATTATTCCCTTAGATAGGTGCATTTTATTCTTTATTAGCATGCAAGGGGTGATTCACCTAGCAACTAGCATATATCGTCCATATTTTATGTGTGCAGGCTAAGCAAAGGCAAGTTCATCGTAGCCACCCACCTTAGCGATGATTCGCCTCGATCGAGCGATACTTCGAGCGCACCTTTGAAAGTCTAAGTATGAACTCCTGAAGGGCCAAGTCTAAAATCTTTTGCCTCAAGCAAGTCTTTTCGCTGAGCAAAGCGGGTCGGGTCATCGCACTTGCGCCGTTTGAATCAGCTATCCGCTTGAACGGAACAGTTTATTACATTATACACCACTCAGGACAAGTCTTATCCTCGAGACTTTTTGAGCGCAAACCATTCTATTGTATACTATCGAATCTATCTCAAGCATAACAATCTTTGTCGCTTGTATGCTGGATCTGTCTTATTGAATGACTCTATCATTCAATCCAAGCTCCAACTCGATCTCTAATATGCCTTAGCACGAAACATATATCGCTTAACATAGGGTATGGTATAATCCATCTTGAATGATGATATAAGGTTGAGGCAAACTTATCCAAATCGTTATAATCGTCCATGCTAATCTAACATATTCCCTTGTACTAGAATTTGAGATCAGCATATCGCTGAGTCTTGGATCGTGCACACGTTCAAGGCATCCCTCAATTATATGCATTCAACCAAACTTAGTGATAGGGAATTCGGACAAGCTACTCGCAAAAATATCAAGGGTTCTCGTCTTACGAATCACAAGATACCTCCAACGGGGTCAATTAAAATCTAAGTCATTTCCAATCCCACTCAAACCAAGTATTGCACTACTGCCAAGCATGATTTATCCGTTCAATCGACTAGCGTCCATATCCAATTGTCTATTGGAATGTGACAAACATAGTACACATTTATTGTTCCAAGTCTAACTCTAAGTCTTGCTGCCCCAGTTCTATGGCTTGCTCAAGCAATACTCTAAAGTTGGTCATATAAGTTCTTTCATTCGACACAGGGTCGTCTGCCTAATTACTAGGTCAGCTCACAAGGTCATAGGTACAGTTCATGCTCATGACTCATCGTACAAATTCGTCGTACAATGTTCGCCATAATTCCTAATGATAAACCATTGTCCATTCGTACGGGATATTCTACCCAAGTTCATTTTACTCAGATTTTTAAACATCGAGCATATATCATCCTACTCACATTAACACATTCGTTGCATATGGTCCGGATCCGTTCAGTCAATTCCATGATATATGCATGTCGCATGTCAAGCCTAGCAATTTATATAGTCTATCTTCTCAAACATGTTTGATAGAACCCGTATATCCATTCTAAGTCTAGACCACCAAGCCATGATTAAATTTTCAATCACTGATCTCAATCATAATCTATAAGTCATCCAACACGATTCATGTATCCGTTCATGAAACCATCAAGCGTGTCTTATTCCATGTTACAGACTAACGCATCCATGAAACACTTTCGATTCACTTCTATTTTAAAACTCGTCTTATCGTATATAAGTCAAGGCGATCCTTCAATTATCACGCTCAGGTCTTTTGAAAGTTCGATCATCCCCGCTGGACGTGAGATCACTACGCCAACTCTCCAGTTGGATAATCTTCCTAATCTGGGCGTGATAGCATGACGCATGTACGATCATAGAGTTTTGCTCGCACAAGACAATAACGTCAATGTTATGGTAATCATCAAAATGATTAAGACACCTTATTATTATACTTCGTTCCATCCAAGTTATACCATGATCCTTTAAGTCATGTCCGTTCATGCCTTGATTAATTCGTCTAGCCAAATCTTCCAACTTTAATATTACCGTTCGATCAATCCGTAGTCTACTTCTAGTATTTCTCAAATAACTAAATTCAAATCCTCAAGACAAAGTTTATCCACCTTCGTTACGTT
>JAYESA010000002.1:55141449-55191449 GCA_036927795.1 Iris macrosiphon
GTCATGCTGATTGGAATTTGGGTTTGGGGTTTCAAAACACACTATAACTAAACCAAAAATCCCCAACTAACTAAAATAAAATATAATAATTATTCTAAACCCAAAAATAGGTCTGACAAGGGTGTTGGTTGGGTCGGACATGGGTCCACTAGGGTCTGACATGGGTCCAGACTAGCCAAAACCCTAAAATAATCAAACAAAAAATAATACAACCAACAATTAAATATAATACAATTAATTATTTAGGAACAATACATAATTACTAGATAAAAATTAAAAAATAATCCTATTTTCTAGAATTGGGTAGTGACAAGCCTACCCTCCTTAAAATAATTTCGTCCTCGAAATTAAAAGATAAAACTAGGACAGGAATGCAAGAAAAAGAAAAAGAATCATACCTCAAGGCTCGAAAATATACGGGTATCGCTCACGCATTTCATCCTCCGTCTTCCAGGTAGACTCACCTGGAGAGTGATGTCTCCACGTGACGCGAACCAAGAGAATAGTCTGGTTCCCCAACACCTTCTTCCACTGATCCAGAATCTCCACCTGCTGCTCTGGATAGCTAAGAGTAGGGCCCACCATAATCTTTGAGTGATCCAATACGTGACTGAGATCCGCCACGTACCATCTCAACTGCGACACGTGGAACACATCATGAACTCCCTCTAGCGTAGGCGGCAAATCTAGCCTATACGCCACAGCGCCGACCCTCTCAAGGATGCTGAAGGGTCCAACGAAACGTGGGCTAAGCTTCCCGCCTCCACCGAAGCGAATAGTGCCCTGCATCGAAGAAATCCTCAGAAACACCAGATCTCCAACCTAGCACAAACAAGGTCTCAGCACTTAATCTAAAACAAGCAATCACAAGAACAAAATCTAGATTCTAAGCTATACCTTGAACTCCAAAGGTCTCTGGTGGCTATCGGCCCAATGCCGCTGCCTATCCTGCGCCACCCAAAGTCTATCTCTAATGCGCTTGACCTTCTCCGCCGCATCAACCACCATCTCCGGGCCAAGCAAATCTCTCTCGCCTACATCTTCCCATGATAACGGAGTACGACACCTTTGTCCATATAATGTCTCAAATGGTGACATCTCGATGCTGGCTTGGTAGCTGTTGTTGTAACAAACTCTACCAAGTACAAGTAATCCTCCCAAGAGCCTCTGAAATCCAGAACACAAGTGCAAAGTATCTCCTCGAGTGTCTGGATTGTCCTCTCTGACTGACCGTCTGTCTGTGGGTGATATACACTACTAAACTTGAGCTGGGTGCCCAAGCTAGCCTGCAGACTCCTCCAAAAATGCGAAGTAAAGCGACTGTCCAGATCTGATACTATGCTCACAGGAACTCCATACAGTCTGACTATCTGGCGCACATACATCTCTGCTAGTCTCTCCGTAGACGTACCCACTTTGAATGGTAGAAAGTAGGCCAATTTGGTCAACCTGACTACGATGACCCAAATCGCATCCTTCCCTCCTGGAGAACGGAAAAGTCCATAAACAAAATCCATGGTCACAAGCTCCCATTTCCACTCCGGAATGGGTAACGGCTGGAGCAACCCTCCTGGCCTCTGCCTCTCTGTCTTCACCTGCTGGCACACTAAGTATCGAGATACGAAGCGCGCTATCTCCCACTTTATCCCGTACCACCATACATGCTCTCTCAGATCTCTATACATCTTATTGGCATCTGGATGCATAGAGTACTGGGATCAATGTGCCTCCTGAAGAACCTCCTCACACAATGACCCACTCGGCACACACAACCTGGTACCGTGCCGCAATGAACCATCATCAACAATGGTGAAATCATATGATAATCCAATCTGAACCTGCGCCCTGATGCTCCTCAGGGACTCATCCTCAAACTATGTAGCCCTGATCCGGTCTACCAACTCTGACTGAATCTGCAATCCCCATATCTGCATCTTAACTCCAGGCACTATCACCTCAATGCCTAAGCTCTCTAGATCTGCCAGAAGATAACAATCTATAGTGCACAAGTTATCCGCGATGATGCAGTCCCTTTTATTTATTCTTATTCACTTATCTTTTCACTTCTTATTCTTATACGGCGATGGTAGTAGCACGACACGAGCCCGCTAAGAGACAATCCGAATGACTATGGTGGTAATGCGGTGTGAGCTCGCTACGAGCCATCCTGAACGGTGATGGTGGTAGTGCGATACGAACCCGCTAAGTGCCATCATGAGCGATTCTTATTCTTTATTATTTATCAGTGCAATTCAGTTCATTTTACTTGATACTTGCATTTACTTTCTTATCATTTCTTTTAATCTTTTATTATGTATTTCTCGGTACGAGAAACAGCCTTGGTGACCTTATGGTCCCGAAGCCTTTCCATGTATTTTATTGCTTGGCTCGGAAAGACTATTCGATAGTCTTCATGACTCAGGTAAGTGAATTATGTTTCAAACTTGTTTTCCAGGTCGTGGCACAATTTTATGAGATAAGCATGGCATATTATAAAGGTGAAACATTATACTTGATCAGATAATAGTCTACTCGAAGCATAAGCAGTACGACTAGCACGATTATGAAGGTATTATTGAATCGCGACATTATCTCTAAGATGAGCAGTGTAAACATGTGAAGCAGTATACTACGAAGAGTATATAATGATCTACTCAAAGCATTAACGAAGTCTACTTGTACGAAGCTAAAGTAACATACGAGAGTCCAATTATAAGCCAAGTTTTATTTTCATATTCTAACAAAATTAATACAAGATAAGATTATTCCCTTATCTAGGTACATTGTATTTTTTATTAGCATGCAAGAGGTGATTCACCTTGCGACTAGAATTTATCGTCCATATTTTATGTATGCAGGCTAAGAAAAGACAAGTTCATCGTAGCCACCCACTTTAGTGATGATTTATCTCGGTCGAGCAATACTCCAAGTGCGCCTTTGAAAGTCTAAGTATGAACTCCTGAAGGGCCAAGTTTGAAATTCTTTGCCTCAAGCAAGTTTTTTTGCTGAGCAAAGTAGGTCGGGTCATCGCACTTGTGCCGTTTGAATCGACTATCCGCTTGAATGGAATAGATCATTATATTTAGTGTTCTATAATCAATAACTAAACATGATGAACCATCCTTTTTTTAAACAAGAAGTAACGTGGCTCCCCAAGGCGATGCATTAGGTCTAATGAATACCTTGGCTCTCAAATTCTCAATCATCTGGTACAAGATCTCTAACTCAGATGGTGACATCCTATAATCTCTCTCTAAAACTGGCTCTTCTCCCGAGTTCAAATTAAAATAGAACTCTACATCTCTAACTGGTGGTACACCCGGTAGTTCGTCAAAAAATACGTCAGAAAACGCATAAACTATCCTCGAAAACTATGCCTCCTTGGCGTCCGCCATCATGAGTGTAACCACCGGTGACTCTACTGCACCTCTCAAGAATGAGAACTCCTCACCACCATGTATACGAAAGATAAGCTTGCCACTATGGCAAACTATCGTCACGTGTCTCACACTCAATTAATCCCTTCCAAGGACGACATCATAATCGCTTATAGGAAACTCTATCAGCCTCACGAGAAATTCTCTCCCATACACTATGATTCTACATGAGGGATATACTCTATCTACTCACACGAGACCACTACCAGTAAGAATATTCAATCTTACAGGTAAGGACTCGAGCTCCAATCCAACTCGTGTCGCAAAGCATGCATATATAAATGAATGCGATGTACCAAAATTAAATAAAGCTGAAGCTGAATGAAAGTAGACGAGAATGGTACCTGTTACCACCTCCCCTGCTGCCAAAGCCTCCTCCATCGATAGCAAGAAGGCTCGACCCTGCCCTCTGGGTACTGGTCTCCTCTGCTGTTGACCTCTAAGTCTCGCCTGTGCCTGGGCCTGTGCATACTACTGCAGCCTCTGCTGGAATGCTTAAACCTATGGAGGCAAAGTCCTCTGAATCTGTTGTTGCTGCTGCATCGGTGCTGGTGCCCTGTACTGCGTCGCTACTGGCCGAACTGCTGACTAGGATGATGATGATCCATTTTGGTTCCTCATAGAACATGCTTCGATAATCTTGTATGATGCCCCACACACCAAGCATAATCCATGTGTCCTTCGACACTCTGATACTATATGCCCAGATTTTCTACAATGGAAACAACTATGGAAAGAAGAAGAAGAAGAAGAAGAAGACTTCCTCTGCTGAGGGCGCATTTGGTAAGACTGCTGAGATGATGTTGTCCTCTTCGGGGATCCAATCGTCAAGGCTAAAACTGCTAGAGCTGGTGCTGATGACTAGGATGCTGATCCTCCTGAAATGTTGGGCCACTTCTGGATCCCGACTCAATCTGTAATCTTCTACGATGTATACTCATACCTCTTAGCTACCCGTATCACCGCTTCAAAGTTCTAAAACTCATGCTGCTCCACTACCAAGATAATCTCTAAATGGAGTCCCTGTTGGAACCTTCTCACCCTCTCCAACTCGGTCGCCACCAAAGTGGGAGCAAACTAACTAAGCCTCGCAAGCATAACAGTCGACGGTCTTGCCCTCCTGCCTGTGGTTATTAAACCTTTACTGAATCTCGTAATGCACAATCGCATCAAAATACCTCGCTTGGAATCTTACACTAAAAACTTCCTATGGAATCGGTGCTGTGAGAGAACCCTTCTGTGCTGCCCACCAGTCATGAGCCAAGTCCAACAATTGTAGCCTCACTACTGCTACACGCTCTCTAGCCGGAGTCCCTGCTGCTTCCAAGATGGCCTCAGTGTCCTACAGCCAAGCATCGGACGAAATTGTATCCTTTGTGCCATAGAAGTACGGAGGACTGAGATACCTGAAGCTGGTCGCAGAATTATGGATTTGAGAACCATCTCGCTCTAACGCTGTCTGGACCAACTTAGTGAGTACGTCACTCTGGTGCTGTTGGGTCATCATGAAATCTCGAAGGACATCCATCAGTGCTCGATCAATACCCTCTTACTGATCAGGCTGAACTGGGTGCACCCGTTCTGCCTGCTGGTCCGGTACTGTCGGTCGATCTGCCTCGAGATCTACTCAAGACTCTACCCCTGAATGTTGAGGCTGATCTCCTGGAATATGCTAGGCTATCGAATATTGTCCTTCCTTGAGCTATACTCGATCCATCTGGCCGATAGTAATAGAAAAAATGCCCTTGAAAGTTAAGGATACAAGAGTCAATCGAAGAACATGATTGATCAACGAATAAGTAGATAGCAGATTAAGAATCAGGGATGGAGAAAATAACTAGGGATCAAGGGAAACAATTTACGATTAAGACAACTAGTAACAGAACAATCCCATATATTTGTAAAAACTAGACCTACATAGGCCACCACTCAAACTATGTCACGCTCCAAAACCACAATACTGGAAAACGGGACTGACAAGGCCAGCTAGGTATACTTAAAGCACAGGTACTCCGCATATATGATAAAGCTGTAAGACATGAGGGGTCGTTATTATAAACCAACAGTCAAGCCTAGTTCCAACAAACCCTAGTGTCTCAATCACAAGTACAACAGAAATAATAACAAAATGTAAGATCAGCTAAAATATAATAGTAAAGCATCCCAAACTATAACATACAGATGATCATGAAGCTAGTGAACACAAAATAAATAAACTAGCCAGAATCAACCATAGGATATGTCAATCATTCTTTTGCCCGTAGGCAAACAGATCAAACCAAAAGATGGGATAAATACGTACTCGGTGGCTAAACGCCAACAAAAGTAGAATGTACATCAGAGTGGAGAAGTAAGAAAATCCACTCAAGTGGTATGGTTCTCCTGGTGGTCACCATCCTCAGAAAGGTATGAATGATCTTCCGATGATGCTACTGGATCTGGCCATGCAAAATCAGTGGGGTCAGACCCCAAATATCAAGTACCACAAATGAATCCAATATAGGAACTTAAACCAACAACACAAGCAATATAAATACTGGAAGTAAATACTGAATATAAATGATCTCAGGATAATAAAAGAAATACTGTAAACCTGTAATGAGACATATCCTGAACTGATAAGTAAAATAGAATAACAAGTGCAAAAAATAAAGGTGTGATCATGTAAAGCCTAAACTAACCATCATCCATCAACCACGATAAATCATATAAGTACGGCTTGATACTTTAACTAACTAGGGTTATCACAATCCTAATTACTAACAATTTATAATGCAATGTGATACTAGAGTTCCTTCTGATCGTATGCCCCTGCAGACCGTCCGGGATATCCCTACACACAAACCAGTACCAGATACTCCTCAGGATACTCTACAAAATACTCTACAAGATAACCGTATGGATAACCGGGACTACATGCAATCTAGAAAAAAATTTAGCTATGTACTAAGTGAATCTCTAGTTATTAACCCTTAGCTTTTTCTTGTATGAATCCGGGTGTGGCATTCCGCATAATCCATCCTAGACATGATGCAACAAAATAAGTTCTAATACTAATATAGACAAGTTTAATATGCATTGCACAAACGGACTCACGTAATCCATGACAACAACCAAGCCATGTAAAACCAAGTGAAGCTAGGTAAAGCCATGTACAACTATGTGAAGCCATGTCAATCCAGGTGAAGTCAAGTGAAACCAAGTCAAGCCATTCCCGATGAAGCTATGTAAAGTCATGCCAATCAATCATGTCATCACGTGTAGCCGGACAAAGTAGGATAAAATTGAGTAAAGCCAAGTCAAGTCAAGTCAAGTCATCTGAAGCCATGTAAGTTCATGTCTAGTCAGGTCAAGTCATCGCATGTCCAAGCAAAAGCCAGAAGAATAAAAAAAAACACAAAAAACCAAAAATTTCTAAAGCAAGAGCATGATCGTTATATTGTCGGTACAGTCCAGTATACCGTCGGTATACCAGTCCAGAGATAAAAAATACAGCAAGTCTGGATTCCAATAAATTAGTATACCGTCGGTATATCGTTCCAAATAGGCAAGAAAGGTTCTAGAAAACAAAGTTCCACAAATCGGTATATCGTCGCTACACTGTAGTATACCGACGGTATGCCGGCTAAGACAAATATTATATAGTCAGTTAATAATGTCGACAAGGATCGATATACCATTGGTACACTATAGTATACTGTTGGTATGCCGATAGGGTTCACACAAAATATCTAAAAATCTAAGTCGGTCGAATCGGTATACCGTCGGTATATTATAGTATACAGTTGATATGCCGATTTACAAGGGAAAACTATGCCAAAGTCAAGTCTAATTTTCGAGACCCAAATCAAATCCCGAAAACTACCAGAACCAAGTCAAACCAAGTACAAGTCTAACAGTAAGTCTCATATCACAATATGGACTAAATCTCATGGTCATAACTCTGGTATCGTTTTCTCTACCGAGTTACCAAAAATGGACGAGATAAGATTCTTCTAGAAATCAAAATCGAGATGATCAAAAGGCTAGAAATTATGAGATGAACAACAATAGTAAAGCAAGTCTAAGCTAAAAAGCAATAACCAAAGTTCCAGTAAAGTAAAATGACATAAAGTAAAAGGAAGTTCATAGATTCGATAAGGTATACTTGCCTAAAGCGAGCTCTCAGCCTAAATCTTCTAGTCCATCACCACGAAGGGGTACAGATACCACAATCCAGGTCTCAAGACCAAGCTCCAAGCTCAAAAAAAAAATGGTAAAAAGAAGAGAGAGAAAGAGAAAAGAAAGAAATAAAATGAAACTCAAGTACTATTTATAGAAAAATTCTCGAAAATATCTCAAAAAGTAAAATAAATATCTGTCAAACAGTATATCATCGGTATACTGTAGTATACCGTCGGTATACCGGTCAAATAGTAAAGTTTTAATTTTAAAAAATTTTAAGCTTCCTCAAGATCCAATAAAATATAATAAATAGCACAAAAGTTCGTATCCACATAAAATACGAATACTGTGAGATGAGTCTCACCCTACCCAAGCTTGTATCACTCAGATTTATAACATCAAGCATAGATCATCCTACTCAAATAAAATATCTCAAGCCAGCGATACAAGTCCGTTCAGCAAAGTCGTCCTAAGGTAAAATCTATTGTAACACAATCCTCGATGTATCCTGTGATATCGTATGTCAAACTTTCAATTTGCATAGTCTATCTCCTTAGAAGTATCCGCTAAGGTCTAATTATTCTTCTATCCAAGTCAAGTTCACCAAGTCATAATTGAAATCTCTAAACCATAATTCTCATATCGTATTCTCTAAATCGTTCGACATGATTCACGTATTCGTTCACAAAACCATCAAGCACTACTTGCATCAGATTCCAGACTAATTTATCCTCGACTTTTATTTATTCTCCAACCATATACCTGAGCAATTCTCAAAACTCACCGAGCTATCCCTTATTATGTGTTCATTTCAACCGAGTTCGTCCATATAACCATCAAATTTTTTTTGCACTATATTGTATCGTTCGACCGATTATTAACATCTAAGTTATACACAAGATCAATTTACTTATCGTTATTTGTGTATCATCAAACCAACTTGATTCCCATCTCTAACTTCAAATTTGATTCATCAATTCTTTCAAATAATTTCATATCGTCCAATCCAAATTTTCTTGTGCGCTAATGCTTTTTCTCGCTATCGCTTGATTAAGCTATCTTCCAATCGCACTAGTTTCATTCACATCTAATCATAGTCACCTGTAGCTGCATTCAAGTTCCGCATACCGCTGAGTCTGGATCGTACACACATTCGAGGCATCCCCCAAGTATATGCATTTTAACCAAGTTTATTAATAGTGAAGTTGGTTCGAGTTCAACATATCGCTGAGTCTGGATCATATACATATTTAAGGTGCCCCCAAAATATACGTATTTTAACCAGCTTAGCGACAACGAAGTCTGTCAAGCTACGTTGGAGGCACCATAATTTCTATAAAACTTTTAATCTTTGACATGAAGTTCATATGTTTGATTCAATCCTCACATATCACATAATCTCTTCTGATTTTCTTATTCTTCCTCGACCAAGTCATTCATTTCAAATCTGTATCCGACATCATACCAACTTCTACACAATTTCTATAGAACTATTTGAGTAATTCTTGCATAAGGCACATGATATCAATCTTACTAGGCTACATAAGTTCTAAGGCTTTGCACTAATCTCTTGCACAACTTTGTGTTCTAACCGACTCGTTGCTATCCTGAAATTCATAATCCAAAGAACGTTCCTCAAAGTTACACCATACACCACTCAGGTTCAAGCCACTAGAAAATATTTGAAACCATGTTTGTATCGCTAAATATTTAACCGATGCGTTCCTTAAAATCCAAATACGATCCTTTATTTCGTATCAACAATATTATCTTTCCCAAAATTAGCTTCATTGATAGATATCTCTCAATTTCGTGATTCAAATCCAACTTATCTCATCCGAAAAATATTCTAATCTCGCACACAAATATGCAAGCACCAAACAAGTCTAATATATAACACCCATTGCTCAACCCACAAGGTCTTCTGTATAGCTGTCATGTTCAAGCAAAATACTGACATGAGATCCATTCACGTAGCTAGATTTATTATATGGAACATCCCGAGGAACATTGAGAGAGAGCATCTAACATATTACCCATGAACGAAGTTTCAAGTAGAGAGAATCAATACGAGACCAAGGACGTAAAGCCGTGCTCTGATAATAATATGTCATGCCCTGATCTCTCGTAGGATCGACGTCCCTGTTGGACGTGAGTCACCATGCCAGTACTCCTGCAGGACGATCGTGCCTATTAGGACGTGATACCGCGCGAGCACAAGCTGCGCCCGCGCAAGTCATGATCCGAATCGACGATAAAATAGCTAAGCCCGGAGTTGCACAGCTAGTCCGAATGCAGCAAAAAATGAACCGAATGAACGATTGGTAACGAGTTCACAGAGTCATCAATAGCGAAAGTATTGAAACAACACAAGTATAAAAGTAAAACAAGCACTTTATTAATATATAAATAATGTTACAAGCGGCGCTCGACCAAGATTATAAGTCACTCAAGCCCTCTCGCTCAGAATAATAAAGAGTGCCAAGTGGCTTATAACATGGAATGATGCATAGGCGATGTTCCAATATTATGTCTTATATATGTGCTTCAGCTCCGGACGTAATGCTCCAAGGCTCCAAAGCAAACTCCATGCCTTAGCTCGTTCGAAGGAGTTTTTGCACCGAATGAGGTTCTCCCACACCCTGCAAGCAATCTGGTGGGTTATCAGTACATGAATACACTGGTAGGAAGGCTTCGCGCCCGTCAATAATTCTAACATGTTCAATTAGTTTTATGCACCATCTATTAAGTTATCTTTCTAGTCTTGCCTTAGGATCAGTTTTATGGAAATGATGTAAAGCCTAATTCGTGTAACAGTGCATCGTGCGATATAAGAGTAACACGACGATACTTACCAAGTTATCATTTGTCATTTTATGTCCAATGTAAACCAAGTTAAATCAAAAACGAATATATATATGAAATCAAGGAATCGCATAAGCAAACATAAGTATTACGAGCGTATTTCTGACTCAGGTGGATGATGTAACACGAATACTCATGTGTGATACTCCGTTGTTCAAATATGTTAAAATTTGTACAGAAGTCTTATACTCATATTCGTTCAGGTGCTCCAGATTACTAGATGCGATACAATGACTCGCATATGGATTGCCGCTAAGCTAGGATGACTTATTCTATATGAACAGTTATTGCTGGCATAGCCATAAAAGGATGTTATAGTCATGGACGAGGATGGTGTACAATACGAGGAACATGAAGTGCTACATGCCATCATGTCCTGTACATGAGACTATTTTGAAGTTTTGTCCGGATCGGATCGGTGCCAGTATCCCAGTGACCGTCTACAGGAACCTGAACATGAATACTTAGTGCACAAGTTGTCCGTGACGATGCAAATCTTGGGTCTTCCAAATTCACGATATGATATGTTAAATCTTGATTCTTGATTACACTTGTTGGCGCCCAGAGCTATCTTATTCTTGTCCTGAACGAGTATTGCTCCACGAGTTATGATTCTTGCTTTACTTGACATAATGCAATCCCCTAGTTTGAAAACTGCCTTGGCGACCTAACATTTTCGAATACTTTCAGGTTCATACTTGCATAGAATGACTAATCAATAGTCTTTCGGATAACTAGATGAATGCAAGATATGGATAGTGTTACTTGGTAGCTGCATAAATTTACGTAACGAGCAGTGAAACAAGACGAGCCAGTAGTAGTTAGCATATAAGCTGGCAAGTATTAAAACAGTGTTGAAATATGAGCCTTTATACTAATGCGAGTCTAAAGGTTTAGTACGAGTAGTAAAACCGTACGGATGCATATAGAGCATAGCATAAGGAATTCTATTAAGTTACTTCTTTTTCCCATGTTCTAGATAAGCAATACTAGATGTGATTATTTCTATAGCTAAGTGGGTTATATTGTTTATCAGCATGCAAGGGGTGATCCTCCTAGTGACTAGTATGTATCATTCATGTTTTATGTGTACAGGCTAAGCAAAGACAGGTTCATCATAGCCACCCACTGAAATGAGGGATTGCGGCCGAGTGAGACTCCGAGTGAACCGCTAAAAACTCCAAGTCCAAGTACTGATATGTCGTTTAAGTCATCTTGCAGAACTAAGCGAAGTAGGATATTTTGCTATCCATGCGATAAAATATATCAACAATATAAAAATCTACTTGTGTGGCAACAAGTTAGATAGTCTAAGTGATAAGATTAAAATTTTCTACTTTACACAAGTTTGTAACATATGTAACGAGTCCATATCTAAAGTAGTAATATGAAGGTCTATTGCCACGCCCTAGATCCAGAATATTGGAGAACGGGAGAATGACTCAGCCAACCATACCTTGCGGAATATCGAAGCAACCAAAAATGTATTAAGGTTGTCTAGAGACAAGGGGGTGCATACTACAGTCAAGTCTTCTAGGGTCAAGAATTTATATATCTCAATCATTCAAATAAGTAGCAATAACATAGAATATTTCAGAATAAGCAGTAAGACGTCCCCCAATGCTGCATCAGAATATTCTAGAGATCTAGCAAATACAAGTGATATGTCAGATACACAATCAAAAGTATACATAATAGTGAGTCAGCTGCAGTCTGAATATATTACAGTCATGTAGGAAACTAGTATCCAGATTATCCAGCTAATATGTGTCATTTGGCTGGATGCCCAAAAGATTATAGTTTACAGAAGACGAGCAGTGAACAAAGGAACCCAGTTGTGACCCTCAAAAGCCATCCTTCTAGTGCGTGCCATCAATGAGAGTGAGATACGCTTAATCCTCAGGTGTTAGCTCTAAACCTGGCCATGCAAAATCAGTGGGGTCAGTCCCCAAATAGCAAGTACCACAAAGGAAGCACGAAATGAAGAAACAAAACCAGTTCTATAGTATGGGATGCTTAAACCAATAATCAATAATATATGTCCCATCCATGATATGACACGATACCCCTTCACCAAACAAGGATAAGAAGTGCCATATCACATCAAGATAGGATACGTCTTGTGATTATGGTCAAGCTAGAATAACTCTGCATCGTAGTTTCATTCCACAGGCTATCGTAACACAATAGGGCAACCCAACAACCAAACAAGAACATTAGTTAAACTATAATGCCACGATAGTCTCTGTCCCTAATTCCACTCAACAGAAGGCACAATACACAAGTAGGCATACCATATTAAGTAAAATAACATAGTAATAACAAGTAGCTTCAATTCGTGTCCCATTTGTCACGCCCAGTCCCAAAATATGTAGGACTAGGAACACATAAGCATGCCAGCCGTATGTATATGGCAACTCCAATATATGGATACCATAATATACATGTACACTGTAATATGAATAAAACTCACATATAGTATCTATATTATCATAAGTCACAGAAATACTAATCTCATCCACACAACAAGTCACACAAAGGAATATAACTAAACTAGAATAAAGTGTCTGAATAATCCAATAATGATAGTCGGGTGGAGACAAATCCACTACCAATGACTATATCAAAACTAAAATAAGAGAGAAGAATAGAATCACTAACATAAAATAAAGTGATGATATAAGAGTCAGCTAAAAGATCCAGCGCTAGAGATAATCAATGATGCTCAGTGGGTAAGGTCTCATCGGCAGAAAGTAACGTGTCAGTTCCGGGTCTGTACTCCTACGGATACTCATGGTCGTCTATACCTGACAAGGGACCAGGTCCTCAGAGGGATATAATAAGATACATAGAAGCAAGCCAATTGAATACAATGAACATGCATAATATTTAAAAATATATAAGTACGCTATACAAGATAATCTATATGAATGCAAATGAGGACAACTTTTTGACGTATGGGCAAGGGTAGGCTACTCGATCTAAATATCATAACTCACACACCCGTCTAGAATATCAAAAATCGATATACCGTGGGGGTAGCGACCAGCGTGACTCCAGAAATCGACATACCTTGGGGGTAGCGACCAGCGCGACACACTACCGTAGTGCGAGCTAGATACTACGATTTACCAGAGTGGTTAAAGCCCATACGCCTACTGATTGTCCTCCCATGATACTAGGTGTCAAGTGTGTGTCAACATATCTAATATATAGTAATGACTGAACGGAACTACACCTGCAATGAATATAAAAAAATATAAATAGCATATAAAGTACTGTAAACAATTTAGCAAGGTATACTTGCCTGGCAAGAAAGCTATGTAGTCCCAATATCCGGCTCCGAAAGTCATGTAGAATCAATCCAATATCCTCAGGGTCAGCATTCACAGGCACGGGAATCAGGGTGACTGCTACCGGTTGTCTACAGCGAGGGTAACGGGTCTACGATGACGACGATGACGAAGGTGATGATGTTGCTGATGATTATGATGATAGGGGGTAATGGTGATGACGAGGATAATGATGTGGATGATGGTGATGACGAGGATGATGGTGATAACGAGGATGATGATGATGACGAGGATGTGGATGATGGTGATGACGAGGATGATGATTGGGATAATTAGGGTTAAGGTGTTGGTGATGATGATGATGGGAATGAACGCTGATGAAGGGGTTGATGATGATAATAAACGGTGATGATTATGGTGATGGGGGTGATGATGATGATGTGGATGATCATAATGAGGTGATGATGGGGTGATGATTAATGGAGATGATGATTGTGATCCAGGGGGTGATGATGAGGTCTGTCGGAGTCCGGTCAGGGGAGGTCCGGCCAGGAGAGGTGGTCGAGTAGGGAGTTCAGGACGAGGTGGTGGTATTAATGGGAGGTAAAGATGCTCTGGCCAGGGGAGGTCCAGCCAAGGAGGAGCAGGGAGGATTTCGTGGTGGTATTGGTGGTGTAGTACAGGGAACGTGGGGTGGTTCAGTCGACGGGGAGAAGGATGACGGTGCTGCTGGTGGATGGGAGGGAGCGGGGTGGCTCGGGTTATGAAGGTCCGGCGAGGTCAACATGGGGAAGAGGGTGGCTGACAGACGGGGAGTCTCGATGAGGCAGTGCTCGGGTCAGGTGATCAGAAGTCGGGAAAGGAATGAGAACAGAGGAGACGTTGTTGCTATGTAGGTGCTAACGGTGGTGGTTCGTCTCTGAGTCGTCGAGGGAGGTTGATGAGGACGGGGTCGATCTCAGGCGGTGGAGGAGGATCTCGGGATGATGGGAGGAGTGGTGGTCGAGGGAGGTCGACGGGGGAGGAAGAGAAATAGGAGAGGAGTTAAGAAGAAGAAGTCGGGACGAAGGTATCTCCGGCAAGGTCGGGGGTCTATTCGAGTCGGGGAAGAGGACTCGACGGAGGAATAATGAGGGAGATGACTGGTGTTGTCTGGAGGCTGGTCGAGTCGGAGACGAGGGCGCCAGATTGCTCCAGTCGGTGGGAACAGGAAGGGGTCATGCACAGTTGGTGGGGAGGAGTTAAATAGTGGTCGGCTGGAATATGGTTTGGGTTTTTGAGCTTTGGGAAAATAATAAAGGAAAAGTGATAAAATTGTATATTTATACATGTAAAACTAGGGTCTTGGGGTTGACTTAGGAGATTGGGCTTGGTCAACATCTTCTTGGGATGGGCTTGGTCTTACATGGGGATGTTTGGAGGCTATAATTTACATTATTTAAAATGCAAGGATAGGGTTTAAATGATGGGCGATGTTGCACGTTGCACATCCAAAAATTATGGAAAAAATTCATGTAAAGGAAAAATTGGCTTTCTTCATGTATTGTCCAATGGTGTGGATACCTCAATGCACTTTTGCATAAAAGTGCCAAACAATTGGAAAATTGCACAAAGATAGAAATTGGATTTAAATTAATTAAAATTAATGCACAAGGTGTTCTTAAATTAATTAGAAGTACATGGGGATAAAATTAGGTGGGGCACAAGTGTCATGGACGTAGAGGACTCAGAGTAAAATATTATCATTAATTAGATTACATAAAATGGGTCAAGATTATGTCTCTAATTTCGATTGGAACGCACAAGGATACAAAGTCATATTTTATTTAGAATTTAAATATAAACGTCTGCGACGAATGTTGTGCGACTAAAATATAGCACAAGAGAGTATAATTATAAGTTACACCAAGGTCAGAATAGGAGGCGGACATGTCTAGGGCAAGAGCATAAAATTTATAGGAAGGCAGTAGCTATTGTAGTACTCTAATTATTGAAGCAACGATAAGGTGCTCTATGTGATATAAATATTGTAAAATTAAATAAATACCATGTTTTATTTCTATTTGGATTCAAACTAGCCCTAGTTTCTCTATCTATGCTAAGTAGGCCTAATTTTGGGTGAGGGGGTTTATAATCTATCCAACTTAAAATAATTTTATCCTCAAAATTAAAATAAGGCATGGTTTCTCTTTATCTAATCTCACTTGGTTACAGTCTAAAAGAATTTACCTCGAGTTTTAATAATGTGATTTCTACCCAACTTAAAATTTACCCATATATCACCTAAGGCTATACATCTAAGAAAATATTTCTCTAATTATTTAATCATGTTTTTCAATCCTCAAAGTTTTAACACCAAATATATTACCTATGATATGTCCTTAATCAATTATAAAAGAGAGTCACCAAGTCATGTGATTAGCCTATAGGGTATATCTAGTACTATCATTGTATCAAACTTATACCAAGCACGAGATTTCGTCTTTCTGAAATAAGGGAAAACAGAAAACAATGATAAATAGTTCAAGGGGAAGGTAATAGAATAGAAGTATGGAGGTCAAGGCGTTTAAAGAACTCAAATAGGAATTGTCAAGGTAGTTTTGGATTAAAATTTTATTTGGTAATTTCTTATTTGTATGCTCGTATCAGTATAGTTATATAACTGCTACGATACGCTCAGACATGTCTAGAGGGCAAGTACATTCGTCTAAGAAGCTAAGTCAATTTTATCTCAATCCACGTAAGTAGTCATGCGAGGGGCGAACCAAGCGCACTATGGTTGATCAGACCATAATACACTAATTTTGAAATATATTAATGTGTATACCCATTAATACATATATCATGATCAAGCTCGATAAAAGAGTAAGCTTGCAAAACTAGACTATAATAGCGGTATAAGTCAAGGTAGTACAAACGATATAAATACGCTAGATTATGATGAAAGAAGATACAAAATAATTTAAGTTTACAAAGAAGATAAAGACTCTACAGTCTCTACAGTTGTATACTAACTCCTTGTCTAAGTTGTTAGTTGACCAAATAGGGGTATGGGCCTCTAAGTTCTACTGTCTGAATGAATACTATCTTCCTATGCAAGTCTATAGTTGGTGTCATTCAGTTATACTTCATCAATGGGTCAAGGGAGCTATGTGATACTATGTGGTGAGGCATACTACCCAACTTAAACAATTAACTAATATTGTACCGTCTTGAGGATAAAGTAGAAACTCCTGTTAAGGTTTACGAGAAAAGGTCTTGGTACTTATTAGGGTGTCCTATTGCATTAAAAAGGTATTGGTCATCTTAAGTCTTAATCATAGTACTTATAGAACAAAAGGGTTAATATTAAGAATGGAAGGGTTAGGTGGCACGAGTTGAAAGAAAAGAAGAACATAATTAGTCGTCGCACAAATAGCGAGCGCCAAGTTTTCAGAGGAACAATATTGAATTTAAATAGAAAGGCTCTAGATAATATCATGGTTTTCTAAGGGATGGTGGTTTGCTAATCTCTGTATTCGAGGTATGGTCTAGGAAAGTGTTATTTTGTTCCTCTTGGCTTCCTAGTGTACTGTCTGCTAATATCAAGACAAGAATCTAAATGTATAGTTCTATAATACTATCTCACTATAAAAGTTAGGTTCAGTCCTAATATTCAACCTTAGATTTCTAGTGGTCCCTCACTACTAGGGTCAAACAATATGGTCAAATTTCTAACTAACCCTAGTAGTGTTTATACTACCCCCAAGTCTTCATAAATATATCGAGGGGTAATGGCAAATCAATCTATAGGTAAGGGTGCTAGGGTTTATAAGGTATTCTTATCTTAATGATGTGTAAATTTTAGTTATATTCTCAGTAGGTACGTTACCCTAAACAATAAGGGTTCCTATGTTCTAAGGAAAGTCTATACTCAAGGAACTATTTGGGAAGCACATGAATCAAGCATGATGCAATTATTTAGATAGAACATATTGGAAGAAAAGTGAATCATAGTCAATTATGGATGAGATCCTATACTCTAATCCTAGGTGCAGGCTTGCTCGGTACAGTAACGTAACCGAGACAATATACTCTCGACCTGCATGGGCCACCACAAAAATATGTCATATCCCAGTCCCAAAATATGTAGGACTAGGAACACATAAGCATGCCAGCCGTATGTATATGGCAACTCTAATATATGGATACTATAATACACACGTACGCTATAATATGAATAAAACTCACATGTGGTATCTATATTATCATAAGTCACAGAAATACTAATCTCATCCACACAACAAGTCACAGAAAGGAATATAACTAAACTAGAATAAAGAGTCTGAATAATCCAACAATGATAGTCGGGTGGAGACAAATTTACTACCAATGACTATATCAAAACTAAAATAAGAGAGAAGAGTAAAATCACTAATATAAAATAAAGTGATGATATAAGAGTCAGCTAAAAGATCCAGCGCTAGAGATAATCAATGATGCTCAGTGGGTAAGGTCTCCTAGGCAAAAAGTAACGCGTCAGGTCCGGGTCCGTACTCCTGCGGATACTCATGATCGTCTATACCTGGCAAGGGACCAGGTCCTCAGAGAAACATAACAAGATACATAGAAGCAAGCCAATTGAATACAGTGAACATGCATAATATTTAAAAATATATAAGTATGATATACAAAACAATCTATATGAATGCAAATGAGGACAATTTTTTGACGTATGGGCAAGGGTAGGCTACTCGATCTAAATCTTACAACTCATACACCCATCTAGAATATCAGAAATTGACATACCGTGGGGGTAGCGACCAGTGTGACTCCAGAAATCGACATACCGTGGAGGTAGCGACCAGCGTGACATACTATCGTAGTGCGAGCTAGATACTATAGTTTACCAGAGTGGTTAAAGCCCATACGCCTACTGATTGTCCTCCCATGATACTAGGTGTCAAGTGTGTATCAACATATCTAATATATAGTAATGACTGAACGAAACTACACATGCAATGAATATACAAAAATATAAATAGCATACAAAGTACTGTAAATAATTTGGCAAGTTATACTTGCCTGGCAAGAAAGCTATGTAGTCCCAATATCCGGCTCCGGAAGTCACGTAGAATCAATCCAATATCCTCAGGGTCAGCGTGCACAAGCACGAGAATTGGGGTGACTGCTACCGGTTGTCTACGGCGATGGTGACGGATCCACGATGGCGACGATGACGAAGGTGATGATGTTGCTGATGATTATGATGATAGGGGGTGATGGTGATGACGAGGATGATGATTGGGATGATAGTGATGACAAGGATGATGATGTGGATGATGGTGATGACGAGGATAGTGATATGGATAATGGTGATGATGAGGATGATGATGTGGATGATGGTTATGATGAGGATGATGATGTAGATGATGGTGATGACGAGGATGATGATGTGGATGATGGTGATGATGCGGATGATGATTGGGATGATTAGGGTTAAGGTGTTGGTGATGATGATAATAAGAATGAACGATGATGATGGGGTTGATGATGATAATGAATGGTGATAATTATGGTGATGGGGGTGATGATGATGATGATGTGGATGATCATGATAAGGTGATGATGGGGTGATGATTAATGGAGATGATGATTGTGATAGAGGGGGTGATGATGAGGTCTGTCGGAGTCCGACCAGGGGAGGTTCGGCCAGGAGAGGTGGTCGAATGGGGAGTTTAGGACGAGGTGGTGGTGTTAATGGGAGGTGAAGATGCTCCGGCCAGGGGAGGTCCGGCCAAGGAGGAGCAGGGAGGAGTTCGTGGTGGTGCTGGTGGTGTGGTGCAGGGAACGTAGGGTGGTTCAGTTGACGGAGAGAAGGATGACGGTGCTGCTGGTGGATGGCAGGGAGCGGGGTGGCTCGGGTTGTGAAGGTCCGGCAAGGTCGACACGGGGAAGAGGGTAGCTGACAGGCGGGGAGTCTCGGCAAGGCGGTGCTTGGGTCAGGTGATCAAAAGTTGGGGGAGGAAGGAGAACGGGGGAGACGTGGTTGTTGTGCAGGTGCTAACGGTGGTGGTTCGGCTCTGAGTCATCGAGGGAGGTTGATGAGGACAGGGTCGATCTCAGGCGGTGGAGGAGGATGTCGGGAAGATGGGAAGAGTGGTGGTCGAGGGAGGTCGACGAGGGAAGAAGAGGAACAGGAGAGGAGTTGAGAAGAAGAAGTCGGGGACGAAGGTGTCTCCGGCGAGGTCGGGGGTCTGTTCGAGTCAGGGAAGAGGACTCGACGGAGGAAGAATGAGGGAGATGGCTAGAGTCAGAGACGAGGGCGCTGCCGGAGTCGAGATGGCCGATGGATTGCTCCGGTCGGCGGGAATAGGAAGGGGTCGTGCACATGAGGTGGGGAGGAATTGAATAGTGGTCGGCTGGAATATGGTTTGGGTTTTTGAGTTTTGGGAAAATAATAAAGGAAAAGTGATAAAATTGTATATTTATACATGTGAAACTAGGGTTTTGGGGTTGACTTAGGGGATTGGGCTTGGTCAACATCTTCTTGGGATGTGCTTGGCCTTATATGGGGATGTTTGGAGGCTATAATTTACATTGTTTAAAATGCAAGGATAGGGTTAAATGAGGGGCGATGTTGCGCGTTGCACATTCGAAAATTATGGGAAAAATTTATGTGAAGGGAAAATTGAGTTTCTTCATGTATTGTCCAATGGTATGGGCACCTCAATGCACTTTTGCATAAAAGCGCCCAACAATTGAAAAATTGCACAAAGATGGAAATTAGATTTAAATTAATTAAAATTAATGCGCAAGGTATTCTTAAATTAATTAGAAGTACATGGGGATAAAATTAGGTAGGACACAAGTGTCATGGATGTAGAGGACTCAGAGTAGAATATTATTATTATTTGGGTTGCACAAAACGGGTCAAGATTATGTCTTCAATTTTGATTGGAACACACAAGGATACAAAGTCGTATTTTATTTAGAATTTAAATATAAACATTTACGACGAATATTGTGCGACTAAATTATAGCACAAGAGAGTATAATTATAAGTTACACCGAGGTCAGAATAGGAGGCGGGCATGTCTAGGGCAAGTGTATAAAATTTATAAGAAGGCAGTGGCTAGTGTAGTGCTCTAATTATCGAAGCAACGGTAATGTGCTCTATGTGATATAAATATTATAAAATTAAATAAATACTGTGTTCTATTTTTATTTGGATTCAAACTAGCCCTAGTTTCTCTATCTATGCCAAGTAGGCCTAATTTTGGATAGGGGAGTTTACATCATTGTAATACAATAGCACAACTCAACAACTAAACAAGGATATGAGTTGAACTTTTATGCTGCAATGGTCAACTTCTATAACTAAAACAGATTTAACGGCCAAACATGTGTTACGGCTTGATATGTGATCTCTAGGTTATCCCAGTAATATAATATATAAGTATCCTCAGATCATACCATAGTCGAACAGGACTGGCTGAACCAATGATATACAAGAAAAAATATATGATGCACCAGTATATTTCAAGGGACCTGAGCTAATTTAATGATCAGTAGCAGTTCCAGAATTTTTATAGGAAAGACACAAGATTGGCTTATAAATAAGTCAGATACTGCACTCCACTAGTGCAGATGATATACAGTATCCGTGGGGACCAGCCTTTACTCCCAGCTAACCTAGGGTGGTTCGACATGTACAATCTCAAGATACGGTTCCCTCCCAATGCTCTATAAATTAAGTCGCCTAGTTAACCCTAGATGATTTAGAATCTCATGCCATGGTCACATGAACATTCCTTCCTAAATATCATACTTTAAGTATGGGCACTCTTGATACGAATCCACATTGTCTCTTAAAGTTAAATCTGGATTCACCCAAGTGTGATGCAACAATCAATACTATCTAGCCACTGCTAAAGTCACTGTCCAACTACCAGATCTGTGCAAAGAAATAATTACATATATTACGTAGCAAGTGTATGTGGCATGAAGGCTCACTATATATCAAGTAGCATTCTTGGTGTGATCAAGTGTACCAGAACGGATACAACAGTTAGGAAAGGAACGAGTTCTAGTAACAAGGTTGTGGTCAAGTTATCAAGTAGTAATGTATTCAGGATAGGACAGTCAAATAGTGGTCACATTAATTTATCACTTTATTATATCGATAGATAAAATAAGAGTAGTGCGATGACCCCCCTCGAGATCAGATCCACAATCCTTAAACCAAACAAGGATCGGGATTGCAGACCCTCCCTCGAGTTGAACTACTCCCCTTATTCTGTCTAACATATAATAAGGTGATCTAGGAAAATTAGCCTAATCAGCAAGTAAGTATATGTAGGGCCATATCTACAGGCTCATGTCAGGTGCTTAGTCATTTAGCATATGGTCACATCTGAGTTATACAAGTCATTTCTAAGTTAACACATAACATCACAATCGTTCAATCAATATCCATATTAAACCAAGCAAGTGTCCAAAGTGTATAAGAAACATTAGGCGCATAGGAGAAAAGGCGCATAGCAAGGTGCCGTATAACGTCGAGTCCGCATATGGTTAAGTCCGCATAAGATCAAGGCCGTAAAGACAGAGCAAAGTCCACTCTTTGGGAAACGTGTGATCTAACAAACAATAAATGCAAGTCAAGTCAAGTCAAGTCAGAAAAGTGACTGATGAGACATGTGATAAAAGCGTGTCAAAAGAAAAGACAAATTATGGAAAGTCATGCCAAGTCAGTCATAAGTTATGCGTCCAGAAGGAGAGGGACGCATAGCTCCTGGTCGTATAGACAACGAGGCCGCATACTCTTCTTGGCCACATATTCACTTGGCCGCATGAAATATTTTTGGACTTAGTAAACTTTTATTTGTTCAAGTTCATGCATTTGGCCAAGGGTGCATGATAAATTCAGTCATGCGTCCAACATGGTTGGCCGCATGCTGACTCGAGACGAGAAGTCCATGCCGCATAGCACTTCGTGTTGTATAGCACTTCATGCCGCACAGCACTTCGTCGTATCCACCAAACAACAGCTTTTAGACCATGGCCAAAAGCTCAAAAATAAGTTTTTGTTTCTTTCATAGAAACCTCAAATGATGTCCAAATCTAGCAAACTAAAGTTCTAAACTACTCAAAATGAAGTACTCATCAATATGGAGTAAAAAAAATTTCGAAAACATTTAGTTTTAAGAGATCAAAACTCAAGAACACTCAAGAACACAAAAAAAATCCTAAAACTTAAAATTTAGATCTACACTAATCCATCTACCAAATCCAAAAATACCAAGTTCTAAATGCATGGAGAATTATATAAGGAACATAATGTAACAAAAATATAAAGGGTTTCTCTATTTCTTGTAAGATGTACTTGCCTATGGAGGGGGAGAGAAAAATCTAAGAAAGAGTATGTAAGAGAAAATAAAATAAAAAGAGAGAGAGTGAAGTTGGGTTATATATGGAGGGTTTGAGGTTTGGACCATGGATTCAACTCATGATAAAACTGAACAAAACAAATAAACCAAGAGCCAAGTAAAAAAAAGAATGGGTCTAGTCTCTCTACAACATATAACTATGCTAACAAAAGAATAATTATGCTCAAAATATGTATATTGGGAATGATGAGTGACATCTATCTATTGCATCAAGTTAATATTCCTTGTTCTATAGCAGTAAGACACAAAATAAGATTACTCGCTTATCTATGTGTGTTATCTTCTTTTATTATCATGCATTTAAACTATATCAAGAGAACTAACAGAAAATTTATTAAGTGTAAAGGTAAGACAAATAAAGTTTTATCGAAAATACCTACCTAATGAATGACTCTGCGTCGACCGAGAAAAACTCTAAATACTCCTTTGAACGAGCCCAAGACAAACAACACTTTGCCAATTAACCATCTCAAGGTACCAAGTGAAGTTGGATATTATATAACACACCACTTAGAAAAAAAATTGTCCTCGAACTGCATCAACTGAACACCAAGGAACTGCTACTTGAACTCTGATCATACTTGCTCCAATTCCCTTTGCATACACCAAACACACCTATAATAACTCACTTCACTGAAGCCAAATCCTATTCATCCAAATCACAGTGCACCAATAACACTCAAACAACTGAACATCAACAAACTCATTGAAGCATATCCTCTATATCAGACTTGAATACGCCTTACGTAACATCAAAGATTATTTCAACATAACTTCCCATTCAATCCTCGATCAATGCATTGTCCCTGTGCCTTACGCAAAACCATCGAACAACTATACCATCAAAATCAATCCAACCATATCCAAACTTCATAATTAATCCTATATTTCCATCAGCAATGTCCTTCGTGCAAAACTGTACTGCTTAACTCACTGAGCAGCTAGTACCCACAACATCAAGGGACAAAGTTAGAACTAGGGCAGTCCACCCATGCACTATACCTCAATCATTTTGAATTCAAAGAACATATCCTGAAACCAAATGATATCTCCAATCGAATCCAAGCTTTTTAACTCAACCAATCCAAAACATTTCAAGACATCGAATTCAAATCACAACTAATCTTCCTAACTTAATCACATCAAGTACCCAATCACAATTATATACTCATATCAATTCTAACAAATATCATATTATCTCCGAAGTAATCATTTAATCGATCCATATTTTATCTTCTGAGAATTCCTCAATCCAAGAAACAACCAACCAAGTCTGAATCATTAGCATGCATATTTTGATCACACTCTTCCAAACTTGATCTTAGTCTGGTTAATATCGTCCAAATTCAACCAAGCACGAATTTCTCTTCATTCAATCCCCAACGAATAATCTCAATTCATATCTCGTTTGCAACATATCAAGACCTGCATCCATCTTGCTCATCAATTTCTCCCAAAAGCATGGAATCCTGACCCATCAAAATCCAATCCATTCTGCTAGCCAATAACCAATTATTCCAAATCCAATTCTTATGACCACATGATTGATATCCCAAGTATTTATCCAATGCAGATCATAATGTTACCTCAAGTAAGATCAATCCAATCCAAGCCTATTCAAATTCAAAGATCACACTACCATTAAAAACATCTTTCAAGCATATGATTTCGAATCATAATTCAATTCTTTATCAAAATTTCATCCATCACCTTCACTTGAGCATCATCAAATAAGCCAATATGATAATAAGCATTCATTCCAACTATTTTCCAATGTTATCTTGTTCTTCCAACCAAAAATGATTAATGCATCACCATCTAATACAATACACATTCCAATCACATTAATCCATCAAAAACTCCCAAGAACCAGATCACATCCAAGCCTATTCTCTCAAATCTCGCTATTCCAGCTCTATAGTCTACCCAAGTAACTCTTCTAAGGTCAATCATACCAATCATATCTCTCAATATTAGAATGTCTGCCTAACCACTAGGCTAGCTTAGCAGGACATACTCCAACATGCAACTAGAATTACTGCACTCACCCCAATCCTACGGTCAAACCATAGTCAGCAACATATGAGATTCTATCCAAATTCTTCTCACTCAAACTTCTAAGCATCGAGTATAAATGATCCTACCAACATTAGCAACTTAAAATCCAAGGATCAGAGTCTATATAGCAAAGCCATTCCTAAGGTATATTCATCCAACCATCATTCTCGATATACATGATCGACAAACATTAGTTCGAGTAACTCTCATAGTCCAAGTCCTCAAATCTGTGTGATAGAATCCACCAATCCAGTTTTACAAATCTCGATCACCAAAATATAAGTCAAAATTCTAAGTCACCAATTCCAAATTGTAAACTCTAAGTCACAAATCACAAATTGTACGTTCAAACACAAATCCACCAAGCATGACTGCTTCTAATTCCAGACCAACTCATCCTCAATACATGCATCAAATTCACTTGTATCATCAAACCCACTTAACATCAAACCATAAGTCAAGATAATCTTGCAATCACTAATCACTTCACTGTTATATATTCATTTCATCCAAGCTATAGATCGACTCAAATTTTTTCCTAAGCCACTGATCTTGTTACATCGAATCAAAGATCAATCACCAAGAATTCTAACATCCACCAAGCCGTGTCAAATTTATATTTGTTTATTTCATACTCATGGTCACTTTGACCAAATCATCCAATTTTTTTTTGTTATCATTCAATTCACCAATAATCCACAAGTTAGCATCTATTGAGACAACAAAATTCAATAATCCAATATGCAACAAACTCATCGTTCATTTGGTTAAAATATTTTCAAGTCAACATCTATCAATATCCGATACACCTCAAGACTCTCCATGAGCCTAGACCATGTGCATTATATCATTGGTTACGGATCAATGCTCTCCATGAGCCTAGACCACTTGATAATTTCTCCCCGTCACTACTCTATCCCAAATGAGAAACACAACCATTATAGTTTACAATACCAAACAAGAACCCTCTATATCTTGGTCAATATAATAATCACCCCCCATCCCCCCCACGATACAGAATAGTCAGCTATTCCATCAACGGACTACAATTTTCCTACAATTGCTACTGAACCAACTAGCAAAGCTACTTATAAAGCCATTGTCTCCCCAACCGATCTAGTTTGAGAGAGTCCAAAATTGTTCTGAATATGAAGCTCGTACATAATTTTTGGCCACAGTCATCTTTTTCCACAAAATTGTGAATTTTCTTCTACTTTGAAGAGGTTGATGATGCAAATCCTTATTAATCACTAAAATCTTCTCTAAGCACATTGATAGATACAAAATAAAGATTGTTCTATAAACATTGTACAAAATTATGTAATGGAGAACGTAAAAATACTAGTACTTCACACTCCACAAATAAGTTAATAGTTACATGAGTATTCAATCTCTAGTAATATAAAGAATTAGCTTAATCAATTGCATCAATCTTTGGGACAAATATTAGCTTAGTACCGTCTTCTTCATTCTTAATCAGATAAGCATTGTCGTCATTATGATGTTGCATTCCTAGCTACAATTATAGAGTTCTGCTACAGCTAGAGAGCTCTTTTAGCATCATGCAGCGGAGAACGAAATTTCAAAATTTCATGATGAACCTTTGTAAGGAGTTTGTAAAATTATTATTTAAGAAGCTATAGCAAATATTAATCACGTGAAGGACAAAATATGCGTTTAGACTATGATTTTTATATCAATTTAGAGTTTAAGTCCTAAATGTCCACTTAAAAATTTTGGTTTCTGATTTTTTTAGGATTTTTTTTTCTTTCCATTATACACTGATTATGATTACAAGGACAACAATAAACACATGCTGAAAATGATAGTATAATAGAAAAAAATAAAAGGGTTAATTAGCTTTTAGATCCTGAATTTTATACCATCTTAAAGTTTAAGTTTTGACATGCCTAAATGAAAATTTTGGACTTTAGATTTTTAATTTTTTAATTTTTTATAAAGACAACAACAAACACATACGGAAAATAAAGACCAAAAATTAAATCTAAAATCCAAAATTTCTAATTGAACATATTATGGCTTAAAACGACCCAGACAAAAAAAAAAAAAAAATTTAAAAAATAAAAGCCAAAGCAGAATCGAACCGAGGTCTAGGTATTCGGAGTCTAAAACAACCACCACTACACCATAAGATTATTTTGTAGGCACAAAGATAAATATATTGAACAAATAATATATTCAGAGTTTTAAGTAGGGTTTCTTTGTGTTGTTAAAATGGGGAAGGAGGAGGAGAAGGGGGGAAGGAAAAATGGCGGCAGAGATGCTGAGCCTGGGCATCCTGGTAGATGTTGTAGATGAGGAATGGATGAGAGAGACTCTCCCTCAAGATGGTATGATGCCCTCTCTCTCTCTCTCTCTCTCTCTCTCTCTCTCTCTCATTTGTTAACAAACAAACTTTGTCATCGATGTTATGTTGGTTGCTTCTTCACTTGCTGCTGCTACATACATCATGTAGTAATAATACTAATACTAATAATAATATGTTAATAATAATAATAATTGTGTTGTTTGGTTGATTGATTGCATGCCTTTCTGTTTCAGATATCCCTCTGCCGTCAGAGATCGCCCCTCGAACAGACGACGCCGAGGACCCCACTACCAGTAATGTCTCCCCCTTTGTACAATCAACTTAAAAACCGATTTTACATAATACCAAAATAATGTGTACTTGGCCGTAGAACTCTCAGAAAGGAAATTTCTGTATGACTAGCTTACTTGGGCAGTCGAAACATATATAGGTATGTGTTGCCTTGTTAAAGACGAGGCCGCCACTCTTGGGACTTTTGGCCTTTGCTGCTCTAGCCGCGTTGTTACCTTAACAAGCTTGTGGAGGAATGGAGGATGGAAGATAATGTGGATATGAAGATTTAGGGCCACTTTTAATTGCAGTAAGGTTTCATCCAGGACTCCATTTGGTTCCAAACACTTTCCACTCCGGACAGGTGTTTTCTCGAATTGTGCCATTCATTTCAGGGTTCAAATGGGTATTTCCGGAACGCTGGTCCAATGAGCATTCCGGTATGCACGTTTGAGCAAACATGATGAAATGTACCTGCAAACCAAACAAGGCCTTAGAGTTTAGTTGGAGTTGGAGAGGCTTTTTTTTTTTTTTCCTTTTCTTTGTATTCTCTAGTTGGAATATGTATTTGCTTTTTGTTATTTCATGGTTTGATGGCAATGTCTTATTCGGTAACTATATCTCTATTATGAATAGTATATGATCTGGATCATTATATATTTGCTTATTCACATATGCTTTGTGAATGCTTGATTCTTCTAGAAATATTTTGCATTATACTCTTTGCGTTTGATGTTAATGTTTCTAACATATTTTGCCTGTCAAGAATAGCCGTAAAAGGGACCGATTTGCTTCCCTTTCCATGTTGTAACTTGTAACTGATTTATTCAACAGGTCAGGAAACTCAACCTGTGGATGGGGATGTATGGCGCGATCTTGCACTAGAGAATCAATAAGTCTACTGTAGATGAAGGTATAGCTCAAATCACTTGCTTACAAAGTAATAAGTTGCAATCTTTTGCCTAGACATGGGCATATCCATAGATCTTCACATTTCCACACGCCTCACAAAATTTCCTACATAGTTAATCTAGGAGACTAAGATGGTCAACCCATAAAGAAAACATTATTTTCTTTGTCACAGAAGTACCCGTACTCTATGTTGTTCTGGGCGCTAGGCAATATGAGGCGACAAGCGTCCTGACTCGTCTATGCTCGTGCCTAGGCGTCATCTTAGAACTTGGAAACTTTTTCTGCTACTCCTTCAAAGTTCTTGGCGATCCTAGGCAGTCGCCTAGGCGACCGTCTGGAGAAATTAACCCAGGGCGAGGCGACGATTTTTTTTTTTTACCTTATGCCTTGGCGCGTCTAGGCGTTGCCTCTAACTACATAGCCCGTACTGGGTTTTCTTTAGCGAACCAGTTTGTGGATCATAGATGGTAATTATTATTTTAGAAAGACAGAAGTGATGATAACCAAAATATAAAATTAATTCTATTCCCTGCCGTCCATTTTCTACCTTTATAATGGAACAAATGACGGGCATTTTTAATTCATTCTAAACCTACCATCAAATGTTTTTGCTGCTTTATACTACGAGAGAGAAGTGCCATATTGTTTTGACAATGTACGGATAGGTGGTAAAAAGTATAGATAGGTTACAATCTAATGCCTCCTTCAACCTAGAGACTATTTTACATGAGATGGAGAGATCAAACTTGAAAAATATGCATTTATAATGCATTATATGCACATATCATTTATAGATGCATTATATTATTCCATCTTTATTCTCATTTTCTTATTTATGAGTGCATGATATGTACAAGGACTTGATTATAATGTAGGAAGCATTCTGCTCTAAATATTGGTGTCGTTTCATTTCGTGTCAATGTTGGCTAAATATCTGATATGATACCTCTGACACACTCAAAATACTATGGGACAAGCCAAAATGCGTATCGTGTTTGTGTTGTTGTGTTAGTATCATGTCGAATCATATTCATATTAGTACAACACATTATGACATAATTGCGCTTTGAGATACCATGAAGAATAGTTAAGCTACGATAAAGGGTGTGTCTTAGTGTCACGATGCTCACACTTATGCATTATCTGAGGAGGGTCAAGATGTATGCAACCTTACCCTCATATATATATATGTGGAGAGGCTATTTCTGTTATTCGAATTTGCATCCTCTAGGATGCAAGCAACCACCCTTAGGATGCAAGCAACCACCCTTACTGTCTTGCAGTGGCGGACCCACCTTAGCCCCGTGCGGGGTGGGGTGGGGTTGAGGTTTTGCTTTCCTACTATATAGATATATGCTTTATGTTATATACTTGAGGTTTTTATGAAAAAAATCATAACCAACTTGTTGTCCAGTTTTACGTTTGTCTAAAGGATCTAATTTGAATATTATAAGTTATACACTTGAATATCGTAGCCTCTATGGCTTCTGTGTTCTGCCTAATTTATGTATGGACCCTAAAATATTGGAGTGCTATAGGCTTACTTGGGTCTTATTGCATGGGTACACTTTAGTTGGGCATGATTCAAACTTAGGCTAGACTAATATTCAGGCCCTTATTGTCCGTAGGTAGTAACTTTTTGTTGCACTGACCTTGGGGCTTTATTTTCAGGTTGCTTGGTAGTTATACTTATCCCCTCATCCTTAGGTTTCAGACCTTCACAATTAGCTGTTACTCAGTTCTTTATCAAGGATGAGTACTGTAAAGTTCATTCGATTTCCAGTTGTCCCCGAGCATCTCATCGTCATTGTCATCATCCAAACATGTTCTAACATCATGTGTCAGCTATGGAACATGGGAAATCTCCATAGAAGAATTGACATAGTTCTTATGACCATCTTTAGCCACACTTCAACCCTCTGTGCTGATTCCAAATTGATAGCCAAGATAACTATGAGCAAGAGAAGCTTTGTCAGAAGACCTAAAATGCCAGTTGGTGCAAGTAGGTATGCTTACCTTTTCGGTAATTCACTTTAAGCTCACGCAAATCAAATAGTACTCTCCAAGACCCCAAGTCTATAAACGAGTCTGTACGAAGTTGAAGAGGTAACAATTTGGTATAGGGAATTGCATTCGTCTCCATGACACATTAAGCCAAAGAGCAAAAAGGCATGATATTCCTGATTGTCGCTGAAGAAACTTAGTTCGAATTTTTTTTTTTTGCCTGAAAAGAGAAACCTGTTCAAGTTGTGGGAAAACATAGACACAATCAATTTGGTTTGGTTTATCCATGTTCAATGTAATTCAGTTATGCACAATCCATGTGTGAGCAAATTCACCAGTTGGATTGATCTTGGGCCCTAAATTAAAGTGCCTGGTGAATGGCATGGCCCAAGATTCTCCTTCTGTATTATTTAATAAGTTAACTGATCATACACTGTTTGAATCTATAAAAATACAACTGTTGCCAATAGCCAGGATCCAACAAAATGGCTAAAATAAATTTCTGATTTTACTTCCACACTAGATAAAACTCTACCTGAAAGATCTATTAAGACCAAATGCTAACAAACTAAAATGTGACAACCCCTAGTGGAAGCCTCTCAAGTATAGTGACCCCAAATGTGTCGTTCAGTGTGAGATACACGGGGCATCATCTCAAGGAGAAAAAGATCTCCCCTCCTGCCTACATGTCACTTCTGGTATCAGCCCTGCCTATTTAATATTGATAACTAAATTCTTGCTGAAACCTGCTCATGTTTTTGTCCTAAATATCCTATTGTTTCTTTCCAACAAAATACTGAGCATAATGCGGCTGCAGCTATGTCCGAGTTGCCTATCTCCTCTTTGATCCTTTTCATTGTCTACCTCTTTCTTAGGAAACTTTATGATCCGTTTGGCCCTTCTTTCATGTACTTTACATGTATCTGCTGAAAGACATCTTAGCAGGATATGTTTTACTTTTACCGTTTACTTACACATTTGGTGTAGCGCGCAATTTTCTGTTTTATATTTTTAGACTAACTGGGTAAGCATTTCCTCAGAAATAACTGAGGAATACTCAAGCAGACAATATAATAAAAACTAAACTGAATCTTACAGAGTCCTAATACAAACACACAAAATGTCTCAAAACTACCAGGTTTGTCAAACTGGCGTATCACAGTCCATTTTAAACTCCCTAGTGAAACTGAATTAACAGTAGAAAAGATCTCAAAAAGTGTTTCCATTCTAATCTTCTTAATTATTCTTGCACTTCTATTCCACTTCAAGAATTTACGTGTCCACTTGAAGCCTTCCGAATTTTGGGAAGAACTTTAGTTTTATTTGTTGTTTTTTTGGCATCAAACTTAAACAAAAATTAGTCAATGACAGAATATTAACAAGAATATGTTTACTTCTATTATTTTTCCTTTAAAAATTCTACTATTCATTTCATACCAAATTACCCATAAAAAATAAGCCATTACCATATCCCAAGCACCTCTTCTTCTTTTTTTTCCTTCCTTTTTTATAAATACGTCTCTTGAAGAATCCCACCATTGTTCCCAATAAGAAGGCAAAAGAGAAATATTCCAAATTTTTTAAAAGAGATTCCATTTAAATATGTGGTAAGCACTTCCGGGTTGGCAATTACAAAAAAAAAACACATATAGTATTGCAATTTATATGTTTCTTTATCAGATTATCACCTGTTTGCAATTTATTTTTATGCATGAACCAAATTAAAACTTTCCCTTAACAAGAATATACAATTTCCATAAGAACTTACCAACAGAGCACAAGACCCCAGAAAAATTTCAGAGAATAAAAGGATTTAAGTAAAAGATCCATCCTTAGTAAGATTCCAACATAAACTATCATTTTCCTCAATATACGAATTCAACATATCCATACGAATTCAACATATCCATAAGCCTAAGACAATCTGTAGTCAGAGAATTATCAATAATTCTCTTAAATTTGATCTTCCAAATTCTAGCACCATTATGAAAAACAAATTGTGATGCCACATTAGCCTCAGGATTAGAAGCAATACCAAATATCTTTTTGGAGACATATGTTGCACTAACTCGGATCCGACACGTTTCAGACATGGACTCGACACCTATTTTGTTGTGTCCTAGTGTATTTTGGAGTAACCTTGCTTGTCTGATACATGTCTGTCATGACACGACATACATACGGCATGAATTTTGGATTGTCCATGCTTCTTAGTTGGAAAACAATGCTATCCACCCAAGAATCTTTCCAATATTTAATAAGTTTGCCATCACAGCATTTTCTCCTAATACCTAGTCTAAAAAACAATTTTATGGTTCAATCCAATTCCTATTATGAGGATTAGTCATGTTCGAAATCACAAATTTGCATGTCAGCCATAGAAATGTCCCGACTTATATTGGTGCCTTAATCTCCCATATCATAAGTTTGCTGTTGATTTTTTCTTGTTGCTACTGCATTCCTTTTTAATTCTGAATTTGATGCCTTTTTAATTTCTGGTTGTGGTTGAATTTTTTGAGAGTTTTTGAAGTTCAATTCCTTTTAGACTTATTCCGTTGCTGCTTTTTGTCAAATGATATGGAAGGGCTGATTGTGGTGAAATTGTGGGTTAAAGAATCTTGTATGAACTAGCTAGGGAAGTAGTTTTTTTCTTTCGAAAACCAATGGGCTCATTGGTGTGAAGCTAAATGGAGGAAGATTATAACTTAGTAGTAGCCTTGTAAAATGTTTAGAACATTTATTACATCTAGGAATTTGAATTTTATAGGACATTGAGTATATAAAATATTTAAGATATTATATATTTATTGGCATTCGATATTTCAATATGTCGTCCGATATATCTCCGATATCTGATATCTCATACCCAAACCAGTATGAACGTGATATCTGATATCTCGAAAAAAAACTGCTTCCATAAGACCTTCATGTCGCTCGCAAATTTTCTTCAATGGCTTAGGTTATTATGTGTTAACCTAACAATTTATCATGTGTTAACCTAACAATTTATCATCCTTTCTCCACCTCCACATGCATTCATCTAGGATATGATTCCTTAGAAGCTTCAATTTCTCTAAGTGTCTGTTCAGCTTCTTCTTCTCCCTTCTCTCTTCGTTTTTCTCTATCCTGCTGAACTTTGGACCCCATCTCTTCATTAGTGCATTATGAATCTATTATCTGGGTATGAACGTGATATCTGATATCTCGAAAAAAACTGCTTCCATAAGACCTTCATGTCGCTCGCAAATTTTCTTCATTGGCTTAGGTTATTATATGTTAACCTAACAATTTATCATCCTTTCTCCACCTCCCCATGCATTCATCTAGGATATGATTCCTTAGAAGCTTCAATTTCTCTAAGTGTCTGTTCAGCTTCTTCTTCTCCCTTCTCTTCGTTTTTCTCTATCCTGCTGAACTTTGGACCCCATCTCTTCATTAGTGCATTATGAATCTATTATCTGGTTGTCCTGGTTCGAGGCCACCATGGATGATACTCGGAAATGTATCCTTCAGTCGTGTGTCTCCCATCTGTCCTTCAAATAGCATAACCTTCGACCTGATTGTGACATGTTGATGGCCCGTGTCCGATCCCTTAGAAAGCTTAGTTGTTTGTTTATCATTTTTGGTAATAATATACTTTTTAAGCCAAAAGTCTTAGTTCTCCGATTTGGCTCATTACTGATTTACCTTTGCTGAAGAAATAAACAGAATACTGGAAACCTAGGTACTGAACTGGTTGCATTCCTTAATTTATAGACATAAGAAGAAATCATTGTGTCCCTTTGAAGAATTTGCTTCATAGGTGAGGTAGGATTCCACTTCAATTACACGTAATTAATTTGAAAAGCCATTCCAGATAAAAATACGTTAGGAACTTCACCTTTTATTTTGTTCTCTGATATGGTGAACTGCCTTGTGGCCTTTATTCAGTTTTTCTTGTGTCCAGTACGATACATGGATAGCTTTTTTGCATTTTGTCTTTACTATATTAAGATGTACATCGGCTTTTCTTATTCATCTGGTAGACATAGTCCTTTCTTACATTATGAGTTGGATCGCTACTGCTACTTCATAAGTGTAGATATTATCTGATGGGCCAGCTAAGTTAAAAAGCTTTCTTTTTGCCATTTATTCACTTGGAGCAGTCAAAGTACTATGTAACTTCCATGCAATTGCCTTTTGACTCCATACCCATATTGTTGCAGTTAGCACATTCTGAGGGACTTGATGAGTGCATGATTTCTACCTACTAATATGGCTCAAAAAACAGCTGGGAAATGCGAAGAGACATTATAGTGTATCAACCAGTCACCATATTGAACAAGAGTGCTAAAGGGGGTAATTGGTCAATTATGATGTTGGTTTGCCTCTTAGCTGGCTATATTAGTTTCCTTGTTGTCTCTCTCTCTCTCTTTCCGTTCCAAAACTTCGTGTCTTTTTCTCTGTCTACTTTTGCTTGACGGCTGTATTTACTGACTTGAAGAAGGATATAGTAGTTGTGTTTCAACATCAAGATTGCTTACAAATTTTCAGCTCGCTATTTATATTAAGAAATCTTAACATCTGGTAGATATGAAAATGTTCTGAATTCCTTTTGCTGTTGCAGTAGGTTGCATTAAAAGGAAATATCATTGTCATCTTTGAATTTTTATATAATGTTTGTTTATTGGTTTTTACAAGGCCCTTCACGGCTCCCAAATTGCATTTGTTGGTATGATGAATTTAATTTTGGAAGTCCCTATTGCTAGTTACTGTACTAATAGGAATATATGTAGCGGCTATCCTCATCAGAAAGTTGAATTTAATAATGTGATAATCATGCTATGCTCATATCATAATACATTTATCTGCCGTAAGTGAGGGGTATACCATGTTCACTAAGAAAATATATGAATGCTACACGACTACCAAGTTGCAGCTTTTCTTGAAAACCTTTTATGCACATTGCCAAATTACACCTTGACACATACTACCTTTCTTTAAGAACAAACCTTCAAACTTATGCAACTTGAACCATTTCTCAATATAAGAAAAGTGAAACGAAAGGAAAACCATTGCCAGTGCTCGAATACTAACTATTATTGATCAGAAATAAGAAGCTTGAGATTGTGGGTTATCACTTAGAAGAGCCTTCCTTTTTCTATTTCTCCAAAGAAGAGAGGTCAAACTGGATAATTAGAGGAATCCCGAGAACTCTATATAGATCACCATTGCTGTGAACCTGGTGTGACCATCAACAACTTACATTGACAGTTGATTCTGTCAGCCCATCAGCAGGATTGACACGCCCAGTTCTTGATGAATCTGTGTGTGACCTCTCACAAGCTTGCACCGATTATGTGCATTTTTTGAATTCTGCCTATTTGTCATTTCTAGCTTGTCGTTTCGGTTGATTCCTACTTGTTACTGAGAATATCTTTTTTCAGCAAACCACAGTGAAAAGATGCATATGGATGTTATAAAGGTTGTGTGCACCACCTATGTACCCTCATATGTATATCATGTGTAACCATGGATGTTGGATCTTAGCAAAAGGTTTGAGTCTTTTGGGCAGTAGATGTGAATTTTTTTTATGTTATATATAATTATTCAAGAAATTTGTTCGGAAACTGAAATTTCTTCAAGCTTCACCAAATAAGCTGACAGGTACAAATAAGCAGAGAAATAAGTTGGTTGGTGGGCTGAGAAAAAAATTGTGCAAAAGGAGTAGCAACCTGCAAAAACGACAAATGAGATGCATATCCTCATGTCCTGCTTTCGTTCTTTTTTACTAATAAAAAAAACATTGTGATGTTTGATTCTTTTTACTTATAAATAAACATTGTGATGTTTGACAGGAAAATAGATGCTGCATTGTTTACTTATGCAAATACCTGTTCATGATTGGTATACTTCTGCAAGCACTGGTACACCTATAGAGGGAGTCCCACAAAAGAAGCCATTACTTTGTTTCTAGTGATACAATATCTGGACCAGTGTTATATGTTGATGGTTGAATACAAATTTATACTTCTTTCGATTTATCCGGACCAGTGTTATATGTTGGTGGTTGAATAAATTCATACTTATTTCATATATGGACCAGTATTATATTTTGGTGGCTGATTGAACTCGTGCTTCTTTCAGTTATGAGAAGCGCATGTTTTTGTGTCGATGTGCAATTATTTTACCTATTTCAGTGATGATAACACCTGATTGCGAACCTTGTTGGATTAGGGTGTTGGGTTGGCTTCTCGCAACAGGTTGAGTGCTTGTTACATAAACTGGACAAGCAGGAGAATGAGCCATAGATACTTAATGAGGGTTCCCTTCAAAAGTCAGAATATATGATATTTTATGGATCAACTCTATTTCGGGTCTCACTGTGTTGGACAAGCCTCGCTTAACCAACCTGAACTAGTAACTGCTCCGAGAGGGACATACCAAGATTTTTTGCAGAAAGTGTTGGTTTTGACTATTATATGTGTTGTTGGGCTGGCAGAGGAAATCTACCAATCATGCATGACCATTTCCTCTTCCTTTTCGTCGTTACATGCGTATGATTCATGTAACACCCCTCTCTACTAGTTATGCTCTGGCAAAACTAAAATACACATGCCAATATATAGTCGTCTTTTATATTATGTATTAGAATCAATGAGCAATTTAGTGCTGAATATTGAGAACCTTCTTATCCATACGAAAGGTGTTGATCCAATCCAAATCCATTAGAGCTGTTTGAACCAAAACTTGTATATTGGACTTTGGAATTTAATGAGCATAGGGTTTTGCAAGGGCAAGAGGGGATAAACCTCAAACGTAAAGAAAGTCCAAAATTAAGATCACATATTAAAAAAAGAGCATACATAAATATTTAGTTTTACTTGACTTACAAAAAATAAGATAACTAATCTCATATTATAGTACTCCTCTCCGATTGCACATATTTTAAAATCGTTGAATAATGTCTTCATTGCTGACCCTTCCTTCCTATCGGGCGCCTTCGTCAGGCTAAGCATCTTTTGGCGGAGGAAAGGAGGCGACATCTCGCTACCCTCTTAGCATGTCCTTGAGAATGAAAATGAGCTTTTTTACGCAATTATGACTAAATTGTAGCGATTAGTGAAGCACGACGGCCGAGAGAACACCTATACATTTGAGCTGAACGGGAAGCGCACTACTTGGGTCTCATACATGTTTTTTCTCAATGTAAGCGATCAAAGAGTCATTTATAAACTCATCTCCAAGTCGATTGAGTAGCTGAGTCTTGATAATTTTCATGGTTGAAAATATCCTCTCGAAAGTTGTCGTCGCAACAAGATTAATGCCAATTTAATAAGTAGAAATGACAACGAATATTGTCGATGCCTCTGGGTTTGAACTATTTTTCACTACCAAAATATGATGAAATAACGACTTTTTTAGCGACGTTGTCTGTTGACGTCGCTAATTTTAAAAAAATTAGCTACTTCATAAATAAATGTTGTTGTATGTCGTTTGCGACAAATAGCGATGAATAGCGACTATACTTGAATTTTTTGAAAGAATAGTCGCTATATATTTTTTAACGTTGCTAAACGTCGCTAAAGTTTTTGATTTAGCGACGTTTGGAGACATTTTTATCGACGCGGTTATTTTTTAATTAACGACATTTATAAATGTAGCAAGTCGTCGCTGAATTTTTTTAGTTTAGCGACGTCTAGATCAGACGTCGCTAATTTATTTTCAATATAGCGATCGAGTTTCACTTTTCCTATATTCTCACTCAAAAATTTCTCAAAATTTTTTCTTTCCCCCCAACCCCCCTTCCGACCCCTTCCGACCGTGCTCTATTACCGACCCCCTCCACCGTGCTCTACTATAGACGATCCCTCTTCCTTCTCCACCGAGCACCTCCTTCTCCTCTCTGGGCTTCACCGAGCTCCTCCTCCTCCTCTCCGGGCACCTTCTCCTCCTCAATCGCCTACGTCGACCTCCTCCTCCTCCTCCTCCTCCTCTCGGCCACCCCCTTTCTCGATCAACCCCCAAGATCAAGTAAACCCTAACTCTAGCTATTTGACATGGACACGACACATATACAGACATAGACACGACACGTGATATGACACAGACACATACACAGACACGACATGTCACTAACATGACACGGGACATGACACAGACCCTAACCCTATCTGAGTTAATTAGACGTAGCCTTTGGTATTGACATCGTGTACAATACGATGCAGATCTCGACTCAAGGAGATTCGTATACACGGACACGGAAATGACTCTTCAAAGTCGAGACACGACACAATATTGGATTATTCTAGAACTCGTATCCAACTTGGGTTAGACCAGTGTCAAACCTATCCTTGACACAAGAGTTCGTGTTCGGGTGGTTGTGGCACGATATTGGTATATGTATCGCGTAACCAAGGACACAACGTCCCCCTAGGCTCCCCTCAACTCCAATGACCCCCCTCCTCGGTCAGAGGGCAGGTAACCTATATTTGGAGTGAGTGTCATGAGTGGAGTGTGTATCTAGGGTGTACTAGTGTGTGTGTGTATGTAATAGCAGTAGCAAGCAATAGCAATGGCATCAACAGCAACTTGCACCATGTGCAAGTGAGTGCACATTCTATACATGTGTGTGTTTAGTGAGTGAGTGTTAGTGAGTTAGTATAGGTAAATGATTAAGTGTTGAGTGAGGGAATGTATATTAGGATTGAGTATCTAAGGATATTTTAGTTTGGTTTAGTATCCCAAGATACTTGAGTAGGTATCAATATACCAAGATACATGGATAAGTTATTGAGTATGAGGTATTGAGTTAATTATGAATATCTTAAGTATCTGGGGTACTAAATGTCAAGTGATACCTAGATACCAAGTTCATATATAGCTACATGTGTAGGATTAGCTATATAAGTTACATGGTAAATAGTTTCACATAGATAATACTCATTATAAAAGTAGAATAACTAGATTTATGTTACAAGCTAGATAAATATAAGTTAAGTGGTAAATAGTTTTACATAGATATTACTTGTTATAAAAGTAGAATAACTAGGAACGCTTGTCGTCACCTTCAAAGTCAAGTGTCCATGTGAGCAATTCTCTGGAAAGAAAATTTACTTCTATAAGCCTTTTGAGGCTATTAGAGTTCTACCAAAAATCTAGTAGACTTTTGAAAATCTAGTCTAACTCTAGTAGCCTCAAAAGGCTTGTAGAAGTAATTTTTTTTCCAGAGAATAGGTCACATTGAATACGTGACGTCACACATACCCTTTATTAGTGTTTACATGTGTATCCATCTTTGCATCCATTTAGATAATATACTTAAACGATATCTATTTATCTTTGTAGAAGTATCTAGAAATGGATCTGAATTACTACCTGCTTCATCGTTCGTGGATGTACAATCGTCATCCTGATGACATATGTGATATACGGGATGAATTCATAGAGGGTGTACAATAGTTCCTGTAGTTCGCCAAGGCGTTCGCCAAAATTAAGTGTCCGTGTGTGAGATGTCGCAACTTGAAATATCATCCATAAGTGAAAGTCACATATTATTTGTACTTGAAGGGTTTAACGCCGAATTACTATCAGTGGAACGTGCACGAAGAATTTGTGTATTTAGCATCGGAGTTGGAGCCTTATGTTAATCTATATAATACCAACCCACGTAATCATGGTGTCAGAATCAAGTAAAACAGATCTATAACATGTGATATATACACTATCAAAAGTAACAGAGAAATGTACTCGTCTGAGGTCCTGAACAAATAACACGAAACGATGTCCGAACTGGTATCACACAGACCTATATATAAAATATCATGTCATTCGGTGTAATGAAGGGATAAACAAGTTAAAATAAGCTAAAATAGAATTTTTAGGTCAAATTTAGGCTCTTCTAGTCAAACTAGGTCAAGGGTTGACTTTTATGGTCAAAATAGTTAACTCTAGTCAAAGCTAGGTTAATTCCTTGATTCTAGGTTCATACTAGTCTTACCTTGCTAATATCTAAGGTATACTAGTTAATATTACTATATATAATATATATATATATATATATATATATATATATATATATATATATATATATATATATATATATATATATACTCATATACTATGTTATCACAAGGTATCCTATTACACCATAGTATCTAGGTTACCTAACACTATAGACTAATACCCATATCCCATGAATCTCACAACCAATACTTGGTATCTTAAACCTACGCTAATATTTGATATCTTATAATATTTACACTATATGATCAGTTACCTTAACATATAGGTAACATCTTAACATGTACCCATACCTAGATACCAATCCTCGTATCTCAATTATCTAATACCTTAATATCTATATACGAGATATCTAGTATCTTATAATATCTAAGTATCTTGATGCTATTAAGATACCACACTAGATTACCTTAATCCTATTACTCACTTATCATGACATACCTACACTAGCCCTCTAGGTACCTATTTGGCACCACACCAAGAACACACACCTCCTCACCTGTGAGCACCCTAATTTTTATATAGGGTTAGTTTGGTAATTAATAATTTTTTTTAAATATTTATTCGATAATTTAATTGAACTTTGGAAACCAACCACCATGGTTTTAAAATCTTGAGTGCAACACTAGTCTTTCCCTTCCAATCAACCTAGCATGCTCGACTTAGACGAGTTAAATTAGGCTCCTACCATGACCGTCCCTCACAAATTTGTAATCCCATGCCTTATTTTGGTCGCACAACTTTCGCGACACAATTACGAGAAAACGATAATTAATTAACCATTTTGTCGTGGCGTACGATTTTAACATGCCACCCCAACCCATTGATTCCAACTAAATCCATGCTATGAGCTAACTGTTACGCGTACGATACTCGAGTTGCGTTATCCGAAACCCCTGCATGGCCCCATTATAATATTAAGTTAAAAATAAAATTTATGGATTTATTTAATTAATTTAATCTTCATTAATATTTAGTAAATATATTTTAATTGATATAAATTTGGGTGTAAATTAATTGTTGGAGAAAATATAAATTCCTAGAATTTTTTCCAAGTGCCTAACTATTTTTAAAAATTTTCTATATATAATTAAGAATAAATAAAACAAAAGAAAAGGAAAAGAAAAGAAATAAAATAAAACCCATTAACCATAAAACCCAAACCAAAATCCATTAACCCGAAACCCAAACCCTAACTACTCTACCCAGACCCTCACCTGCAATTCCTCCCCTATCTCTCTCCCTATATATATATATATATATATATATATATATATATATATATATATACATACATGCTAAACCCTAACCCTAAACCATACCACCTCCACCATCACCCACGCCTCCACCCAGGCGACTACCCTCCCTCATCGACCGCTGTCCCCGTATCGAACCACTGCCGTCGCGCCTAGCAGCCGCAACTGTAAAACTCCTAATCTTAAAAACCGTATTAATTATTTAAGTAATTATTTAATTGATTTATAGTAATTATTAGCTAATTAGAAGAAATAGAATTTATAAAATTTTTATTTTTAGGTAATTGTGCATTTAGAGATTTTATGGAGCAATTATAATTTTACCCTAATTATTTCCATGTAGGAGACCCTTTGGACAGCTGAGTAGATTTATTGTATGCACTAATAAAATTTCTAGAATTATATATATATATATATATATATATATATATATATATATATATATATATATATATATATATATATATGTCACTACCCAATTCTAGAAAATAGGGTTATTTTTTATTTTTATTTGGTAAATTGTGTATTGTATTTAATTAATTATATTTATATTTATTTGGTGCTTATATTATTTTGTAATGATTGTTTTAGGGTTTTGGCTAGCCTGGACCCATCTCAGACCCTAGTGGACCCATGTCCGACCCAGCCCACACCCTTGTGAGGATTATTTTGGGGCTTAAAAATATTTATTATATTTTTAGTGGGTTAGTTGGAGAGATTTGGAGTCAGTTTGAGTGCTTTTGGAACCCCGAAACCCAAAACCCAAGTTATGAGGGCATTTTGGTCATTTGGACTTATGTAACTCTTTATTTAGGTGTGTGGCCGGCCCCTACCTACCCCCCCCCATCCGTGAGAACACAGCAGCATCCCCCCCCTTTGTATTCTACTTCTTCTTCACTTCTTCTTCATACTTCTTCTTCTTCTCCACTTCTTCCTTCTTCTTCAAGGTGAGTTCTTCTTCCTTTTTCTTCCTTCTTCCTTCCATTCCTTCTTCTTTATGCTAACCCTCACCTTGTATTTTCCCTAACCTAGGTGTGTGGAGCCTAGATTTAGTGTGGAGGCTAGAATTGGAGGCTTGGAGCATGAGGGAGTTGATTCCAAGTAGATCGGAGACTTTGGCCTTGGGATTTCAACTCCCAAGAGGTAAACCCTAACTTTCTCCCTTGCTAATTACTTTTATGTAGTGTAATTAGTGTTGTAGAACCTTCCTAGACCCTAAGCCTACCCGTGGGAGGAAGTTGGAACTAGTTTGGTTGAGTTTAGAGACTTTGACATTAGGTTTTATGTCGATTTTGGGTGGAATCCGAAATTGGCCCAATTTTGGGTGATGCCCTAGGTTAGACGGACCTAGGTAGACGTTGTCGGGTGTCTTGAGGGTGAGTGCGTGTCTCCGTTTGGACAAGGAAAGTCGTGTCGCGGAGAAACGGGCGTTTCGGGCAAAATTAGGGTTTTTCGTCGTCGCCGATTCTAAGTGCGTACGTATTTCTGCCACAGGCCTAGAATTGACACGGTAATACTTTTTCTAGGATCTAGGCATCGTTTAGAACGCGTGGGTAAATTTTGGGCCGATTCCGAGTTCGTTTGGTGCCTGTTTCAGGAGGTTTTCTGAACCGTGCACCACGTGTTCGTCGAAATGACCGAACGGCCATTTCAACTTGGTTTCCTCATTTCGGGCTTGTGCGCGCGTTGTGTTAGTATCGGGGAGTGTGTGCTAGAGTTTTCGAGTTATATTTTATATATTTTAGGGTATTGGTGAGTGTCGGGGTCGTTGGGCGTGAGTGGGGCGTGTTGTTTGTGTGTTGTGTGCGTTGTGTTGTGTTTGTGTATTTGTGTCTTTATATATATATTTATGTGTGTGTCTATATATATATATATAATTATATATATGTATATGTGTTTGTATATATATATATATATATGTGTGTGTATTTATATCTATGTGCTTGTGTGTGTATATGTTTATGTGTATATATATATGTATATGTATAAGTGTGCTTGTGTGTGTATATGTATATATATATATATATATATATATATATATATATATATATATATATATATATAGGTGTATGTGTAGATATATATTTATGAGTGTGTGTGTATATATATATATATATAAATGGGTTTCTATATATATATATATATAGCTATGTATATTTATTAGTGTGTGTGTGTAGTAGTAGAGAGTGTGTGTATTAGTGTGTTAGTGTGTGTTAGTATATAGATATAAGTGTATATATGTATGTATTTAGTTGTATATATATATAGTTATATGTGTGTGTGTGTATATATATATATATATATATATATATATATATATATATATATATATATATATATATATATATATATATATATATATATATATATATATATATATATATATATATATATAGGGTGATATATATATATATATATATATGTATACAGGAGTGTGTGTGTGTGTTTGTGAGTTGGAGGGGGGGGGGGGCTTCAGCACCTGCAACAGCAGCAACAGCAGGAAGAGCTGCAGCAGCAGCAGTACAAAGAGCAGCAGCAGCAGCAATGTGAAGCACCAGTAGCAGCAATAGCAAGCCAGGCAGCAGCAGCAGCTAGTATATGCAGCGGGGAGCAAGGTAGATAGAGTATTAGATAGATTAGATAGTTAGATAGATATATAGATAATTAGATAGGTAGATAGTTACTAAAATAGATAGATAGATAGTATTATAGATAGATAAGTAGATACATAGATAGATAGATATATCTATGGATAGATAGATAGGTAGATATATGGTAATAAATATATACTATATATATATATATATATATATATATATATATATATATATATATATATATATATATATATATATATATATATATATACCTAGAGCTAGATATATATTATAGTTAGTAATATATATATGTGTATAGGTAAGGTATAGGGGTATATGTATATGTGTGTGGATATCTATATATATATGTATATAGATACTTAGATATATAAATATATGGTAGATATATATATTTCCTAGCCTAGATTAATAACTAGGTGTATAATTATTATCTAGATAGCTAGTTAGAGGGGTTTGAGAGCGGTACCTCAATACCTTGAGATACCGAGGTATCTTAATACCTTGAGATATCCAAGGTATTGAGTTTCGAGCGGGGTATTTGAGCATTAGCCTAGAAAATATTTTGGAGTAATTTTTATATATTTATATATATATATATATATATATATATATATATATATATATATATATATTTACGCGTGCTAGCATAGGTTTTAGCGGGTTTAGGCGGGGTGCGTGGCCTAGGACGAGGTATCGGATACCGAGGGTATCCCGGTATCTCGATTAGGTGAGTTTGTGAGTTTAGTAGCTTAATGAGCTCGGTTTGACCTAGAATTTCAGGGGCACCCTAGTTTGACCTAGCTTTGACCATAATTGTCCTCGTTGACTGTAAAAGTCAACGTTTGACCTAGTTTTGACCTAGACTTGACTTTTTGGACCCATGTTGACTTTTTGACCCGAATTTCACCGGTTTGACCCGTTCGACCTAGAATAGCCCTAGAAGCATGTTTTTAATTATTTTATATCAGTGTAAATCCTTAGAACCCTGTTTAATTCTGCTTTTCGTAATAGGTTCTTGCGATACCGGTCCGGATCTCGATCCTCATCAGTTGCTCAGGACATCAGGCGAGTACCTACCTCTGATAGTTTCCATTTCATGATAGCGTTTATATCACCTGTTCTAGAACTGTGATACTTGATTCTGACATATTGTTACACGAGCTGGTACTAGTGGATCCCGTTATGAGATATTATCCCCCTTACCGTGTTCAGCGGGTACTCTATCACGTGTATTTCATCATGTGCTTCGGGTATTGATTCTCATGTGCTATCATGTGCTTATTGTGCTCTCGCCTTCATGTGCGCGAGCTATTATCATGTACGTAGCATGTTGTGGTTAGATCCAAGAGTATTAGTGGGGGAGGGGAGTAGGAGTTGGTTATGTGATCAAAGCCAAACAGTATTCATGTGTATGTCGGTTATGCAACTCACGCATAACGGAGTTATCGTAGTATTTTTCTTGTGCAACCTAAGCTGATCACATAACGAACTTGTGCTCAAGGCACTTAGCTAGTATTCATATTTCTCACATGTAGTTACTTTTTCAGTACTTGTATTGTTCTCCAGTTTATATTGCAGCTACTTATTGTGCTCCAGCATATATTTATTTCCTGTGCATCTTGTATACTTTTCTATTGCTCGTCATATACAACTTACCATGTATTTGGAGTTGCTTTCAGAGTTATGTACTTCGCTCCAGTCCTGACTGGGCATATTTTTTTCAGAGGATCCTGAGGACTATTGCCCGACGTTCTACGGGCCGGGTGTTGACGAGGGTTGTGTCCCCGAGATCGAGGAGGAGTGCGCCGAGGAGACGCCATTAGCGCTCTAGTTAGCTAGGTGGGTTTCCTGGTTTGTTCCCAGTGGTTTATTTGGATGATTGTACTTATTCTTTTGTTGCTGTGAGATATTGTAGCTATTATGGCCTTTGATTGTATATTTTGGATATTGTCTTGCTCTTTTGGTTCTGGTTTTCTTTTGCTATCATATCATGCTTTATTTCTTCTCCTAGATTTTATGATTGAGAGTTCATATATATATTGCGTGGTTGCCCTCCTTTTGGAGAGGTCATGGCAGATTTTCTGTGAGATATATAGATAGTTGGCTGACCTAGAACGGACCTTTACAGCGTTCTACCGCCGATTCTGTGGCGTAGGCTGGACGTACCCATGACTCATGCCCGATTTTTGGGTGTGGGTCGTGACACATTTTTGGTGGCGGCCCATGCAGGTCCAGTTTTTAGGTTTACCTGCAATAGGATATAGGATATAGGCTGAGAGAGTGTGTGCTCAATCATAACTAGGACCCTTCCTGCTTTCTTTTGCTATCTTTAAATTTTCCTGAAATTGTTTTCTTTTGCAATATTACTGTCCTTCTTTGATGTTATCGTTTCTTGCACCGTATTGACTTCTTTTGATCTGTGTTCTTCTTAATTCCATTCTAGCACTTGCTTTATCTGATTCCGGTGCTTCCCATAGCTTTGTGTCTGTATCTTTTGCTGTTAGACATCATCTTTTTGCTGAACCTTTAGCTAGACTCTGCAAGATCACGACCAGGGGTGGTATCAGCCTAGTCCGTGATGTCTGCAGAGACCGGAGAGTTACCTTGGGAGGCCGGGAGTTGAGTGTGTGCCTACTCGTAATGCCACTTCCGAGCAACGATATTGTACTCGGGATGGATTGGTTGAGTACGCATTGTGCTAGTATAGATTATCGTGGAGGCAGAGTGTTGTTTAGTCCGTCGGGTGAGCCAGAGTTTCAGTTTGCCAGAGGAGCAGCGGAGCAGACCGAGGGAGTCTTTTGTGGAGCCCTGGTGGTAGAGCCGAGGTTGCTACATCCACTGATAGAGGAGTACATGGATGTCTTTTCGAAGGAGTTGCCAGGGTTACCTCCAGACAGAGATGTGGAGTTCTCTATAGACTTGGTGCCAGGCGCGGAGCCGATATCCCAGCACGTCTATAGAGTCAGCAACAATGAGCTGATAGAGTTGAAGAAGCAGGTGGATGAGCTTCAGGACAAGGGATTTATCAGATCTAGTTCTTCTCCGTGGGGTGCTTCGGTACTTTTGTGCCGAAGAAGGATGGGTCGATACGGATGTGTATCGACTACAAGGCTCTGAACAACCTCACAATCAAGAACAAGTATCCGCTGCCGCGTATTGATGATCTTTTTGACCAGTTTAGCGGAGCGAGGGTATTTTCCAGGATTGATCTGAGGACAGGCTACCACCAGGTAAAGGTCAGGAAGGAGGATATTCCGAAGATAGCTTTTCGGACTAGATATGGACAATATGAGTTCTTGGTGATGCCGTTTGGGTTGACTAATGCCCCGGCAGTATTCATGAATCTGATGAACAAGGTGTTCCATCAGCATCTGGACAGGTTTATGGTGGTGTTTATAGATGATATCTTGGTGTATTCGAAGACCCCAGAGAAGCACGAGGAGCATCTGAGGATAGTGCCGGAGACTCTCAGGAAGGAGAAGCTTTATGGAAAGCTTTCGAAGTGTGAGTTCTTCCTTGACAAGGTTAAATTCCTTGGTCATGTGGTGACTGGAGAGGGTATCTCGGTGGATCTGAGAAAGATCATGGCAGTTGAGGCATGGAGTGCTCCGAGTTCAGTAGCCGAGGTCAGGGGTTTCCTGGGACTGGCAGGTTACTATAGGAGATTTGTTCAGGATATTTCCCGGATTGCAGAGCCGTTGTCCAGGCTGACCCGGAAGGACGTGGAGTTTGTTTGGTCAAAGGAGTGCCAGGTTGCCTTTGATGAGCTGAAGAGGAGGTTGACGACAGCTCCAGTATTGACGTTGCCATCAGATTTTGGAGGTTTCACTATCTATAGTGATGCATCGGGGAAGAGACTGGGTTGTGTGTTACAGCAGAATGGGAGAGTGATTGCCTATGCATCCAGGCAATTACGTCCTCATGAGAAGAACTACCCTACCCACAATTTGGAGTTGGCAGCGGTCATCTTTGCTCTGAAGTTGTGAAAACACTATTTATACGGAGAGCATATGGAGATCTTCACAGACCACAAGAGCTTGAAGTATGTGTTTACCCAAAAAGAGCTGAACATGAGGCAGAGGAGATGGTTGGAGTTGATGAAAGACTTTGACATATCGTTACAGTATCATCTAGGAAAGGCGAACGTAGTTGCGGATGCGTTGAGCAGGTATCCGGTAGCTATATGCCTGACTATAGATCGTTATCTTCTGGCAGATCTAGAGAGCTTGGGCATTGAGGTGATAGTGCCTGGAGTTGAGATACAGATGTGGGGACTGCAGATTCAGTCAGAGTTGGTAGATCGGATCAGGGCTACACAGTTTGAGGATGAGTCCCTGAGGAGCATCAGGGCGCAGGTCCAGATGGGATTAGCAGATGACTTCACCATTGCTGATGATGGTTCATTGCGGCACGGTACCATGTTGTGTGTACCGAGTGGGTCATTACGCGAGGAGGTTCTCCAGGAGGCGCATCGATCCCAGTACTTTATGCATCCAGGTTCCAACAAGATGTATAGAGATCTGAGACAGCATGTATGGTGGTACGGGATGAAGCGGGAGGTAGCACGCTTCGTATCCCGATGCTTAGTGTGCCAGCAGGTGAAGGCGGAGAGGCAGAGGCCAGGAGGATTGCTCCAGCCGTTACCCATTTCGGAGTAGAAATGGGAGCATGTGACTATGGATTTTGTTTCTGGACTTCCCCGTTCTCCAGGCGGGAAGGATGCGATTTGGGTCATCGTGGACAGGTTGACCAAATCGGCCCACTTTCTACCATTCAAGGTGGGTACGTCTACAGAGAGACTAGCAGAGATGTATGTGCGCCAGATAGTCAGACTGCATGGAGTTCCTGTGAGCATAGTATCAAATCGGGACAGTCGCTTTACTTCGTATTTCTGGAGGAGTCTGCAGGCTAGCTTGGGTACCCAGCTCAAGTTTAGTACTGTATATCACCCACAGACAGATGGTCAGTCAGAGAGGACCATTCAGACACTTGAGGACATGCTTCACACTTATGTTTTAGATTTCAGAGGCTCTTGGGAGGATCACTTGCACTTGGTAGAGTTTGCTTACAACAACAGCTACCAAGCCAGTATCGAGATGTCACCTTTCGAGGCATTGTATGGACGGAGGTATCGCACTCCGTTATCATGGGATGATGTAGGCGAGAGAGCTTTGCTTGGCCCGGAGATGGTGGTTGATGCAGCGGAGAAGGTCAAGCTCATTAGAGATAGACTTCGGGTGGGGCAGGACAGGCAGCGGCATTGGGCCGATAGCCACCGGAGACCTTTGGAGTTCGAGGTATAGCTTAGAATCTAGATTTTGTTCTTGTGTTTGCTTGTGATTGTTTGTTTTAGACTAAGTG